>CM069917.1:8182019-8747764 GCA_036172215.1 Camellia granthamiana
GACCAACGAGCATGAAGTAACCCTGTCCATTATGAAGCAACAGACAAGTATTACCAAGATGATACAGGTAAAACTAATCATAAAGCAACATGAAGAGCTTTTTTTTTTGGAGGAGGGAGGGGAGGATAAGTTATAAATTAAAATGAAAAAATATATAGATTTACAAGAGGGAGCCAATTGCAATTGCATATACTTATGAATGAATATAAAAATTTATCCTACAAAAAAATAAATAAAATAAAATAAAAAATTGAACTTTCATATGCACCTAAACATTCAATATTGCAATGGTTTATAACTTTCTTCAATTTAGGTCATAATCAAAATCAAATGAGTTCGTTCCAAAAACAGAACAAAAGACAAAACTGGAGAGCTAATGAATCATCAAAACCAAAAATTAATGGTAGAACAGATCATGAAGGTATCCAACAATTATCGCAATAAATCAAAATTTAAAACGATGCAAAACCTGGATGATGTACTCACAAGAAAAATAGGTAATAAGAAGATTAAATTGCCAGAGAAATGGGTTCTTAAGCCCTTAGCAAGATTCCCAATTGCCTAGATGGCTTCAACTGCAACAGCTATGTTTACATCTATAATAAGCTACAAAAGAAAAATAATAATAATAATAATAATAATAATAATAATAATAATAATAATAAGTGAAACTATTTAACAGTCAAGTACAGAAGCAGCAATCCTAATAGAAGCAAATATGAAAGGAGTCACTCTAAACATCTTCCTCATAATCATCATCTTTATAATGTCAAAACACAATTACCATCTTCCTCATCATTACCATCTATAATGCAAGGAGTCACTCTGATCATCTACATCCTGCTCATAGTAATCATCAGATAACATTTCATCAGCAGCGACATCAATTTGACCCCTTCGAACCTTATCTGCTTCCTTCTGCCCATCATCACCTTCTGACCCTAATCTATCTTCTCTTCCATCTAATGAATCTTCTTCAGATCCATCCTCGTTTTTATACTCAGATCCGCTTTTCGACTCCTGCCCAGATTCCAGTTCAGATGCAATTAAGGTTTCAGACAAATGGTATCACATTACTATTGATCAACATCCCAAAAACCCTAAATAGACTGGCTTCACATTCTATAAGTCACTGTGTGAAATTTATGTATCTTGCTCCCTACCCATCCATGTGGAATTTGTACATGAGGAGGAATCCATTGTCCCAAAAATCCTCCCACCCACAAGGAAAAGGAAAAAAAAATAAATTTAAAGAAAAAAAAGAACCAGAGCAAGAAACTGATAACAAAAGAGTGACTTAACAAAGGAAATAATACCATTATTAAGAAACCTGAGGAACATCTGCAACATATATGAAACTCTCAACTACAGGACAATTAGTTCAAATTCTTTCATAAGCAAATGTAATGAAATATCATATGCACATAGTTTGTACATTCTGCAATGTCATGAACAATTCTATTAATTAGCACACACTACCGACAAAATAGCATATCCACAATATAGAGATGTAATTGTCACTGTAACTCCTAATGGTGTTAATTATTGAAATAATACAAGTGGAGATTAGATTCATATCTAAAAGAAGTTAGAAAACTTAGGAAAAATTGGGGCAGATTCTGCAGAGAATGCGTGTTAATATCAGAGACAAACTAGTTTGTGTACATACAAAGAAATGAAAAAGCCTAAAAAGTTACTGAAAATGGAAGAACTATAGTGCACTGCCATAAATAACAACATGCACCAGTCGGACTATAACTAATATCACATTCTTTTGATTTAAGAATAAACAGTCTTTTAAGAAAGAATAACACTGAAGAAAATATATGAGAACCAATGAACATCACATTACAAGAAAGCAGCCCACTTTTAGATTAAAGGTGGACAAAAAAATGCCTGCAAAAGAAGGATGTTGACTCAGCATACACCATTATAGTACATAGCATAGCACTTTATCTGGAATGCCTACAGGTTTATGTTCACCACGGTTTCTACAATATATTCCAGTTTGTCTGTTGTTGCAGGCTACATATAATCTACGTATACATAAATTTATCAATTTTTTAAGTTCTTTAAAAAAGCAATTTCCACCATTTGCCAGCCATAGCAGTTCTCTTTCCAGAAGGCTACAAATTTGATGTTCCACCATTGTCTGCAGTTACACTATCTTAGTGCCTACTTGTATCATCTGGTTCACCATCACTTCTATAGTGGCCATCTATCTTGATTTCAAAATCTTTATCACTAGAAGTCCCCTCTACATCTTCATTTCCTACCATTCCATGCATTCTCTCCATGGTCTGTCCCTGTGTCGCGACCCAAACCCGCCCCTAAGGGTTTAAC
Source organism: Camellia granthamiana (assembly GCA_036172215.1). Classification (NCBI taxonomy): domain Eukaryota; kingdom Viridiplantae; phylum Streptophyta; class Magnoliopsida; order Ericales; family Theaceae; genus Camellia; species Camellia granthamiana. The sequence continues at coordinate 8,184,363 of CM069917.1, forward strand.
ATCGTAACCGGCCAATAATACAGTGTAAAGGGGCTGGCGGAAGCCAATTAGTAATAAACAGATGTCCAATGAGCTATGAAGACCTGAATGGGAAAAGACTTCCATGGACAAAACCACACCCATAACCATATATATATATACATCTCAGATACACATAGCATACAGGTTAGGGACCTATTCCCCTTACCATTAATGTACAGTCAAGTCTTAAACATTCATTACATAGCGGAGACAAAAGGGTGAATCTAAAACACCCCAAAAACAGCCTTGGCTCGAGTAAACTCGGAACCTTGAAGTGAGGCACAATGTTTGGCTTGACAAAACATTAGCTTAATTCGACGCTTCTAGCTTTGGTCCGGTGCCTGGCCGCCTACATACATATATATAAACAGTGAGCTAAAGCCCAGTGAATAACAAATATGTAAAAAGGTTAAGAATGAATGTCCTTTTCAGTAATTGAAACAGTCATTTGCATCAATAAATCAGTTATTCAATCAGTGACTCATATTTCAAGTCATATCAGTCATTTAGGAATCATAGCAGTCACACATGGTACATCCAATAGCGGAACAGTACAGTAGGCCTTAATAGACTGAACGGTCAGTTGATGGCCATCAAAACAGTAAATAGTAGTAGTTCCAAACATTGGAACTAACAGAGATCTCTATAACAGTAGTGGTAACAGTAACAGTAACAGTAACAATAACAGTCAATTGCTATGGATGCCACGAGTACAGTTCGTAAAATAGGACAAACATTCATTCAGTAAACAATATCATTTCTGAAAGCAGTACAGTTAATCATTCAGAAAATAATTGTAATTGAACATAGCTTTACAACGTTGTTACTCACAGATTTCTAGGCTATAAGCAGGCTAATCAGTGTCCTTAGGTGCCAAACCTACACAGTTACAGAACGAACGCACACTAAATTACACACTTGGGATTAATAACTTGGCCCCTATCTTGATTTGGTGTGGTTCTATAACATTATCCTCATTATGATGCCTTAAACATGGCCTAGGAATGCCTAGGATGGAATGAGGATGCAAAAATGTACTTAAAAACATTGTTCAAAACTTGCTGAAAACAGGGGTCTCGCTCGAGCGTAAACTCCTTCGCTGGAGCGAGCTTTCCGAATGAGAGAGGTCGCTCGAGCGTAGACTCCCTCGCTCGAGCGATCTGCAAAAATGTAGAAAGTACTGGTTGCTGAAATTCTCCGCTCGATGCTCGCTCGAACGTGAGACACAGTTCTTCACTCGAGCGTAGGTCACGTCGCTCGAGCGTGCATCTGCACATGCAAAAACCTGAGAGCTTGCAATTTACGCTCGAGCCAGCATTCCATCGCTCAAGCGAAATTCTGAAAACAAAGGTGGTCGCTTGAGCGAGGAAGCCAAATTCTGGGTTTTCCAGATTTGCTCCCAAGCTTCAAACCATGAATCAAACATGCCAAAACTCATTCTTTTGGGCCAAATTTCTGGAAAACACTTAGAAACTCATAACACAACATGTTTTGAAGATCATTACATAAAATCCAAGCCCAAAGGTAAGTTTTATGAACAATGCAAGAACACAACATGCATGAAGTTTCTTGATCTTGAGCTTCTCAAACCATGATCATGTGCAACATTCAACTCAAAACATGGTGAATTCTTGGATTTTAACTATGATAAGAACATGCATGTGAGGATTTCATAAAAATAAACTTCAAAACTCCATTGTACGGACATGCATGCATGAATTAACTTAGCTCCCTTGAATTCAAGCTCAATTCTCCCATTAATTCACCTATTTATTTCATATGCAAGTCCTAGATAGCTCAATTACAAGATTAAAGGTTGAGCTCTTACCTAGGCTTCTCAATCAAACTTCATTTAAGCCAAATTCTTGAGCAATGTGGACAAGTCTTCAAAATTTTCTCCAATTCTTCTAAATTTCAAGCAAAGTTTCTTGTTGATTTCAATTTCTCCCAAGTCTCTCCCTCTCTCACGTTTTTGCCATGAGATAGATGAAGAATGATGTGTCAAATATGTGAATTAAGACCAAAACAATGGTTTTGAAGGTGGCCCATTCAATGGCAAACATGTAGATAACTTACATCCAATCAATTTAGCATCATATATTCTAATTTAATCATTCCAAATCGAATTCTAATTAAACTTACCATAAAATTCTTTAATTCCTAATTAGCATATAAATCAAGTCAATTTCCGAATCGGTTGCCGATAAGGCTTTCAATTCGCAATTTGAAATCAAAACATGAACAGATCGTTTTACATCAAATAGATAGAAATGTAATCTAAATAACACACTCACATAATCAATTTAGGATTTCGTCTTAATCAATTACTTATCATGCTAAATCACGAATTAACGCTAATCAGAGGTGAGGGTTGTCACACCCTGGCCTTTGTCATCAAAGGCACTCTGCGAAATCATTTCATTAGAGTAATTCCTAAAAAAAGCCATGTTTCCTCTCACATGGAACACACTTCAATTAGACTTTACTATTACTTTTATTTATGAGGAAAGTGCTTCAAATGGAAAGCAGTAAACGATCACTCAATGCAAGAGACTGTTAATTCTTTTACTATCACCTAAAATTCCCTCCAATGTTTGAGCAACAAACAAAATTTAAATTGGGTCAGTCAATAAAACTTCATTAACCACTGTTACAATTCTAAATAAGCAGAAACTACATCTAAACAAGCTTAGGCAATCAAATAAGCAAATTAATATTAAATTCTAAGCATTTCATGAACCAAACACTGTATGACATCAAGTGAGACTTGAAATTCAACTCAAACACATAAAAATCTTCACAATACTGATAAATTCAAATAAAATCTAACCCGAAAGGAGTATCAAAAGCAGTTCAAATGAGGCAAAGACCTAAACAGGACATTTCTAGCAAAAAATAGAACAAGGTTCAAACACTCTGCTCCCGAAAGTCGAATTTCAAGACCAAACAATCAAAAGATTCAACGAAATTCGATCCACATAATTGAAAAACTTTAAAATGCCAAAAATAAAATCAATTCTACAGTGAAAACAATTGATTGCTCACTAGACTAGCGGAATCTATTGAAAACGATACAAAAACTTCAACCAAAAAAAAAAAACTCCATTAAACAAGCCCTAACAACGAAAAGCTCTAAATCTAACATCACAACCCCAAAATTGGCAGTAAAACGAGACAATCGATTGAAACAAAGAAGCTGATGATTCATCCAAGAACAGGCTCACCTTTCTAAAGAGAGAAAGTGACGCGAATTAGGTCAAGATTAAAATTTCGCCGCTGCCGAAGAGAGAGCACCGTTTCCAAGTTGAAATCTCGCTGCTACCGAAGAATGAAAATCGTGGAGGAAGAGTGACGAGGAGTTTACCTATCTGGAAAAAAAAGAGGGAATTTTGAGAGAGAACTCTTCATCGCCTCAATTTTAGAGACAGATCAAAAAAATAATAAAATGAAAATATTAAAACTAATTTGAGAAGTATAAAAATTAAAAATATATTTTTAAAATTTTTAAAATTATTTATGACCTCTTAAAAGATAAAATTATACAAAAATAATAATTATTTTTATATTTTTTGACCATATATTTTTTTTAGCTTTTTAGAAAAAAAATTCTGAAACAAGGTTATGAAAATAAAACCAAACATATTGAAATTGATAATCTAACCACATTTTTTGGAAAAGTTTAGATTATCTCAAATTAGCCATCTCTACTTAAGAGTGTGTTTGGGCTTGATGGGTTCATTTTGTGATCTAATTTGATAATCATTTTAATTTTACAATTCAATAACTAAAATATCTAAAACTCTTTGAAAGTTATAATAAAAACACAAATCATTAAATCACCTCATTTCAGCAAAACTTTTACCAACGAATAGTATTATCATCGCTAAATGTTTAACTTTTTGCCGACATCAACTTGTCGTTGCCAAAAGTAAGCACACTAATAGCGACGCTTATTGTGTGGCTAAAAAATAAGTCTCGTAGCTAAATTTTTTGAAATTTTGGCACTAACCAATAATTTTGGCGCCTAGTGATTTATACGCTTTTTTAGCGATGATAATAAATTGCGTAGGTAAAAGTCTATTTTTACCAACGAAATTGATCACTGTGTCGCTAAAAATATAGTTTTGACTATGAAAAATTGATATCGTCGCCCAAAGTAGTCATCAAAAGTGCAATTTGTTATAGTGATAGGTGCAACACTGTTTGAATAGATAACTGCTGGAGTTTGAATCTGTTGGTAACTGCTGGACAGTTTTATAACTACTGAACAGATCTATCTGGGTAGTTTCAATCTGTCCGAAATTTGAAACTGTTGTGGAACTTGGAAGAAGCACAAATTTTGGACAAAAAATTTGAATTCAAATTTGGTGCAAAATTCAAATTAATTTCCCGCAAGAATTTTTGAAAAAATTCAAATGAATTTTGTCCAAAAAATTAACATTAGAACCAACCCAACCCACAACCCACACCCTCGCCCGGCACGACCAGCGGCAGCAGCGCATGTGTGTGATGGTTTGGGCTAAGGTTTCATTTGTCGATAACTCCTCCCTTCTACAAACTTAGGGTGCCCCTTGGAGCCCAACCCAAGGTTGTATACTTAGAGCTTATATACTCACAAAAGCTCTATTAAAGTTTCAATGTGGGTCAAGCCTTACAAGAAAACCTACATTTAATTCTTTAAATTGTCCATTCTACGAACCTGAAAACAACGTCAAGTTCTCATTCACTCATAAATGGTTTTGACGAACCGTCTTCACCGTGTGACTTACCATGCTGCAAGGAACACGTCACCTTTTCGGACCCATCGCAAAAGACATTTGGAACCCACTCAATTTTAGGCTCAAAATTGGCCCAAAATAAGCCTTATAAAAACAAATTTTCCAATAATCCCCCCACATGAGTGGAATTTAACGAGAGAAAATGTAACAACATGATCTAATTACAGAGAGTACAGAAATTGGAAATATTCTGCAAAAGATAGGTAACTTTTGGCTTTGAACCTTCCCTTATAAGACACTATCGGATTTACTAGCTAACTAGTGAAAATGATGTCTTGAACTGTTCAGCCGTTTGTGTAAACCAAGACAATAAAACTTACACAATATATTACCAGACACAGTTTAGTTCTCACTATTGTGTTCATTTTGGCCCTGAACAATCTGGTCTTTCATAAGTGCTCTAGAGAATTGTAGCCATTCACAAATCTCATAGAACCGGCCTAGTTCACACTCATATAGGTGATTCTTATGAAAAGTATCATGCCATACTCCACTAGGTATACCTAGATATAAGAATCATTAAAAGTATTACTTAACCTAACACGCTGTAGACAACACTATTTCATCATAGAAATGGGTAGAAGTTTGACTCCCCAGTGATCCTTATAAGTCATACACAACTCGGTTGTCCCTTTGAACCTAAATCTTGGGATCTCCAGTCAACTAGGTTGGGTTACCTTTGTAGTAACTCTTATTTAATAGGCTTAAATCCCATTCCCCTCAATGAATTCTCAACTAACTCTCTTGCTAACCTTTTGGATAGTAGATCCGTTATGTTGTCTTTAGACTTCACTTATTCAATGGAAATAATTTCATTAGAGAGTAGTTGTCTCACGGTGTTATGTCGACGACGAATGTGTCGTGACTTATCGTTATACATATGACTATGTGCTTTACCAGTTGCTGATTGACTATCGCAATGTATGCATATAGCATGCACAGTTTTGGCCATATTGGAATATCTTCAAGGAAGTGGCGAAGCCATTCTGTTTCTTTCCCAGCTTTATCTAAAGCGATGAATTCTGATTCCATGGTAGACCTAACAATGCAAGTCTGTTTGGAAGATTTCCAAAATACAGCCGCACCACCAAGAGTAAAGACATATCCACTGGTAGATTTTGAGTCTCTAGTATCCGATATCCAGTTTGCATCATAGTACCCTTCAAATACTGCTGGATATATAGTATAATTCAACCCAATATTATGAGTAAATCTAAGGTATCTTACAACCCTTATAATTGCTTTCCAGTGTTCTACTCCTAGATTACTCGTATATCTACTTAATTTACTTACTGCATAAGCTATGTCTGGGCGAGTGCAGTTCATCAAGTACATTAAGCTTCCAATAATTTGGGCATACTCTAATTGAGAAATACTTTCATGTACATTCTTAGAAAGAAACAAATTAACATCCACAGGTGTTCTAGCAAGATGATCATCATCTTTGCTGAATTTGTCAAGTATTTTCTCAATGTAATGAGATTATGACAAAATATAACCTTCTGATGTTTTGGTAATTTTCATACCAAGAATTACATCAGCAATGCCTATGTCCTTCATGTCAAAATGTTTATTCAACATTTTCTTGGTAGTTTTAATCATGTCATTATTACTACATATGATGAGCATATCATCCACATAAAGACATACAATGACATAACCTTTGTTTGTGTTTTTAATATAAACATATTTGTCACATTCATTAATTTTGAATCCATTTGACATCATTACTTTGTCAAATTTCTCATACCGTTGCTTTGGCGCTTGTTTTAAATCATATAATGATTTAATTAATTTACACACTTTCTTTTTTTTTCCTGGAACAGAAAATCTTTCTAGTTGTTTCATGTAAATTTCTTCATCTAACTCACCATTTATGAAAGCGGTTTTCACATCCATTTGATGAATTTTTAAATTGTACAAAGATGCAATAGCAATTAACATTCTAATAGATGTTATTCTGGTAACTGGTGAGTATGTGTCAAAATAATCAAGATCTTCTTTTTGTCTAAAACCTTTGACCACAAGTCTTGCCTTATATTTGTCAACTTCGCTATTTACAGCTTCTTTCCATAAAGGAGCCTTAGGACTGGACATAGATTCTTTAAAAGTTAAAGGCTCATTTTCTAACAAAAATGTTAGAAAATCTGGACCAAAAGATTTTGAGATTCTAGCACGTTTACTATGCCTAGGTTCTTCTTCCTCATTTTGATCTATCTCTTGCTCTTGTTTTTTTATCATGAATAGTAATAGCATCACATGATATTTTATTAGTACTAGTCTCTTGTCCAGTTTGTATAGAAATACATGTTCAAAGAAAGATGCATTCCGAGATTCAATAATAGTATTTACATGTATTTCGGAATGTTCTGATTTATGAATCAAAAACCGATATGCACTACTATTTTTGGCATAACCAATGAAAATGCAATCAATGGTTTTAGGACCTATCTTAGTCTTTTTAGGACTAGAAATAGCTACTTTAGCCAAATACCCCCACACTTTTAAGTATTTGTAGGATGGTACTCTCCCATGGCACAATTTATAAGGTGTTTGATTGACTTTCTTTCGGGGTACTTTATTAAGTATATAATTAGCAAAAAGAATTGCTTCCTCCCACAAGTTCTGAGGTAATCTAGAACTGATTAACGTGGCATTCATCATTTCTTTTAAAGTCCTATTTTTCCTTTCAGCAATTACATTTTACTGAGGTGAGTAAGGAGCGGTGGTTTGATAAATTATTCCATGTTCTTTACCAAATTCACCAAAAGATGATTCATATTCACCACTTCTATCACTTCTCAGTTTCTTAATTTTCTTACCAAGTTGATTTTCAACTTCATTCTTATATTGAATGAAAGTTTCCAAAGCTTCATCCTTGGTTCGAATTAAATAAACATAACTATATCTAGTATAGTCATCTATGAAAGTGATAAAATATTTTTTCCTACCTCTAGTTTGAATTGATTTAAAATTACAAACGTCATTATGAATTAATTCAAGTGGTTCCATATTTCTTTCAATTAAATGAAAAGGAATTTTGGATAATTTTGCCTTAACGCAAATTTCACATTTATGATTTGAATCAATGTCAAATTTAGGTAAACATTTCATATTAATTAATCTACGCAAAGATTCATAATTAACATGTCCAAATCTACCATGGTATAAATTGGAAGACTCAAGCAAGTAAGAAAATGTATTTTTATTAATAACAGAGGGTACAACAATCATTAAATTCATTTTGAAAAAGCCATCAGACGTGTAACATTTTCCTACATATATCCCGTTTTTGGTAAGTACAAACTTGTCACTTTCTAAAACTAGCCTAAATCCATTTTTACTCAACAAAGATCCAGAAACAAGATTCTTGCGAATGTCCGATATATGCATCACATTGTTGAGAGTAAATTTCTTTCCAAATGTCATCTTCAGAATAATCTTTCCTTGTCCTTCAACTTTAGAAGTCGAGGAGTTGCCCATAAAAAATTGTTTACCATTCTCCATTGTAGAATAAGATGTGAACATCTTTTTGTCGGCATAGATATGACAAGTAACACCAGTGTCCATCCACCATTCTTTAGGATTTCCGACAAAGTTTGTCTCAGAAACAACTGCAGAAAGATTTATGTCATCTACATCATTGGAAATATTGTCCACTTCGGTCATATGGGCTTGAGCAGGCTTCTTGCTTGTTCTTCTTTTGCTTTTGCCTTTGCTACGACAATCTTTGACCCGATGTCTCTCTTTGTCACAGATATAACACTTGCCATTAAACTTGTACTTTTTAATTTCCCCTCCTTTACAGCCTTGTGAGGAACTTTCTCTAGAAACCTTCCGTTTCTTGGCTTTTGGAGCTTGTTCCACCATATTTGCCTTAGACTCCATTGGATGCTTACCAGCCCGTATCTCTACATTGAGGTTGTCCTCCTCAATCCTCAAACGCATAATTAATTCCTCCAAAGACATTTCTTTGTACTTGTGTTTGAGATAGTTCTTGAATTCCTTCTAGCCTTGTAGTAATTTCTCAATTAAAACAGCAACTTAGAAGGATTCACTGAAAGACATGCCTTCTGCATGAATATCATGCAGAATGAGTTGGAGATCTTGAACTTGGCTGATCACAGTCTTATAATCAACCATCACAAAGTCCAAGAATTTGCCAACCACAAATTTCTTTGAGCCAACATCTTCTGTTTTGCACTTTTTCTCAAAAGACTCCCAAAGTTCATTTGTTGTTTTGATAGGACTGTAGACATTATATAAGGTGTTGTCAAGTCCGTTCAAGATGTAGTTCCGGCAAAGGAAATCAGTATGTTTCCAAGTATCGACCGCAGTAACCACTTGCCGGTCGGTTTTATCTTCTTTCAGAATAGGAGCATCCTCACAGAGAAATCGTGCCAGGTTGAGAGTAGTAAGATAGAACAACATTTTCTGTTACCATCTTTTAAAATCAGTTCCTGATAACTTCTCCGGCTTTTCACCATGATTAACTGGCACAGTCACAGCAAGAGGGGTTGGAGCAATTGCAGCCACCACACTTAGGGCTGTGCAAAATACCGCCCAATCCGCTAAAACAGCACCGATCCGCATCAATCTGCACCGCTCTAACCACTAACCGCGGTTTAAACTATAAAATTTATAATCTGCCAACCGAACCGCTCCGCTCTGCTATAGTTAATACATATATATTTTTTAATTTTTAATGAAATATCAATGTAAAAATGAGTGTGAGAGAGATTTAAGATATGAAATTTATTACAAATTAGTAATTATATATACGAAACATATTATGTAAAATTACTTTGTGTTATATATCTAAAAAATATTATACAAATTAATGTTGTACATTATGCAAATGTATGATAATTAGCTAAAATATTCTTCAATCCGCCAATCCGCCAAAAATTGCCCAAACCGCAATTTGTCAATCCGCTAATCCGCCATTCGGTTTGTAATTTTACTCCCGAACCGCACCACGCACACCCCTAACCACACTAGTACTTGTTTAAGCATTAGTTTGACCAGTTTCAGTAGCCATGAATTCTAAATTATAAAATAAAATTATAATTAGAATTTTATACTACACAGAAAATTTTAAACCAAAATCACAGAATTAAATTCTGTTAAAATAAAAGAAACAAGAATTGTAACTTTTATTTTTAATTAATTTGAAAATAAAATAAAATTTTATTTAACCAAATTAATTCTACATAGAAAATTAAATTTCTGTAACACTTCAATAATTAAAATACTAAAACAGAATTTTAATTAATGAACACTCAGAAATAATTTCTAAAAACCAAAATTAATTTCTGACAAATTTTCACAAATAAATATTTTAAATTATTAATGACACCAGTATATTACTACTAGTTGTCAAAGAAAATAGACAGTATATTACTACTATCTGTCAAATATTACTACTATTTGTTTTTCCAACCAGAATATTATTTTGCAAAACCACAGAAAATAATTTCTGTAAGAAGAAGAAAAAGAAAATGAAACAAACGAAAAATTCTGTATAAACAGAATAATTCGATTATGTCTTAAGATTGTTGGAACAATCTTCTGTTTAAATTAAATAATGAAACAAACAAAACAAATAAATAAATTACTTACATAATTTATTTTATCAAACCGAATAAATATTTAAAGATCAAATCGAGTGTGTGACACTCTGTCCTTAAGACAGATTCGCCACACTACGATGCTTAAAGACAAATGGCGTCTATCTCCCAAAATACAATGATCTTCACAAATTGTAGTAACACTCCAAATAATTTGTTCGGCGAACAAAACCTGCGTTCTAAACTCTTTGAATTTTTTCCTAAAATAATATGAAGAATAATGTAAACAGATAAAAAATTTGAACAGTAAGAAATGTATTTTTCAGACTGTTTTTCCCCGAATCCCCAACTGCTGGAACAATGCTGGTATATATAGGCAAATTTCAGACCCAAACAGGTATTAATTTCAAACTGGAACAGATTCAATTCAAACCAACAGATGCAACACTATTTGAACAGATAACTACTGGAGTTTGAATCTATTGGTAACTGCTGGACAGTTTTATAACTGCTAAACAGATCTGTCTGGGCAATTTCAATCTATCCGAAATTTGAAATTGTTATGGAACTTGGAAGAGGCACAAATTTTGGACGAAAAATTTGAATTCAAATTTGGTGCAAAATTCGAATTAATTTCCCGCAAGAATTTTTAAAAAAATTCAAATGAATTTTATTCAAAAAATTAACCCCCTATATGCATCCGGGGGGTACATGGCTATCTGGTGATACCCCCTATATGCATCCAAGAAGCTCATTCTTCCATGTCCCGACGTGGCGTCCACCAACTGGTCGATCTTTGGCAGAGGGAAGCTGTCTTTGGGACAAGCTTTGTTCAAGTTTGTAAAATCTACGCAGACCCTCCACTTGCCATTCTTCTTCTTTACTACCACGGTGTTTGACAACCATGTCGGATAATTGGCTTCTCTGATAGCCTTGGCCTCCAGAAGTCTGTCCACCTCCTCCTCCACTGCTTCGACGTGCATCAACGTCGGTCTTCTGGCTCGTTGTATTACAGGTTTGGCCGACCTGTCAACATTGAGTCTGTGACATGTGACCTCGGGGTCAATGCCAGGCATTTCATAAGGTGTCCAGGCGAACACCTCAATATTCTTCCTCAGAAAGGCTTCCAGCTCCCTTTCCTCTTCTTCGGCTAATCCTGTGCCGAGAAGAAAGAAACGATCTTCATCGCCCTCCTGGACGAAGATCTTCTTCAATGCTTCTTCACTTTTCTCGGTCGGCTCCTTGCCGACATCATCTAGGACCTTCATGTCCTCTTCTTCAACTTCTGCCTTCTCTGGTTCCCGAATGCTGCAGGTTAACTTCATTGCTGCCATGGAGCAATTTTTCACCTGCAACTGATCTCCTCTAACTTCCTCAATCCCATGTTCTGTTGGGAACCGTAGCAGTTGATGCAATGTTGAGGGAACTGCCCCCATTGCATGCAACCACGGCCTCCCTAAAATGATGTTGTAAGGCGAGGGCGTGTCAATCACAATGAATTCCGTCTTGATCTTCTTCGTGCCTGCTTGTACTTCCAAGGTTGTTGCGCCTAATGGCCATGTCGGCGTTCCATTGAAGCCGACCATCGGGCCGTTCGACTGATCCATGTCATCAGGGTGAAGGCCTAGCTCCTTGTAACATCTGACATACATGATGTCGCAGGAGCTGCCTTGATCAATCAAGATGCGTTTCACCTGGCACTCCCCAACCTGGAGGGATACTACCAAGGCATCATTGTGCGGGTGCTGAACCATATCTAGGTCGGCTTCTGTGAAAGCTATCATCTGTCCTTGGCATTCTTCAAGCCGAAGTCTTTTTAGTCCGACCTGGTTGACGTGCTGCAGGTGTCTTACCCTCTGTGTCTCCCCCCGTATGTCGTTTTCATTCACCTTCGAGTGGATCACATTAACCACCCGAGGTCCGCCTGCCTGTGGTTACTGTGCTGGCGGTGGCGGGGCTGCTGGTGCTTGAGGCAATCGTGCCTGTTCCTCCCTCGTTTTGGCCTCATCCACAAGGTCTCTCAGATGGCCTTGCCTCACCAAATCTTCTAAGTGTGCCTTAAGGGCTCTGCAACCCTGAGTTGGGTGCCCCTCCTCATTGTGGTAGGCACAACGCCTACCAAGGTTTCTTCCCATAAATTCTCCTGGTGCTCTTGCCGGCGCCCTGAAGTAGGGCTGATTCCGAATTTGATCAAGGACTTTGTGGAGCGGAATTCGAAACACCGTTGTCACTGCTTGCTTGGCCCTCAACTCCGTCTCCTGTTTGTTGGGTCCGTTGTTACCTCGGCCTCGCTTCGGCGAGCCGTTGACTTTTTCTGTCTTTGTCTCCTTGTTCCCCGAGGTATCTTCCTCGGCTCGTGCATACTTCTCAATTCTCGCCATGAGTTCCTCCATGCTCTTTGGCAGGGTTTTCGCCAAAGACTTCCGCAGCGGACAGTCATCCTTCAGGCCGTTCTTGAAAGACACGACGGCCACCTCCTGGTTGCATTCAGGTATTCTATTGAACACCTCATAGTACCTCTTTGCATAAGCCCTAAGGCTTTCGTCTTTGCCGATCTTCAGAGCCATCAATGCATCCACCCTTAATGGCTGCAGTTTGTTTGTTATGAACCTGGCCACAAACATCTCGGCCAGACCTTCCCAAGTCTTCACGCTCCCCTTCGGTAGTTTGTGGAACCATTCTGATGCAATCTCCCCGAGGGATGAAGGGAACACTTTGCAGAGCAACGGATCGTTCCCACTGTACAATGCCATTGAATTCAAAAATAATCCAACATGGAAGTTAGGGTCAGACTTACCATCATATATCTGGAACCTCGGCATGCTGAATCTTTTCGGCGGGATGAATCTGTCCAATTCCGTCGAGAATGGTGTTCTCGGCTTAACGGGGGAGGTTACTTCGGCTCCGTCATTCTCTCGCTTCCTCTTGAGGTAATCTCTCAAGTCTTCTTTACTTCTCCCTGCAGCCCGGCTGTCTCCAGACTTCAACCTTTTCGGCGCACTACTCTCGGCCTCATGGTGGCCCCTTTTCGACCATTCCCCACAGGATGCATCGAAGCACAATATCCGCCCCGGAACATGCCGATGTTCTTTGGGGTCTGCTTCCCTCTCGCGATATGTCCTTCGGGACTCTTCTCTTCTCGGCTCTTCTCGGACGACTTCCCTGGAAGGTCGGTGAGAGTGCCTTCCACTCCTCGCGTGCTGTGGTGCTTCGGGGATTTCTTTCTGCCCCTTCTTCTGGGCGTTTGCTGCTGGCATTGGTGTGTCCTGTAGCGGGTAGGGCGGCTGCATTACATTATTTTGCATCATGAAGTTGACGACCGATTGAAGGTCTGCCAACTTGTTTGCCATCTCCTTTACTTCTTCGTCCCTCCTCAGGCATCTGTCTTTCCAGGTCTGGAGGTCATCCTCATTATAGTACTTTCCCCGATCCGCTTTCTTTGCTGTGTCACCATCTCGGCCGACGCTTTTCTTTGCGTGATTCTGATCACGAGTTTCTTCGTTGTGGTTGTCTCCTTCGACATCAAGGTCGATAGGCCTGCCACTCCCAGCGGGAGCGTCGTCCCCAATCTTCTCCTTCTGCGTGTTACTGGCCATCTACTCTTCTTTCGTTCCCACAGACGGCGCCAAATTGTGCGAGTGATTTTCCGATCACACTGCCCTCCTTAGTGAATCAGCTGTAGAACACAGGCAGAATAGATGGCTCCCTGCAATCTGCACAGAAAGAAAAGGCTCCGGCGGTGGTTCTTCCACCCGGGGGAACTCCGACGATCAAGTCAGTCTCAATATCTCTCAAAGATAATACAAGTGCTTAATTTACTGCTCAAAACTACAAATTGCGTACCTTAGACCCGCCGGGAGTGCCCTTCTTTTATAGTCTTTCTCTGTCCTAGTCCCACTAGAAGTCTCACTTCTATGGACTCTCATTCAGTACCTACTCTGGACTCTACAAGAAATAAGGATAGACTCCCTAAGAATACTATCCTTATCCATCTTGAAGTCTTTCTTCATTCTGGGACTCTTGCCCCTTATCTGATCATCTCGGATTCCGATATCTTCGGCGGTGACCCCGGACTCCTGCATTCTCGCAGATAACCTCGGCAACTCTGAGATAACCTCGGCGTAACTACCACGACACGTGGAACCTCGGCTGACACTTCGGTGTCATCTCGGCCACGTGTTGGTATTCAGAAAATACATCCCCACAGTGATAATAACTCCATTATCATGTGGATCCTCTTCATTACCAGCCGATTGTGACTCTGAAGCTGTCTCCACATACATTTTTGGAATACCTACTTAACCTCACAAATTAGCAATTCATTAAAAAATTTCATCAAATCAAAACAGAGTTCTAGTTAAAAGTAGATCATTTTATAATTGTTTTAACAAATAAATAATTTGGGAGATTTACTTAAGAGTGAAATGGAGAGGAAAAAAAAATTACACAAACATGAAAGGGTGCAAATGAGTTGCTCTTCAATGATTTTTTTTTTTTTTTTTTTTTTTTTTTTTCACTGTTAAGTAATTCCCCCCAATAACATTTCTACATAGCTCAAATAGATAAAGCAAAATCAACAACAAAAGTTAAAATCAAAAGATTCCATAATATTGAATGATGTGTAGATGTTAATTATATTAGTGTGAATAAATTAAGAAATAAAAATCACAATGTTAAAAAATGATAGTCCTAGCTCCAACTAATTTCTAAAAGAAGAAACTCTAAAACTCAGAGTGTGTTTTTGGTTTAGTTTTCTGAATTCAGTTTTCTGAAAATTAAATTTTTTATTTTTGCGTATTTTTTATTTTTAGTGAATATTTTTAAAATTTTAATCAATTTTTTTACTTCTTTAGATGCACTTTACTTAGATGTATCTAAATAGTAAAATATTTGTGAAAAAATATTTTAAAAAATTAATATATACACAAAAATACGAAAAATATACTGAGTTTTTGTCTTTTTTTGTATTTAGTGAATTTTTTAAAGATTTTTTTCACAAATATTATACTTTTTAAGTGTATTTATGTTAGGTGTGTAAAAATTAAAAAAAAAATTGCTTAAAATATTTAAAAAAATCAGTGAAAATAAAAAAAAAATACGGAAAATGAAAAAGTAAAATTTTCTAAAAAGTGAATTCTGAAAATTGAAACTAAACCGAGTGGAATTCTAATTTTTTGTTTAGAATTTTTAACATTTCTAATTCAAGTTCCCAAAGAGAGATATTTAACCAGTTATAGATGATCACTGTCATGTTTTAAGAGTAAATTAACTAAACAACTGGTTAATAAATGAGATATTAATAACTAGTTTTCATTATGGTTGAAAATTTTTGTGCAAAAATTATGTTTGTAATGATTTTTCTTTATATAAATGTTAAAAACTCCAAAAATTCTACCAAAAGTTCTACCAAATATAAGTTTTAGTGATAACTTATAAAAATCGTAACAAAAAAATTATTAATTATCAATTTTTAGCAACGATTTTACTAAAACTTATTTTCAATAGAACTTGATAAAAATTAAATCCAGCTATTAAGACCTATTCATAATTTTTCTTAATTTATTTTAAAATAAACATGACTTTTGTAGACTCACATCACCATTAATCCAATCTCATCTCTCAAAACACGAACAGGGCCTAGGGCTGTTTAAATTGGAGTGGACAAGCCCAAAGTTTGCTCTTGAACCTCCTTTTGTTTTGGGCCGCCAAGCGGATTGCTGAGTAGGTTTTTCTGTATTCGGTTGCGTTTACCTTCGGTTTTGAGGTTTTAAAATTAGCTTTAATATATTTTTTATTTTTAGTATTTTTTAAAATATTTTAATTAATTAATTGTTTTTACTTTTTACATTCACTTCATTTAGATATATTTAAAAATATTAAAATTTGTAGAAAAAAATCTATAAAAAAATTCACTAAATATTAAAAATTATAAAAGAAATATAAAAATTCATTAAATATTAGCATTTTTTTTTTTGTATCTACTAAATTTTTAAAAATAAATTACAAATAATAACTAAAATATTTATTTAAAAAAACACAAATTGACAACTCAAAAACTGTATTTGAAAACTCAAAGCTAAATAACTTTAAAAAAATGTTATATGAAAATAAGATTATAGTAATAATAGTCACTTTAAAAATAAAAAAGAAAAGAAAAAAAATTGGCTGTTAAAAAGTCTCCTAATTTAACTCACAGGGATATAGTATGATAAATGTCAACTTTTGATTTGTCATACACTCAGGGTTGTTTGGGAAAGTAGATTAAAAGTTGATTTTTGACTTTTTTTTTTTTAAAAATGTAAAAAAATAGAGAAGTGATATGACTCAAAAAAGACAAAAAGTAATAAAAAAAAAATTTAGAAAGGCCAAAAAAGCCAAAGTTGCCAAAATGGGCCTCAGTCAAATATAGACCCCAATTCCCTTGTTATACCATTATAGTAAATTTTTGAATTGAAAATTGTGAGTCTAACATTTTTTAAATAAAAAAAATTCAATTATCTAAAAAATAACTCTAAAATCATGATGGAAAAAATCATTATGGATGATTCGAACTCGTTGTGCCATCCCTTTTCAAGTCAATGGTAGATGAACATAAAATTATCACATTGGTCAAAAAGATCTGTGTGTCTATTCAATAAAATTTATCATTTCTTTACTATTTTCTTATTTTAGGATCATATAATTATTAAGCCCAATCTTGGTACATTCACTTAATTGAGGTCTTTTAATTTCATCTCTAATGACGTGGTTAAAACCTATGTAAGGCAGTTCTACACTCTTTTCTCTCTCATTTTTAGTCTCCTTTAATTTCACATCATCTATATATTATATAAGGAAAATGGAATTTTTAACCCATAAGTCTTGTGGTAGTTTCAATATTTCAATCTTAATTTCTTAATTTTTTTATATAAAAAAAATAAAAAATAAAAAAACTTCAGCATTTATTGACTTCTCCCAAACCTTTTTGACTTCTTTCATAAAAACCATTTTCAACTTCTCCCATACTTATTGCAACATTTTTCATTTCTACCGACAACACATCTATCTATTTATAACACATAATTCTTCACTTATTTTTTATACCAGAAGGACAAACCAAGATCAAGAGTAAGTTTCAGAACCTGTGACTAATCTTTTCATCTATTTTTCAATGGTTCTTTTTTTTTCATTTATTTATTTTTTATGATGAGAAAAATGTGATTGTAACAATTGTAAAACAAATTTATAATTTGATTGTTTTAATGTGATTGTAGTTAGATAAGCATGAACAGTCACAAAGAGAAAAATGTAATTGTAGTTAGTTCAATAGTTCTTTTTTTTAATGTGGTAGTTAGTTCAATAGTTCCTTTTTTCATTTATTTTTTTTATTATGAGAAAAATATGATTGTAGTTAGATAAACATAAACAATCACAAAGATAGCATAACAATTGTAAGTGTTCGCCATATCTAACTATCACATTTTTTAAGTGTTCGGCATATCTAGCTGTCACATTTTTTAACTATCACAGTTTTTTTTTAAATCCAAATACTCAACTATTCTTTTTAAGTGTTCGGCATATCTACACCAAAAAATAAATAAATAAATTGTGATTTTTATATTGTCTAGCAAAACAAAAAAATATATATAATTTGATTTTTTAACTCATTGTGTTTTTTTATAAAAAATTATTGTGTTTTTTAACTATCAATTGACTTAATTTGTGATTTGATTTTTAACTCACCGTGTTTTTTGAAGAAAAAAATGGATTGTATTCATTAGGTTCACATAAAGTAACCATTATTGATGACGATTAGATTGTATTTTGAAAAAAAAAATTGTAATTGATTTTTTTAACTCACTGTGTTTTTTGAAAAAAAAAATCATTGTGTTTTTTAACTATCAATTGACTTAATTTGTGATTTGATTTTTAACTCACTATGTTTTTTGAAAAAAAAATAAATGGATTGTATTCATTAGGTTCACATAAAGTACCCATTATTGATGATAATTAGATTGTATTTTGAAAGGAAAAAATTATAATTGATTTTTTTAACTCACTATGTTTTTTGGGGGAAAAAAAATATTGATTATGTTTTTTAACTATCAATTGACTTAATTTGTTATTTGATTTTTAACTCACTATATTTTTTGGGAAAAAAAATCAATAAATTGTAATCATTAGGTTCACATAAAGTACTCATTACTGATGATGATTAGATTTTGTTTTGAAAAACAAAATTTGTAATTGATCGTTTTAACTCACTGTGTTTTTTGAAAAATAAATTATTATGTTTTTCTAAATTGACTTAATTTGTTATTGATTTTTTACTCCCCGTTTTTTTTTTATTATTATTATGAGCAAAAATGTGATTGTATTTTTAACTACTAATTGACTTAATTTGTGATTGGGTTTTAATTCATTGTGCTTTTTGAAAAAAAAAAATGATTGTATTTTTTAACTATCAATTAATTTAATTTGTGATTGAGTTTCTAACTTACAGTGTTTTTTGAAAAAAAAAAATGATTGTGTTTTTCAAATATCAATTAAAAAAATTTGTATTTTGTTTAGCAAAAAAGAATTTTATAATTTGGTTTTTTAACTCATTGTGTTTTTTTTTTTTTTTAAATGATTTTTTAACTATCAATTGACTTCATTGCTTTTTATTTTATTATGAGCAAAAATGTTATTGTGTTTTTTTACACTTTGTTTTGATCACATTTTTTTAAATGATTGTATTTTTTTACACTCTATTTCGGTCAAATGATGAGAAAAAAAAATTGTTTGGATTGTGACAATCTCTACGTTGTTTGGGTTGTGACATTTGTGTTTTTGACTTAATTCCTTTTTTAATTTGATTTTTAACTCATGTATTTTAGAGAAAAAAAAAATAGATTGTATTCATTATGTTCACATAAAATACTCATTATTGATGATGATTGGATTGTATTTTGAAGAAAAAAAATTGTAATTAATTTTTTTAACTCACTGTGTTTTTTGAAAAAAAAAATTATTGTGTTTTTTAACTATCAATTGACTTATATTGTTTATTTTTTCATCTAATTAGATAACAAAATAGTCACGTCTCAAAATTTAGAGGGCATTCAGTTGTATGGGGATTTATTACAGGAAATTATAATAGTGAACAACAATATTGTCATAGAAAAAGAAGGTAATAATTATTATTTGTATTAATTTTAGAATTATAATTTATTTGACAATATTATCCTAATTTCAAATAATAAATGATTTGACACTAAATATTTTATTCATGCAAATTCAAATAAATGAATTGTTGTGTTCCAGATACCTGAGGGTGTTCACATACATGAAGATGTTTCGGAAGTTACAAGTGTGGTGAATAATAATATTGTCCTACCAGAAAGTAAACATTAATATATATATATATATAGATATTAGTATTTTTAATTATAATTGTCAATAATTGATATTCACGAACCTTTAAATTAAACATTAATTTATAAATTAATTATTTCTCAATTAAATTTTAGATGATGGAATAGTGATGCCCCTCATATTTGAAGACATTCGGTTGCATGGAGATGTCTCAAAAGTCACAATGACAACAAATATTAATATTCTTTCACAACAAGGTAAGAATAAACTATTGTGTTATTCATTTTTTCGTATTATTTGTACATGACTCATAATTTTATACTTATCTCATTACTATTCTCATTGTATTATTTTGCATAGTTTATTTTAGGATATTTAATTGTTTTTCAATGATTTTTTACTGACGAAATAGTCATAAATCCCATAACTGAAGGCGTTCTATTGCATGGAGATGTGTCACAACCCACAATGATAACAAATAAAGGGTGATTCTACTTGCACCACTATTTAACCTCTTTACACCCTCCATTTCATTACACCACTAAAAAAATGTAATTCTCATTACACCCCCAATATATTACCAAAACTAACCCTAAATTAACTATTTCATCTCTTTACACCACTAATTTTGGTAACACGGTGCTAAACAATTTACATTATTCCGGTGTTATGCTGCTGGAAAAAATAGATCTCTCTAGCATTTTGTTGCTATACATTTACAAAGACACTTTCTTCCAAACAATGATTTTTTAATTTGTGGCGAGCCTATTCGGTAATACAATGCTAATTAATTTGAATTACTCCAGTGCCACGTTACCAGACAATAATTTTTTTTCCCAGCATTATGTCGCCGTCCAATTAGATGATAACAAGAAATTAATTTGTGCCACTTATGAAGTGCATGTTCAGTGATACATTGTTATACACATGGGATTACTCTAGTGTCATGTTGCCAAACTACAATAGAATTGTCTAGGCCCCCGTCGCCGTACATTGAAAGATTTATTTTTTCCGTGAAGTGTCCATAAAAAAATTCATAAATCAAACACGCATCCATAAAATCATATATAAAAAGTATCCATAAAATTATTCATAAAAATATCAAGTGTACGAATATCCATAAAATGTGTCATTGTTTGCATCCATCAATCAAACATGTTATCACAATTCGTCATAGTAATTTGTAGGTAATTTTTCCCCCTTTAATAGAAATAGACATCCACACTTTTTGGAACCTGTCAATCTCAATCGTTCTCCCTTGATCTTCCTATTGTCTCTATAATAACCACTTCTTTTACAAGCAAGTGTAAGTCTTGATTTTTTGTCATTGTCTCTTGCATCTGATGTCTTTATAACAATGACAAATCCAGTCTTCTTTCCAACATCAGAAGCCCATTTAATTAATGCTTCATGACTACTAAAAATCTAAAAATAATAAATACATTTATAAATCAAATTATTAATAAAACTCAATACAAATTAAAAATAAGAAAAAATAGTATTCATAAAAAAAAACTTAACAAATCTCGTCTATAATGAATTCATGATTAGAGTCCACTAATATTGGAGTACTTGCGTTATAATCCTTTCAGGAAAAAAAATAAAACTGAAAATACATGGTAATGAGAAGCCGAACAAATTTAAAAAATTCGGCTTGGGGTTACCAGAAATGTATCTTTTATTCGATAGTTAGTTACCAGACTTATATTTTTTGTTCATCAATGTGATGCCAGACTATTTTATTTTGTTCTATTTTGAATCACCGAACGAAAGTTGAACGCCAGTCTAGAAAAACGAAACAAAAACCTACCAAATAAATAATAAAAAAAAACTCATCATTTCACTTTTTTGATGGCTTTCACCATCGTTTCTTTATCCATTACTTTCTTTATTGATCAAAATATTATAATTCTCACTTTTTGAAAAGAGATGTATAAGAGAAAAGAAAAATTAAGAAATGACAAAGAGGAGTAGGGATTGAAGACAAAGGCGTGTAAGGAAACAACAACAACAAAAAAAAAAACTCATATGAAGGGTGTAAAGAAGTAAAGTAGTGATGTAAGTAGAATCACCCCAAATAATAACATCGTTTCACAACAAGGTAAGAATTCTTTTGTAATCATTTTGTTTAAAAAAAATAATGCCAACTCCTACAATTTAAATATACATTGTCTCATTACATATGTAATAATCATTTAAAATATATCGTGCTTGTGTTTTTTTAATTGATTGTGTTTTTTGGAAAAAAAAAAAAAATGATTCAGTTTGTTTGGTTTGAATTTCAAGATTTGGATTTTAGGATTCGCTTTTCAGAAAATCAATTTTTTTTGCTTTTGCATATTTTTTGTTTTCATTGATTTTTTTTTAATATTTAAGCAATTTTTAAATTTTTTAGATATACCTAATATAAATAAACTTAAAAAGTATAATATTACTTTTAAAACAAAAAAAATTGTGCTTGTGTTTTTTTCAATTGATTGCATTTTTTTGAAAAAAAAAATGATTCAGTTTGTTTCGTTTAGATTTTCAGGATTCACTTTTCAGAAAATTAAAATTTTTTGTTTTCCATAATTTTTTGTTTTCACTGAATTTTTTTAATATTTTAAGAATTTTTTTAAAAAAAATTAGATACACCTAACATAAATACACTTAAAAATTATAAATTCATATTTTGCTCATATGTATCTACATTGTTAATAGGTGATAGAATTATCAGATATCCCTATTTTGCTGATTTACATCCATATACAAGTAATTGGAGCCTTAAAGCTCAATTAGTCAGGTTGTTATCTATGACTAATCGTCTTGGGAGAAACACGGCATTCAGAATGATTTTTGTTTATAAACAGGTATTTACAACTCTTATTATGAGATAATTGTTAAATATTTTATTTTATATTATGTAAAAAATGTGTTCTTATTACCTTTTTTCAAAAGGTGATGCCATGAAAGGAACTGTATGCTCTGAGAAATATGATTACTTCAAAGAACATTTAATTGAAGGAAAAATATATTATTTTTATAGCGATCTCAATTTTACCCCGACCTTTGTTATGTTCTGGACTCGGATTCCGTGATTGTATGTTGTTGTCTATGTCTTGTTTCCTCCCTTTAATTCTTTGAAGTTCAGTTTTGGAACTTGTTAGGTGAGTTGGGAACAGGTTGGTTGTTAGTTGGTCTAGAATGTTGTTACCTAGATTTTGGCTTCTTTACTTGAGCAAGGCTTCTTGCGCTCGAGCGAGGCTTGTGTAGTCTGCTTCGTTGCTCGAGCGAGGGTTCTTATGCTCGGGTGAGGATTGAAAGTCCTCAGGTCTTTTCCCAGACGCAGCTTTTCTGGGAAGGTGGAGTACTTCGCTCGAGCGAGGGTTCTTCCGTTCGAGCGAGCCTTGTGAAATTGTTTCTTCGCTTGAGCGAGATTTCTTACGCTCAGGCGTGCGTCTGCGTTGGTGGCAGAATTGAAGCCTTGCATTCTACGCTCGAGCGACGCTTCTTGCGCTCAAGCGAGGTCACTGTTGTGTCTGGTCGCTCGAGCGAGGACTATGTATATCAGTTCGCAGCAACGTGATTTTATATCACTTTTTGGTCTCTTTTTCACTCAAAACCCTAATCCAGCTGTCTCTCTCTCTAAAACACACTCTCTCTCTACAAATACTCCATGATCTTGGGTCTCTCTACCCTACTCCCTTTGTTAAAAAGATAGAGTTTTGCGTGGACTTCCTTTTGATTCGAACAAGTTTGAGTTTTGGACATCTTCAAGTTTCTCCCTCTTCCTTGTTGAGCTCTACATTTGAGGTAGGGATATTCTACTCTTTAATATGAGCTTTAACCTAGATATTTGTCATTTTGTATAAATGGTGGGATTTGGGTGAAGTTAAGGTTAGGGTTTTGATATTTGAAAGAGGGGTTTTCCATATTTGGTACCATATGTGTATAAGAGGCCTTGAACATGATATTGCTTGGGTATAATTGGTGAAATTTGGTCTTAGGTGTAATATTAGTGAAAGGGAGAAGATTGCCCTAATTTGAATTAAATAATTATTTTGTTTGAATAATGAAATTGGTATGGGAAATATGAAATTGGGAGGATGTATAAATAAGTTGGATTTGATAAGTCATTCACCTATGGAATTTGATAAATTATCTATCGATAGATTTATTTATCTGTTTAAATATATTTGTTTTGGGCTATCGGTGGAGGATAGCTATGATTGTTGTAGAAACTGCATGAGAATTAGGAGGATTGAAACTAATCAATTGAATTATGTCATTGAATATGACGGTTTGATTAAACCATTGAATATGTGTTTTGATTAGTCATTATATATGACAAAATGTTTAAATACATTGTATATGTATCATTATTTGGGAGGAGATAGGAGATGTACTCCATTGTTTGAGAGGACATAGGGGATGGACTCCATTGATAATTAAGTTGGCTGGAGTGTCCAGGGTGAAAATCCCTAAATCTTATATATTTATGGGTGCTGGTTCCCTCGGACGTGGTTCCGTAAAATGGCAAGAAATAAAAATGTTGGATTGATGAATGTATTGAATTGTGAACCATTGAGTTATAGTTTCATATTGGTTGCTTTGAAAATAATGAATTTGGTTAATTGATTTACCCGAAATGGAAGAGTGGAAATGAATTTAGATATTGGCTATCTATATTGAATGACCTTGAAAAGAATATGTGTTGGTTAAGAATGTTGCACATTTATCTGATGCTCATATTTTAGTTAATTCTCATATATTGTTTAGCATATCTCTACTGGGTTTTGACTCACCCTATTTGGGAAATCATTTTCAGGTACAAGTGACATGCCACCTCTAAAGACATAGCTTGGGAGGCTTAGGGGCTGAAGACTCCGTTTTGTTGTTACATTTTGTGTTTATATATTTTCTTTTAAGCCGAGGACTTTAATTGTAAAGAGCTTCTAACTCTTCTTTTGTTGTAACCAAGTGATAACTTGGGAAGATGTAAGCCCTCAGGGCGTTTATTTTGTTGTTCTCAATTAGAATTACATGCTATAGTTTCAAGATAAACATTTATAAAAATGTAAGGCATGTGATATCTCTTGTAATATTAACTCTGATGAATGAAAATATAACATTTCTATTATGTCTATAGATCTCGTGAATGATTGATTTATATACTATTTTGAGGGCGTTACAATTTTAAAGGAGTTCATATTATATTGGTTGATGAGAAATTCAAGTTAGTGCCATATTATTATAAGATGTCTTTTACTAATGATACTAAGATTGTTCGCGATTTGGTTTTGGTCGGTTCGGTTTGCGGTTTGGACCAGCCCGCATATGTGCGGTTTGGACAAAATTGAATCCACAACCGCCCGCAATGCGAGTTGTGGTTTGTGCCGATAGAGTTCGCGAATGTGCGGGCAGTTTGCGGATTAGACTTTTTTCTTCAAAAATTTATTTTTGGACCTTTTTTTTCTCGTTTTATAAATATTTATTTTGGGCTCTTTTTCCCCATTTTCTAAAATGCTCAACATTAATAATTAATGAATTAAAACTTATAAAATTAAAAACACAACAAAATTAATTCCTAAAACAAACAAATCTTTCAAAATCCTAAACTTTTAAATAAAATCATAAACTAACATAAGCACATTTTTCAAAATCCTAAACTAAATCATCAAAGGCCCTGTTTGGTAGAGCTGTGGGAAAGTGCTTATAACTTATGCCTAAACAGCTTATAGCTTATAATTATGAATATAAGCTGATTTCTGACTTATAAATTAAGCATCTCCTGCCCCACTCAAAGAATAAGCTGATTTCTGACTTCCAAAAAGCTATAAGTTATAAGCTATAAGCTAAACCAAACACATCAAAATAGCTTAAATTAAGCTGAAAGCTGAAATAAGCAGCTTTTAAGCTGCACCAAACAGGCACAAAATCATTTACTACCCAACAATACAATTAAAGTAAAATCATTCAAAATCCTAAACTTACGTAAAAGTAATTCTTCATTAACTTTTACATTCATCCAAAATGTAATAATAAAATAATAATAATAAATTGTTGTCAAACTTCATCAAATTCAAACCCATTAAATAAAATGAAAACATTTGCAAACTTGCAAACTCCATCATGAATCACATCCATGATTCGGGTTTGGTTTGTTGGGAAAAAATATCTAAGATAGGATTAATGAAATCAACGGTCCAGGTTTTAAAAAAAAAAAAAAAAAAGAGAAAAAGAGTCTAAGTGCAGGTGGGTTCTTGCGGGTGCGGGTAAAACCCCCAACCCACCCGCAACCCTCAATAATGTCATATTCCAAACCGCATCCGCCCGCATTGTGTCTGCAAAACCACTCATTTGTATGCAGATCGATTCGGGTTTGGCGGTTCGGATAACCCTATACTCAGCTCTAAATGATACAACAATTGTGCACTACCACTTCAGTGGTATTTCATTGAAAAATTATCAGATATTGGCCAATTTCTTCATCAAGATGTTCAATTAATAGGTACATTGCTTTTATCAAATAATATTTAATTAGATTATATACTTAGTTTATTACCAATAAAAAAAAATTAAAAAAAAAATTTAAACTATCAAAACAATAAACATGTCAATGCTAACATATGCAGATGTGATTGGCTTAGTTGTTAGTGTAAATGAATATCAAGGTATTACAAATCGTGATAATTACAAGAAAGAGATTATACTACTTGATACAAGGTGTGATACCATAACATATTTCTGTATCTTTACTAAATTTGAAATACTCTACAAATTATATTATTTTTCCTAATCTCAACTCTTTTTTTTTTTAATTGTAAAAATAGTTTCACATTAATAAGACTAACTCTATAGGATGTGTTTGCAACAACTGATGGCATGCAACTATATGATACTCTAGAGAATTATAATATTTTGTTTGCCACTGGATTAACAGTTAAAGTTTATCACGGTAAGATTAATTTTCATTTACTTTTATAATATCTATATGCATATACAAATATTGATATTAATAAATTATATTTTCTCAACTTCTAGGTCCATGTCTCACTACGTGCAAATACAACAAGTTATATACTAATTTTTCATTCCGTTATACAAATCATATTTGAGTGTGGCATATTATGATTGTATAATATTAACCAATTATATATGACAATATAATTCTCACAATTATATATATGTTGACATGTTTATCTAGACTTGTTATAAATCCTATATCACAAAAGTTGGTGTTTTGGAATTGAAAAAATGGATTCTCAATTTCACAATCATTGGTAATATCAAATGTCAAAAGAATTCAAATACATGATTTTGCACCTATGCCAAAAGATAAGAATTGTTATCATCCCAAGTAATGAAAATTAAACGATATGTATATAAATTCGTTTATAGAGAGAGATTAATTTATGTTTTTTTAAATATTTTGTATGTTTTATATTTTCGAATAGTTGGGTACATCAAACAAATTGATATTGATAACATTTGGATTGATTTGTGCAAAAGCTACTATCAAAAAGTTAAATATCATTATGGTCACATTGTTTGTCATCACTACATACATAATGATATTGATACTATAACGAGATAATTTTCTTTAGGTAAATAATTGTTGTGTATAATAATAATTCAAACTTTACAAGTGTTTTAATTTTTTATTTGGTACAATACTTCATTTTAACAAGTGTTTTTTTTTTTTATTAGATACAATATTAACGTTGTGGTCAAAGACAATATTAGTTCAATAAATCTCACTATTCAAGATAAACGGGCAGAGTTTATCTTGCGATGTCAACCATCATATTTGAAGAATATGAGATCAAAGGTAGGAAATTATAAAATTTATTATAAATAACTTATTCTTACCTTTACAAACATAATATTATAGTTCCAAAATTTTATAGGATAATGGAGTTAGAATGATTAAAAATTATATTGCGTCATGCCAAGATCGTGCCCATGCATTTATCATACCTATACCAATAATGCTATATCAATTAGATTGTACATTGTTTGTGACCTTTGTTTTAAATATAGATTGATCTAAAGAATGTCTATACTTTTTAGAAGGTAAAAAAAAATATAATATGTAAGTAACATTTTTACTTTATAATATTTTATAAATACATAATATATGTGTTGTCAGGGCCGGCCCTGGGCATAGGCCCACTAGGCCATGACTTAGGACACCTCAAAATAGACCTAAAAAAGGAGCCCCTCCTATTATAGTTTAGTGTAATATAGTAGATATGTTTTAAGTCTAAAAAAAAATTAAAAAGGCTCAAACTAACTTAAAATAAATTGATCCAGTAAAAAATTAAGAGGCTCATTCAAAGATTATGCAAGTATGATTGATTTATTTGCTTCTAAAAATGCAAGAAGGGCGAACATCAAATAATACTTATTAGTTGTTGTAATGTAATGCTAAGTATTTTTTGTGATTTTGACACAAATTTTTTGTCCTTTAACTTCAACAAAAATTTTGTTGAATGAAAAAAAATATATGTGAAGGTCCCCTAATGATCTAGTAATATTAATTAGTTGATTATCGGGTTTGGGTTCCAGAAATCTCAAGCCCGGGTCTGTGTGTTGTTCATTAATTATAATGCTGACAATGTAGGAATGGTGATAGAAGACTCATAACAATTTAAATTTTAATTATATTATATTTTATTTATTCAACAAATTTTAAACAAATGTAATAAATTTTTATTTTTGTTACTTCAATTATAAATATCAATATTTTCTTTTAAAATTACGTATATTTTATGTTAATAATCTAAAAATATATTTGACATAATTATAAATAAATTTTTTTGAATCCAATCTGATATGCTAATTAAAAATAAAATTGAAGGGATAAAATTAAAAGAATGAATATTTTTTTTATTTAAGCATGTATTATTGATTCCGCACACTCCCGACATAAAATTCTTCAAAAAGAAAGGAGTGACGTGATAAACCAAGTCAATATTTGGCACGCGAGCCAGTCGCGGGTGTTTTGTCCAACTTACGGTATGATGAAAAGTGCTTCAAAACCGGCGGACACTATAATCTCAATAATGTTTGTTCATTTGTGGCTCTTTAGAGCCCAAGAAGGGCCCACCTCACCACCATTTGAATAATTGTGTTGTTGGGCTCGTGATGTAATTTTGGCCGTCAACCTACCCACTTTATGCACTGATTTATTATATTTTTTTAATAAAAAGTTATGTTTGGTATAAATAGTTTAAAATTTTATTTTGTAAATAAATGAAAGAGTGGTCACAAAGGAGGTAGTGGTTGAAGGTGGTAGTCATCAGTCGAAAATGGTAAACGAAGCTTTCAAAGGTGGCTTACGGCAAGAAGTGGTTGACTAGATACGTGAAGTGATGGCCGAAAGTGGTCACTAACAATCAAAGATAACGGACAAGGGTGATTTCTGACAATAGGCAGTGGTCAACAGTCTTTTGCCACAAGTGGGAGGTAGTTGGTTGTGATTGAAGGTGGTTACTGTCATGACCCGAACTTGCTCCTAAAAATTTGGGTCATAATCGGCCAGTAATTTATAGATTATCGAATGCCTCAAATGATCATATAGAATATTTATGCTAATAAGGCCATAAACGAAAGCATATAATAATGAGAAGTCCATTGAGCTATACCAATATGAGCAAAATTATAAGGCTAACCTCATAACACATTCAAACATTTAGATGCCTATGCAAAAAAAAAAAAAAAAATGTAAGTACTGTAGGAAATTTGTACATATCGTTTACAAACCTAAGACCATAATAGCAAAAATAAAATAAAATCAAGGTATAGTGTGAGTCAAAGACAAAACTCCATCTCGGAGGCATAACTCAATTGGGTCATAAAAATAGCTCCTGAAGCTAACTCTAGGGATATGCTCCATGTTGCGAATTACCTATATGTGCATACATAATATTGGGTGACCGAAACTCAATGAGTAATAATACAGTAAAGCAGTGTAATTAGATAAACATAAACTTCTCACAATATCCATAATCATATAGACAGAACGGCCTTAGGACCACTTGTATATATCGAAACGGCCACGAGCCCGATCATGTATTAAAACGACCTTGGGCCCAAGATATATGAAAATGGTCTCGGGCCCAACATATATCAAAACGGCCTCAAGCCCAACATTGCACATGTCATATAATATTAATGCAATTTCTACATTTCAATTAAGTCACAATGTCGGCACCAATCACCATTCATGGTTCGAGGTACAGAATAAAGAACATATATGTACGATTATTATTACTCATTGTGTGATTGATCTTGTGGCGTTTCCTCCGACACACGACCTACACAAAACATATCACACACATATTTGATAAATAATTCATTCATTATATACACTTTTAATTTAGCGATTCACAACCCTTTTCAATGGTTTCTAATAATCATTTCATACTCCAAAAGGTTTACATAAGGTTGGGAATGCGTTCAGGAGGTCAACAGAAGAAAGCATGATTTTCTCTCCCATCTGGTCGCACGTACAGCTTGTCGCTCAAACAGTCTGGCTCCACTCGTGCGGAAGTTCTAGCTGTTCGAGCACATAGAATCGAATCCACCAATCTTGTTCATGCTCCACAAGTACGGAGGTCGTGGCCACACGAGCAGTCTAGGCAAAAACTAGACAGTCCGAAAATACACAAAAATGAAATCTTCCAAACTCATTTTCAATCCCAAATTCATGCAAAACCAACCCAAAAACATGATATTCTAGCATGATACACGTGTAATTTTACTTCAAACATGTCAATCTTGTTTCAACTTTAGATTCATGGTCCCATCTTTTTCATATTCATAATCAAGTTCAATATACATACAAACATGGTAAATCTTCCAATCAATCTTAGTTGTATGAAGCATCTAGGGTTTATTTCATGGATCAATCACAAGAATGAACTCAAATCAAACAAAGATGAAGAGATTAGGGTTCAATCTCATACATTAAGCTCTAGTCATTACATAACTCAAAACCCTAGCTCGAAACTCTCAATTTCTTCTTGATTTCATGACAATGATGAGTTAGAGATAAAGATTTTAAGTAAATTTTCATACCTTAACTTCAATCTAGGGTTTGCCCTTTGAAACTCTAGCAAAATCCTAGCTTCCTCTCTCTCTACCCCGCTCTCTAGCAAGTCTCAACCAAAATGAAGAACACAAGAGGGCTAGAGATATATAATTTAGGCTAATTAAACATTACGAATTGTAATTTTCAGAATTTCACCGTAAACTCTATAAATCATGCTAATCATAGATATGAAGTCGGTTTTTGTTTATCGCGCATCTAAGGCTTTTAATTTCAGTTCGAAGTTGTAATTGTAACAGATATTCCTACATTCAACAGATATTATTTCAAATTCACATAATTAACATATTTGAACTTGCAAATTCATATCAAATATATAATTACATACATAATTAAGTAGAGTGCGGGTTGGATTATCACAGTTACCAACTGCGAGAGATGGTGGCCACATGAGATCATCAACAACAATAGCCCAATTTGATGACTAGTGATAGTGATGAGCAGTAGGCAGTGAAAATGGTGAGAGAAAAAGGAATAAATGAATAATAATAATAATTTTAAATGAGTGAAGCAAACAAACCAGTAGAATAAAAGAGAATAGTAAATAATTCATTAAAATTACTAACTCACTAAAATAAAAGAGGCTATTAATATTAAAATTTTCTCTTAATGCAATGTTTCACACAAACCACCAATTGTCACTCTTCATATCATTGAGCAAAAAGAACATAAAAATAATAATTTCCACCATACAAATTAATCACCCTTCAATTGAGAAATTACGTAACTTCTCCAAGAACAAAAATTTGCATAAAAACCTGGACCGTTGTCATTAACCTAACAGGGGGGTCCATGTCTCTAATAATGGAGCACATAAAAATAAGAATATTTCATAGTACATCCCACGTGACATAGACAAATTGTGTTTTATTTCATCAGAGCTCGGACAACCGTGAATTAAGATTTTGGAGCCCACTGTGATTCATACCCATTTATTATTAATAATTATTATGATGATATAAAGTTGTTTGTCATATGTGCCCTAGGCCACCAACAGAAAGTGACTGATTATTGCAAAATTACAAACCCACCCCCCCAAAAAAAATTGTTTCTGTGGTGGAGTTCTGAAACATTAGTTCCAGAATTTAATCTGAGCATAGTATTTGTTTAGAATTTTTAAAAATTAATTTTATTCTTATTTTTAAAAATGCGGTCGAAGGCGGAAGAATTTATATTAACCAAATATCTCACCGATTGTCTGGCTGGTTGATCAGAACAATATAATTTTTATTTTTATTTTTTACAATTAACACATGTTAATTTTTATATATTCAATAAAAAATATTTTTCGAATTTTTTAAATTTTTTATGAGTTTTAATAAAATTTTGAGTTGTTTTTTGATTATGAGTGATAAGTTTTTATATCAAATATCATATGTCACATCAAAAATTTCCAACTCAATTCAAAACTCTTTTCAAAACTCATTCACCAAACAAATTTTTCACACTCAAATCATAATTTCAAAACTCATAAATTCAAAATACAACTCTATTCTCAAATCATATTTAGAAAACTCTACTAAACGCAATCTTAATTTTTTTTTTTATGAGTTCATTGTTCATAGATGTTAAGTAAAGAGGTAATATTAGGATTATTAAATTTTTTATTAAATAAATGATTAAATATCTCATATGAGTATAGGCTCTATAATTTTATGAACCTTGCACCCATTTGATCATTTATTCAGTGAAAAAAATTAAAATCTATAACATTTTTTTAATAAAGAGTTGGTAAAGACTTTTGTAACAAATTATTTTTATTTTTGTTGGAGAACGTGTCAGTTTAAAACAATAGTACAAAAAGTCACTAATAAATATGAAATAGTAAAAATCGTTTTTGTATTAAACTACCGGACTTTTCTTAAGTGTGCAAGGCATACGGTATGCAATCCATTTACGCATTTCTGTTTGTCTTCTGTTTTATGTTTACACCTTACACTTACACTCTTTGTATTGGTTGCATATGGTGTGCAACCTTAAGGGTTGCACACCATAACAGGACCCTAAACTATCAGAAAATGATATTTGCACACCTTTTTAAAATTTTATAAAAAAGAAAAAAAATTACAATTTTTATTCGATGTGTAAGGTTTCGTTTGAAAAGTGGGTTAATTTTTTAATTTTTTGGTTTTTTTAGTTATTTTAGTTTTGGGCTAAAAAGTCTTATTTGGAAAGGACTTTTGACTTTTTTAACTTTTTTGTGAGATAAATAATATAATGATTATGAGCTGTATATGATGTTTTATCTTATTTAGCTAAAAAGCCTATTTTATTTTTTGTGATTATTTTAGGCAAAAAAGTCCCAAAACCCACTTCCCAAACATAAGCTAAATGATTAAAAGGGGTCTTAAGTTGCTATTAACAAAATACTTAGAATGGATTCAATTCTCTCTTATTGTGCAAGACTTGACTAATTAGAGTTTATGTGGGTGTTTGGTAAGTGAGTTTTTTTATAAGTTTTTTTAGTTGTAGGATATTATTAGAAAAAAAAAATTTAATATTTGGGAAGATAATTAGGTTTTTTTATGATTGGATGTGATGTTTGTGAAAAAAAAAAGTGAAATGATTATGGGGTTTGATATGATATTTTGTTTTGATTTGTTTTTTTTTTTTTTGGTTTTGTAACTAATTTGTCATTTAGTGAAAAAAAATCAAAAAAACTCAAAAAAATTACTTCCCAAACAACGCCTATGTTAAGGGGTTGGTACAAACTCTCAAATTATAGTCTCTCGTTCTGAATGAATAATAGTATACTTTGATAATCTTGACACAAGCATTGGTGCTGTTTGGTGTAGCTGTTAAAACAGATTATAGCTTATAGCTTAACAGATTATAGATTATGACTTTAATCAGAAGCTGTTAACCTGTTTGGTATAGCTGTTGGATTATAGATTTAAGTTGCTGAGTAGTGTTTGTTAAATAAGCTGTGAAGTAGCTTTTTCAATTAATTTTTATTTTTTATTATTCACTATTTATCTACATTTTTCATAAAAAATAATAATAATATTTTATAGTCCATTTGGGACTTTTTCTATTTTTAAAAAAATAAAAAATAAAAAAATCTAAGAGTATAACCGTGAATTAATATGTCCACAGCAGAAGCTGATAATCAGAAGCAAGGGGTGAGCAGCTTCTCAGAATCAGCTTTTTTGACTTAAAATAAGCTGTTAGAATCAGAAGCTGTTTGAAATAAGTTTAACCAAACAGTCCAAAATAACTTTTTTAAAGCCAGAAGCCAGAAGCTGGCTCAAATAAGCCCTACCAAACACCCCTATTGCCTTAGACTTATAGGGTGGATGTGACCTTGGTGATCTCAACACGAGGAGTGTCTTAGGCCTTAGACCTGTGTGGTTGAATGTGAGGATTTTCTTATTAAAATAAAAAAATAAAAATAAATGAAAAACACACACATTAAGGTCATGTTTGGCATGATATAAAAAAGTCAAAAAATCACTATCCTATTTAAATTACATCATCTTATTTAAGTCACATTACCTCCCTAACACATCACTTCAAACCCAACCCATACCCAACTCATATTTCATAAAAAGTCAAAAAATACACTTACTTAGATCATCCCAAACCACCCCTAAGTGCAAGAGACTAAAAAGATAATGTGATTATCATTTTTCTCTTTTTTCTTGTTTTTTTTTTGAGGACCAAAAATCACATTATATTAAACTTATAATTTAATAATATCAATTGACAACTGAGCTCAACTCACCTCAACTCATGAACTGATTGAATTATATTTCTTCCCACCTTTAACAATGTAAAGAAACATAAAAAAAACTTACTATAATGTATAATATTATTAATAGTAGTCGCAATCAGCCAATCTATTACCTCACCTACGTGCTGAAACTTGACAATCAGTTACATTTTTTCTAACTATTAAGACCTACTTCACCAATATTTAATCATATATATTATACATATTTATAAAATATGTATATATATATCGTATCTATTCACAACGCTCTAGTAATTAGATGACAAGTGGCTAAATGCGTGTAAGACAGTTGGCGTACTAGCTCGGACGAGCTGTTCTGTTTTTGAGGGAATTAGCATCCAATGGTAATATAAAAAATATATGTTACAAATATATAGAAAAATTTAAGACTTTTGTTATTAATATTGATAAGGATATTCACTAATTTGTAATTTATTTTTGAAAACTTCTACTGACCTGTTATTTCCTCTTCTTTTTTAGGTAAATTATAATAGATCCTAATAGTTAGATTTAATTCTTATAAAAATCTATTGAAAATAAGTTCTACTAAAATCATCGTTAAAAATAATTTTTTTGTAACGATTTTTTTAATATATGTCGCTAAAAATTAGAAATTAGTGACTTTTTTTATCACGATTTTTATAAATTATTGCTAAAACTTACAATTAATGACGTTTTCTGTGATAAATTTTTCAAACTGTCGCTGAAAGTTAAAAATTAATTACGTTTTTTTGTGACGCTTTTTTTAAACTGTCGCTAAAACTTATAATTAGTGATATTTTTGTAACAAATTTTTCAAACTGTCACTGAAAACTAAAAACTAACAATTAATAACGTTTTTTAATAGTATTTGATGAAAAATGTTATTAATTCTCACAGAACATATTAGACAATAAGTCTGCCTAATAACACCTATATGTAAGTTTTCCTTTCTTTTTTTCTCTTGGCTGTATGTATGTGATAGATATGGTCTTTACAAAACTCTTATTTATAATTTTGTATTGTATATAAATTAAGACAGAAAAATATTTTACATGTTTCAAAAGGAAGAAGAAAAAATGTATATTAATTCTTTTTAATGTGCATTAATCATTGTGTAGACATTTGAAAAGTTTGTAAGTACCCATGCAGAAGGTGAATTTTGTGACATAATGTGTGCCTGTTGTTTTTGTTTTTGTTCCTAATTACAATTTATATTTTGATTTGGTTTCTTTAATACAGTTTTTTAAATCAGTTTTTATTTTTCAAAAGTAGTTTATGTTTTGATTTTTTTCTTTAAAACTAGGGTACATTACATTAACCTCCCGTGAGATTTAAAAAAAATACGAGTAAATTATACTTTGCACTAATCTCACTTTGACCTTTACACATCAAATTATAGCAGTCAATCCCCTGCACTTCTGGTCAAATCTCACTTTGATCCTTACACATGATATTGTAACAGTCAAGCCCTTATACTTTTGCTCAAATCCCACTTTGAACCTTACACAAGTGTTAATCTCTCTCTTCTGTTATTTTATTTTTAAATCTTTAACAAAATCTAATCATGTGACAAAAATCTGACTACGAAATAAGGGTACGTAAAAGGAAAATCATCTATGTTTTCGACCAATATACTTTGTCCTACGTGATAAGTATGTGTGTGTATGTGTGTGTATGTGTGTTTTCAAATGCTAAAAATTGAGACGAAGAGGCAAGAAAATAGAACTTTTGAAATTAAAAAAAATACGATAAAGAAATCAAAGAAAAAGAAAAATGAATAGATAGAAGATCGTGTTACCATGAAAAACAGAGTTTCATAATTCCAATTTATGCAAAACTCTAGTTCATCTTTTTAATCATTCACAATCTACATTTTGTTTTAGCCTAATATAATCATAATTTGATGTAAATTTTGAGACAAATTGTGTATTAGTGAAAAATGTGAATGATTTTCCTCTCTTGCCCTCATACCGTAGTCATATTCTTGTCACATGACTAGATTTTGTTAAAAATTTAAACAATTGAATAATCGATCAAGTTTCCGAACACGCATCTCTCTCTCTCTCTCTCTCTATATATATATATATATATATATGTTTTAACGATGCCAGATCTAGGGTTCCAGTCGATTGAGTCGCACTCCAAGGAGCGTCACCACCGTCTTGAAGCGTAGAGGGCTGCCGCCAGAGAAAATGGCGTGAAAAAGTCACATCTTGATATCAAGTTCGTGAAACGACCACCGTCGATCTCATTACCGTTCATTCGGTGCAGATTTCTCAATTCCACTTTCTATTTCTGATTTTATTTGCACATGTCTCAAATTTGAGCACACAACACATATATGCGCGCGCGCGCACACACACACACACACATACATACATATATATATATTGTTGGCTTATTTTTTTTACGAAGGAAAATACCATAAATGCTAGCGTACCAACAAGGGTTAAAAAATCCTTACAGATTAAATTCAAGTTAATTATCAAGCAATTGTGTTGACGGTTCTTTTGCCTCAATGAAGAGGACTTCAAAATTGCCAAGTGTAGAGAAAAGAAAAATTAAAAAAAGAATGAGAGAGACGAATAAAGATGATTGAGTGAATAATCGGAGTGATTGAGTGAACAACCAAACTAACCATTAATTTACCTCTACTCCTATGCTTCGAAAAGGAAGTGCAGAAAATTTACCTCTACTCCTATACTTCGAAAATAAAGTGCAGGAAATATAAATGACAAGAAAAATATAAATCAATTGTCTTTGATTTGAGTTCTAGATCCTTACAATGTAGCCATGAATGGCTATTTATAGGCAAACATTTATAGGAAAAAATTACCTAATAACTACCATATCTTTTCATCTCCCACACTTCACACTCTATGATCTTTCATTTCATCTCTATGTCCATAACTTCTTTTAACCTCTAATTCATGCTCTATATTCTCCACTTTGTCCTCCATCATCTTTTCACATGTGTTTAATGATTCATAACTTCTCACAACCTCCAAATGAGTAGGATAATGCCACATATCCTGCAATTATATAGATAATAACTAATAATAAAATTATTTATTTATGGTGCCAACAATATATGTCTCTATGTATTTTTAGTTTCATATAGTTCAACTTTGTAGATCACAACCGTAGTTTTATATGTTGATAGTAATCTGGTAACATATATACGATGGACCAAAAGAAAGATCAAAACAGAGATTTCTTTTTTATTTTTTATTTTTTTAAGAATGAATTATTGTTGTTGTTGTTGTTGATGATGGCTCTAAAGAAGCTTAATGGATCTAAAGAAGATATAGATAGAGGTATCTGTTTGTGTTTGTGTGTGTATTGGCAGATAGATCGAGAGATATGCGTTTGAGTTTGTGTGTGTATTGGCAGATAGATCGAGAGATATATGTTTGTGTTTGTATAAAATTGAACAGATTGTGGCTTTGAATTTGTTGTTGTTGTTGCACATATGTGTAACAGTTTGAAATTGAACAGATCGATCGAATTTAAGGGTAGAAATTGAATAGATAGTTAAAAAATTTGAATAGATAGATATAAAATTGAACAGATAGATAGAATTTAAGAGAAAAAATTGAACATATAGTCTAAAAATTTAAACAGATAGATAAAAATTTGAACAGATAGACAAAAAATTTGGACAGATATAAAATAATTTAAATAGATAGATATAAATTTGAACATATAGTCAACAAAAAGTCAAACAGGTAAAAAAAAAAAAGTCAAGGGATAAAATTAAAAATAAAATGTTCTTCAGGATTTGTCACCAAACTATTTCACAATGTGTGAATATCTCACTAACAAAAAAATATTCATTGGATTTAATGCCTTATACCCTAATTAAATTAGATTTATCACCAATTTTCTCTTATAAATTTGAGTAAAAAATCAAAAATTAAAAAGGAAAAATTTTATGAAATGCAAATAAAATATAACTCTATTTCACCCACTTTTACCCTTTTTCTTTCCAAATTTTTTCCAAATCTCTATCTAAAATCCATGATCCAAATACAACCTAATACTCTTGTACTTGGATTCCAAGCTTTTTGAGATATAGTAAATGGATACACTCTAGACTTTTAGTTCATTGTGATTTTAACAGATGTATATATATATATTCATATAACAAGTCCAAGAAGTGAACAAATTAAATTTCACAAAGATTTGATTCACATCATTGAAATTTAAAATTTATAGTATATTATAAGTTTTTTTTTTAAAAAATTAAAATACTTTTTTTATTTAAAATGCAAATTTGTTGATGAAAATTTGAAAATTATTAATCATGATTCAAGAAATGAAAATTTTCATTTTATTCGTGAAATAAAAATGATTTGAATCCCGACTTTGTTAATACTAAAATAACCTCTACATATGCAAATTTACAACCATTTCACTAATGGAACTTTATCGACTTTGCTTTCCATGGAATCTGACACAGGTCTAACCCTGAGTTTTGGGGGGGTTTAAGGCAAAACAAAAATAAAGGCTTATATTCGCAAAGGAAAAAAAAATCACTCTATTTTGTATTATTATCGTTGATTGATATCAAAATAGATATTAAAATATATTCTGATGATACAGTTCGTTCACCGTAGATGGACTGGACTGATCCAAGCTCCTCAAGCCCACGTCCGAGTGACGAAGCCCACTGGTAGACCTGCAAACAAGTTCAACGGGGAACTGGGTAGTCCCCCAGTGAACCCTCCGGCGTGTAAATTAGAAATGGGAGTAGTGGATATAGATAGAGAGAGAGAGAGAGAGAGAGAGAGAGTTGGAGGAATAGAAAATGCTTAACCTTCTTCTTGTCTTCAAACCTTGCTTATATCCTTTGGTAATCATTTCGCTGTCTCTGCCCTCCTGTCCTCACCGCCGAAAGCTTCTGTTGTTGCTTATCTTGTTCAGGGCAAGGGGGTGCTCTTCCGGCTGAGGGGTGTTGTCGCAATAAATGCTGTGATGGGCTACATTAATGGTGATGTGTTGTGGCAATAACTTTGTAGATCTTTGTCTGCTGACGTGGCCTGTTCTGCACCTGCCATGTGTCCGAGTATCATTGGCCTTCCCTGCTCAGTTCGCCTCCAACTGTCCTGGGTTTTACTACCCGGGTTGTGCAATGGGGTCTAAATGGTGAGCTTGGGTTTGTTCACTGTGGGCTGTGGTCCTTGTGGGCCTATCCATGTCATATTCATACAAAATAAAAAATAAAAAAAAATTATCAAAATGAGAAAAATTTTATTCAATTAAAATGTATTGGATATGTATTGAATTAATTGTTGTTTATTGAATATGTTGTTTATGAGTGTGGTTGCATTGTTGTTTATTAAATATGTTATGTATGAATGTAATTGAGATTGAATTTGATGATACAGTTCGTTCACCGTAGATGGACTGGACTGATCCAAGCTCCTCAAGCCCACGTCCGAGTGACGAAGCCCACTGGTAGACCTGCAAACAAGTTCAACGGGGAACTGGGTAGTCCCCCAGTGAACCCTCCGCGCGTGTAAATTAGAAATGGGAGTAGTGGATATAGATAGAGAGAGAGAGAGAGAGAGTTGGAGGAATAGAAAATGCTTAACCTTCTTCTTGTCTTCAAACCTTGCTTATATCCTTTGGTAATCATTTCGCTGTCTTTGCCCTCCTGTCCTCACCGCCGAACGCTTGTGTTGTTGCTTATCTTGTTCAGGGCAAGGGGGTGCTCTTCCGGCTGAGGGGTGTTGTCGCAATAAATGCTGTGATGGGCTGCATTAATGGTGATGTGCTGTGGCAATAACTTTGCAGATCTTTGTCTGCTGACGTGGCCTGTTCTGCACCTGCCATGTGTCCGAGTATCATTGGCCTTCCCTGCTCAGTTGGCCTCCAGCTGTCCTGGGTTTTACTACCCGGGTTGTGCAATGGGGTCTAAATGGTGAGCTTGGGTTTGTTCACTGTGGGCTGTGGTCCTTGTGGGCCTATCCATGTCAGTAGTCCCCCATTCCCGAGTGCAGCTTCAGTCCAACGAAGGGAATAGTAATGAGGAAGATGAGTCCGACCGGCAAGGAGAGACCTACCGCGAGGGTGGCCGAGCGGGAGAGGCCGACCGGGAGGGTGGCCGAGCGAGAGAGGCCGACCGTGGGGGTGGCCGAGCGGGAGAGGCCAACCGTGGGGGTGGCCGATTGGGGGAGGCCGACCGTGAGGAGTGCCGACCACGAAGGTGGCCGAGCGGAGGGGCACGGGGCTCAAAAGGCGGCGTGTCACGTGGTGATTTGAAGTGGAAAAGACAGGGTAAGGGGAGGAGTCAGTGCATCGTGACCATACACGTGGCAGGATCGTGGGGGGGGAAGTGAGGCGTTGGAGTAAAAATGAAACGATAGGTAATTTTGGGGTTGAAAAGACAGTTTTGGCAGATGATTTGAAAAGTTTTCAAACTGGCGAACATTAATTGGGATCCTTGGAATACGGGCAAACCGTGGGCTTTTGGTATCATACGATTTACCTACTTCTTTACAAAAACTCAAAATATCCATAGTGTTAATTCCTTCATTGCTCACGACACACCTTTGCAATATTTCTACAATTTCCTGGCACCTGCATCAGAAGCGATTCGCAGACACAGCTTGGAAATGGCCCAAGAGGAAACTGCGAGTGGGAAGGTAGATCCACTTGGGGAGGATGATGCCGAGGAGTTGGCGCAGCAGTATAGAATGGAGAGGGCGGGGGTAACTGGTATCACGGTTGCGGAGCCAATTAGCCAGGCAGAACCAGAGCACTGGCACACAAAGGCGGACAAATCGATGGTTACTGCGGCTGATTTGGAGGCCATTCGCGAAAAATATCAGATTCCGATGGAGGTGGTGTTATCACTGCCAACATCGACGGAGAGGCCGTCCAACGCCAGGCCAGGAGAGTTTTCCCTTTACGAGGAGGCGCTGAAAGGTGGACTGAGGCTGCCACTGCCCCAAGTGGTGGTGGACGTACTTAACCGTTTGGAGGTGGCACCGGGCCAACTGATGCCTAATGCATGGAAGATCCTACTGGCGTGTGCGAGCTCGTGGCCAAAGGCGAATGGAGGGGAGGCCATGACAGTTGATGAATTTTTTGCCTGCTATAAAGCCTCGGGGCAACAAGAAACGTGGGTCACCTTGCAGGCAGTGATGGGGAAGGGGTTGGTGGCGGGTCTGCCGACATCGATCAAAGGCTGGCGACCGCGGTGGTTTTACGTGTCTGCCAATGGGGGGTTTGGGGTGCGCACCATCTGGAAGGTGCCCACCAGGTCGATGGAGGCAAGACTAGGGGTGGCGGCAGAGGAGAGGGTGAAGAGAGTGAAGGAATGGAGGGAGAGAGAGAAGGCTAAATGGGATGAGCTCGTGCAGCCGTCCGCGTTGTTTGAGGCAGGGTTGGGTCCGCGACCGATCGGTGGGGACCTCGACCGGGCGGAGTTAGAAGCGAGGAGAGAAGCTCAGGAGGCAGAGGATCAGGCTATCATTGCCAGAGCTACAGAGTTGAAAAAGGCGCAGGAAGACCGACCGGCTCAACCGATCGCTCGGGAGAGGATCCGTCCGCGCCCTAGGCCGTTGGGGGGGAAGGACTTAAGCAGTTTTGAGCCACGGCCGCCCCCAGTGGACCCTGTGAAAGAACAGGCCAGAAAGGAGGGGGAGGCTCTGAAAAAGAAGAAGAATAAGAGGAGTGCCCCAGAGGGGGCTGCAGATAAGGCTGGGCCCAAAAAAGCTAAGGTCGCCCCAGCTAGGGCGGAGGCCACTATGGCCGAAGGTACCCCAGAGGCGGTGGTAGTCAGCCCAACAGTGGAGGTTGTGGAGGGGGCCCCCGCAGTGCAAGTAGCAGTTGGATTGGTTGGGACTGAGCCAAGTAGGGGGAAGCATGTTCAAAAGAGCCATGCACCCCAGGAAAGAGGAGTCGGTCTGGGTGCAGCAATCTACCACGCGTGTGCTGTGGCTGGAAGGCTGGAGGGAGAAGAAGGCCCAGCCAGGGCGGGGGCAGACCGCCTAGTGAAGATTGTGGATGAGACTGCCCTGCGCTCGGCATCCGGGTTCAATGAGGCCGACCTGCTGAGGGGGTTATACTCCGCTCAAATGGAGGTAACCACCTTGGCAGGGGCCCTGCTAAGAAAGGCGGGGGCTGCCAAGCTTAGAGCAAATGAGGCCAGGGCCCAGTTGGCGAAGTTGACGAAGGAGAGTGCCGACTAGAAAACTGCCCACACTAATCTGCAAGTGGTTAAGTTGGAGCTGGAGGACAAACGCCGCCAGGTTGTGTCGCTCGAGTTTTAACTGGCTGGCGAGCGGAAGAGGGTGGACGAGGCCCAGAAGGCTTGCGACGTCGGAGTCGAACACCACGAAGAAGCGATGATCAATAATGAGGAATTGGTCAGGCAGAAGGATGAGGCGGATGTGAAGGTGGACGCTCTGCAAAAAGAGCTGGAGGGCGAGCGTGCCAAAGCAATGGAGCAGCGGGAGAATCTGCGGAAAGAGTTAGAGGCAGAGAGAGGAAGGGCGGTTGTTGAGAGGGAGGCTCTGCAAAAGGAGTTGGAAACTGAGAGGGCCAAAGCTTATTCAGAGAAGGCGATCCTACAGAGAGAGCTGGATGAAGAAAGGGCGAAGGCGGCCTCTGAAAGGGCTGCCTACCCCGATCTGTACATTGCAGCAGTTGACCAATTCAAAGGATCGCCTGAATTTCAGATGGCGGTTGATGCTGCGGTCGCCGTCAGCTTGGCTAAGGAGGAAGCTGGTGGGGCTAGCCCATCAAGGGCGACTGCTGGGGGGAGATCTGAGGCTGAAGTCATTGAGAGCTTCCAACAATCAGACTTCTACAAGCACGAAATGGCCGAGTACTGGGACAGCGGGTGGAAGATGTTCAAGCGTAGGGCTGAGGAGCTGTTCCCAGAGCTTGACCTGAGTAGTGTCACAATTGGGGAGGATGACGTGGCCCAGACTCCCCTGGATGAAGGAATTGAAGAAGCAGATCTGGTCTCCAGCGAGGATGAGGAGTGAATGGAAGTGGTGTTTTGTTTTGTCTTTGTATACACATTGTAGTTATGTTTTTTTTTTTTTTTATGTAATAAAATTGCTTATACATTCGTGAATGAATAAAACTTCGTTTGTTTCTGTCAGTCGTCTGTGTTTATTTGTGCCTAAATCAGTGTGGATTGAATTTGCGTAAAAACTTAATGAGACTGGTTCTGTGTAAAATTCCTTTATGCATAATGGAACTAGATCTGTGTAAATGATGACAAAACGTAGTGAAATTCAAAGTGGTGCCGAAATTGGACTGGAATAGGTAAAATTGGACTTTGGATAAATTTTCAATGTGACGTAAGGTATGGAACTCCTTAATGCGCCATGTAAGCTGAAATGAGACTTGTATAATATTTTAATGGATGGGAGTGGTTGATTGACATTGAAAAATTGGATTATGAAATTGTGGAACATGATGTTTGAATGGGATTAATACTTGCAACTGAACAAAGATGGATCCATGGATAAAGATAGAAAAATAGGTTTTCAAGTCAATGGGAGAAATAAGCTAGGTGATGGAGGAGATGATCTGGTTAGTAAATGAAATACATGAGAACACTTTTGGAATTTGACTAAGTGAGAACGTGGTTCTGGAATTGTGACTAAGCGTTAGATTGCGACTGAGTGTCCTGTTTTATGGATTTTCATTCATAAGATGATCCTAGTGTAGACCTGGAATGAAAGTTGCAAGTGACTTGCTCTGGACCAGTAATGGTGGCATTCAGTCTAGTTGAGGCTTAGAGGGCTCAGTCTGGCTGAGGCAGTTAGTGCTCAGTCTGGCTGAGGCAGTTAGTGCTCAGTCTGGCTGATGCTTTGACTGCTCGGTCTGGCGGAGGCTTTGAAGTGCTCGGTCTGGCCGAGGCTTTGAGTGCTCAGTCTGGCTGAGGCTTTGAGTGCTCAGTCTGGCTGAGGCTTTGAAGTGCTCAGTCTGGCTGAGGCTTTGAAGTACTCGGTCTGGCGGAGGCTTTGAGTGCTCGGTCTGGCCGAGGCTTTGAGTGCTCGGTCTGGCCGAGGCTTTGAAGTGCTCAGTCTGGCTGAGGCGTTGAAGTGCTCGGTCTGGTGGAGGCTTTGAAGTTCTCGATCTGGCCGAGGCTTTGAAGTGCTCGATCTGGCCGAGGCTTTGAGTGCTCAGTCTGGCTGAGGCTTTGAAGTGCTCGGTCTGGCCGAGGCTTTTTAAGTGCTGCAAGTGAAAATGTTATTGAGGCGACAGGGGTAGCTGGGAGACAAAATTGTTGTCATGAGGAATGTAGTCCAATGATCAAAATTTATATTTCGTCAAAAAGAAAGTACAACAATTGAGTGATACAAAAGCAATAGCTTATTAAAAGTAGTGTTTCAAGTGTTCGGCGTTCCATAGGTGGGGAAGGTCGCGACCC
Organism: Camellia granthamiana; assembly: GCA_036172215.1. NCBI lineage: Eukaryota > Viridiplantae > Streptophyta > Magnoliopsida > Ericales > Theaceae > Camellia > Camellia granthamiana. The sequence goes on from CM069917.1 coordinate 8,229,280, forward strand.
TCCATGTCTTGAAGTTGGTAAGTGCCTGGACGCGGTCTGGCTTTCACAATATAAGGTCCCTTCCATTTGGCTGCCAATTTGCCCTCAGTCGGATTCTTGGTGGCAAGGGTTGCTTCTCTCAACACTAAGTCCCCCACAGCAAATTCCCTTGGTCGGACCTTGCGGTTGTAATGTGTTCTCATTTTTTGTTGGTATGAGGCTAGTCTGACCGCAGTGGTCTCCCTGAGTTATTCAATCAGGTCTAGGTCCGCCCGACGGAGCTCTTCAGTGAGCGCTGGATCCGGATGTAGAACTCGTGGAGTAGGAAGACCAATTTCTACTGGAATAACCGCCTCAGCGCCGTATGTTAGGCAAAAGGGGATTTCTCCAGTGGGGGTCTGAGCTGTTGTCCGGTAGGCCCAGAGTACATTCGGCAGTTCCTCAGCCCAAAGTCCCTTAGCAGCTTCCAGCTTAGCCTTGATGATCTTCAGAAGAGAACGATTGGTGACCTCGACTTGGCCATTGGCTTGGGGGATGGCTAGGAGAGGAGAAACATGGTTGAATCTGGAGATCTGCACAGAACTTTCTGTACTTGGCGTTGTCGAATTGTTTGCCGTTGTCTGACACAATGGCCCGGGGAATGCCAAACCTGCAAACGATCGATTGCCAGATGAACTTGGTTGTGTTCCGCTCAGTAATGGTGGCTAAGGGTTCAGCCTCTACCCACTTGGTGAAGTAGTCAATGGCGACGACTGCGAACTTGGTTTGGCCTCAGCCAGTGGGAAGCAGACCGATCAGGTCGATCCCCCATTTGGCGAATGGATAGGGGCTGCAAAGCGTGATCAACTCTGTAGGCGGGGCATGGTGGATGTTGGCAAAGCGCTGACACTTATCGCACTTGAGGACAAAATCAGTCGCATCTTGATTAAGAGTTGGCCAAAAGTAACCAGTACGGAGTATTTTGTGTGCTAGGGACCTACCGCCCGAGTGGTTGCCATAAATTCCCTTGTGGATTTCCTGCATGACATAGGTTGCTTGTGTTGAATTGAGGCATCGCAGATATGGTCGTGAAAAACCACGCTTGTACAGGATGCCACCATCGAGAAGATAATTGGACGACCGAGCCCTGACTTTGGCGGCCTGCTGTTTATCATCTGGGAGGGCTCCCGTCATCAGAAATTGGATGATGTCGGATGCCCAAGGAATGGGTTCAGTCTGGAGGAACTGCACTTCGTGCAGGTCGGGTGTAATGGCCGGATGAGTTAGGTATTCGAGGCGGACTCCGTGGCTGAGGTCGAACTGGTCGACAGAGGCCAACTAAGCCATCTCATCTGCTTTGGAATTTTCCGCCCGAGGTATGTGTTTGATCTGGAAAGTATTGAAGAGGCGAACAAGGGAGAGTGCCATGTCCCTGTAAGCCCGCATTATGCCATCCTTGGCATCGAATTCCCCCGTGATTTGACCGACGATGAGCTGGGAGTCACTGAACACGCGGATGTGGCTAACACCAATGTCTTTGGCCAGGCGGAGGCCGGTTATCAATGCTTCGTATTCCGCCTCATTGTTGCTGGCCTCGAACAAGAGACGGAGAGCGCATTTGAAATACCCCCCTTCAGGGGAGGTGAGGATGAGGCCCGCCCCACTACCTTCCCTCCGGGATGACCCATCGACGTTGAGAGTCCAAGAATGGGGGTCTTCTGGTTCAGCAGGGGTTGGTGGAGGTGGAGGAGTAGTGGTTGGGGTGGTATTGGTGAATTCCAGGATGAAGTCGGCTACAGCTTGCCCCTTGATTACTGTGCGAGGGAGGTAGGAGATGTCAAACTGGCTGAGTTCCACTGACCATTACATAAGTCGGCCAGAAAGCTCTGGCTGCTGGATGATCTTCTTCAGGGGTTGGTCGGTGAGGACCACGATGGAGTGGGCCTGGAAGTAAGGACGAAGTCGTCTGGAGGCGGTGACCAAGGCCAGGGACAGCTTTTCTAGCAGTGGGTAATTCTGCTCTACCCCCCTGAGAGCTCGGCTAATGTAGTAGACCGGCCGTTGGACTGAGCCATCTTCCCGTATAAGAGCTGCGCTGACGGCGGTGTTTGATACTGCTAAATAGAGGAAGAGGGGCTCGCCTATGATTGCTTGTGAAAGAAGGGGGGATTGGCCATGCATTGCTTCAACTGCTGAAAAGCCTTTTCGGATTCAGCTGTCCACTCAAAAGTTTGCCGAAGCACTCTAACAAATGGTAGGCACTTATCTGTCGCGCGAGAAATGAAGCGGTTGAGAGCCGCCACTCTGCCGGTGAGTCTTTGGACTTCTTTAACAGTTTTGGGTGACTGCATCTCAATTAGGACCTTGATCTTTTCAGGGTTGGCTTCGATGCCGCGCTGGCTGACCATAAAACCCAAGAACTTTCCAGATTCTACGCCAAAGGCACACTTCTCTGGATTGAGCTTCATCTGATACTTGCGAAGGGTGGCAAAGGTCTCTCGTAGGTCGGTCAGATGGTCAGCGAAGAGTTTGCTCTTGACTAGCATATCGTCTACATACACTTCCATGTTCCGACCGATCTGATGGTGGAAAACTGCATTGACTAACCGTTGGTAGGTGGCCCCAGCATTCTTCAGCCCGAATGGCATTACACGGTAGTAGTAGGTGCCTCGGTCGGTGATGAAGGATGTGTGTTCCCGATCGGATGAGTGCATCATGATTTGGTTGTACCCGGAGAAAGCATCCATGAAGCTGAGCATTTGGTGACCGGCCGTGGCGTTGACCAGCAGATCTATGCGGGGGAGTGGATAGCTATCTTTGGGGCAAGCTCGGTTCAGGTCAGAGTAATCGACGTAGAGACGCCACTTGCCATTGTTCTTGCGGACTAGAACCACATTGGACAGCCACTTAGGATAGTCTACATTTTAGATGAACTGAGCCTCAAGGAGTTTGTCAACTTCTGCGGCTATGAGATTATTACGCTCTGGGTAGAAAATACGTTGCTTTTGACGGTAAGGCCGGAAATGGGGTTCGATGCTGAGGCGGTGAGTTATGAAGGAGGGGTCAATGCCAGGCATGTTTGCATGGGTCCAGGCAAATACGTCATTGTGCTCGGTCAGCAGGGCAGTGAGGTCGGCTTTCGCCTGGGGGGACAGTTGGCTGCCAATCTTAGCAGTTTTTAGTGGATTGGTGGGGTCGATAGGGACCTCGACGAGCTCTTCCACAAGTTCTCCTCTGACCAGCTCGTCTTCATCCCGGACGTCAACTCCTTCGATGATCATTGCCTCATTCAGCTTGGCTTCTTTAAGCGAGGCAACATAACGCTCTCGGGCTATGGTCTGCTCCCCTCTGACTGTTCCGACCCCGAGATCAGTGGGAAATTTGAGGGCGAGATGATAGGTAGATGTGATGACTTGGAAAGTGTTGAGGGCGGTTCGGCCAAGGATGATGTTGTAGGCAAATGGGCAATCGACTACAAGGAAGGTGAGTAGCTTCGTGGCCTGCCGTGGGTATTCGCCGATTGTTATGGGGAGGTCTATGGAACCAATGGAGGTCACACGGTCGCCAGTGAAACCGACCAGGGGGGTTTGGAGTGGAGACAAGCTTTCCTCCCCAATCTTGAGTTGGCGGAAGCAGTTGAGGAAGATGATGTCTGAAGAGCTGCCATTATCGATGAGAACCCGTCTGACCTTGTAGTTGGAGAGGATGGCCGAAATGACAAGGAGGTCATCATGTGGGTAGCGGATGCCTGTACAGTCGGCATCCGTAAAGGTGATGGGCTCTGTCCACTGTTTAGGCTGTTTGGGGGGTCGGTCCACTGTGGCGACTGTTTTGTCTGAGCCTTGCCGTATTTTTCTAAGCTCTGCCCTCTGAGCCGAGCGGGATGGTCCTCCTCAAGCAAGTCCGCTTGAAATAACTCGAATTTCACCAACTGGCGGAGGTGGGTGACCTGGTGGTTGGGGTTGTTGCGGAGGTCGATCATGGCCTTGGTTATGTTGGGCTGGTGGCCGGGGTGGGGTGCGTCGGCGGTCATCTCTGCGGGGCTCGGTCCTTTGCCTCTGCTGGGGGCGGGTATCTATGAACCAGCTGAGGCGCCCCTGACATATGAGGGTCTCCACCTGGTCCTTGAGGTTGATACAGTCATCAGTGTTATGGCCGTGATCCTGGTGAAAGCGGCAGTATTTGGACTGGTCTTTCCGATTGGAGGGGGTTCGGGAAGGTAGTGGCCACTTGAGAGGGTAATCCCGTTGGATCTGATGAAGGACATGTTCGATGGGAGAATTAAGGGGCGTGTACCGCTCGAACCGACCGGTCGGTCGAGTTTGTGCCGACCGGTCGGCACGGGGGGGTCGGTCGGTATGGGAGGGTGTTTGGTTGGTGTACTGGGTGTTTCGGGGTTCCGAGTCCTTTCGTTTGTCTCTGGGGGTCGGCTGTTTAGTGAGTGGATCCTGTCGGGTAGCTAGGGAATCCTCAGCATTCATGTATTTCTGGGCTTTGGAGAGCAGGGCGGCCATGGAGGTCGGGGGGTTTTTGGAGAGAGAGAAAAGAAAATCAGATGACCGCAGACCGGCCATGAAAGCTGTGAGGATGACCTTGTCGTCATTTTCGGCAACTTGCAGGGCTTCGGTGTTGAAGCGAGTAACGAAGCTGCGCAGTGATTCCCCCTCGATCTGACGAATATTGAGTAGTTGGGTTGCCGAGCGTTGTTGGCGCTGAGCTCCGATGAAATGGCTCAAGAAAGAGTCACTGAGATGCTGAAAAGTGGAGACCGAGTCCGGTGGTAACTGGCTAAACCACAGCCGAGTCGACCCCTTTAGTGTCACGGGAAAGGCTCGGCACATGATTTCGTCAAGGAAGGCATGGAGGATCATGAGGGTGCGGTATGTCTCCAGATGGTCGACCGGGTCGGTTGTGCCATCGAAGGAGTCAATGGTGGGCATTTTGAATTTGGCAGGCAGGGGTTTGTCTCGGATGGAGGCAACAAATGACGAGTTTGCGGTGGTGGAGGGCTTATGCTGGATATTTTGCATAACCCCTTGGAGCTGGAGCTTCATGGCTCGGAGTTTAGCGTCCCAAAGGGGGATGTTGTCGCCACCAGAGGGAGACAGGTGTTGGACGCTGCTGGCTTCTTCCTCGAGGGCAGGGGTGACGACCGATGGACGGGGGGTGGAGGTGGTGGATTTACGTGTGGGTGAAGGGGTTGGAAACCTCCCGAGTTGATTGGGTTGGGTTGTAGGACAATATGGCTCGGAGTTTGTTCTGGATGGGGTGGAATGTCTGGGGGCGATGGTGGAGGAATAGGGAGGTTTCTCTGGAGCAGGGCATTTATTAAGGCCTGGTTTTGCTCGGCCATGCGGTTAATGCTGTTGGTAAGCTCGATGAAGTACTGTGGTGGGTTGTTTGGATTGGGAGGGTCGGTCTGATGATCGGCAGCATTATGGTGGGAAGCCATGGATCTAGTCGTGACCATACACTTGACGGGTGAGGTGAAAAGGTTACTGGAACAGGGTCTCCGGCGACAATGAACACAACTGGCGCACGGACAAACCAGGTTCCCACAGACGGCGCCAACTGATGATACAGTTCGTTCACCGTAGATGGACTGGACTGATCCAAGCTCCTCAAGCCCACGTCCGAGTGACGAAGCCCACTGGTAGACCTGCAAACAAGTTCAACGGGGAACTGGGTAGTCCCCCAGTGAACCCTCCGCGCGTGTAAATTAGAAATGGGAGTAGTGGATATAGATAGAGAGAGAGAGAGAGAGAGAGAGAGAGTTGGAGGAATAGAAAATGCTTAACCTTCTTCTTGTCTTCAAACCTTGCTTATATCCTTTGGTAATCATTTCGCTGTCTCTGCCCTCCTGTCCTCACCGCCGAAAGCTTGTGTTGTTGCTTATCTTGTTCAGGGCAAGGGGGTGCTCTTCCAGCTGAGGGGTGTTGTCGCAATAAATGCTGTGATGGGCTGCATTAATGGTGATGTGCTGTGACAATAACTTTGCAGATCTTTGTCTGTTGACGTGGCCTGTTCTGCACCTGCCATGTGTCCGAGTATCATTGGCCTTCCCTGCTCAGTTGGCCTCCAGCTGTCCTGGGTTTTACTACCCGGGTTGTGCAATGGGGTCTAAATGGTGAGCTTGGGTTTGTTCACTGTGGGCTGTGGTCCTTGTAGGCCTATCTATATCAGAATTAATTATTTATTCTACTAAAATCTGATAAACAAGAAAAGTAAAAAAAATTAGGACAAATTTATTTATTCCACTAAAATCTGATAAAGAAAGGAAAAAGAAAATTAGGGGCCCTATTTTGGGCCACTAACATTTTGTATGTGTATGTAGTGTTTCTCATTCAAGGATCACCAACATTTTGTATATATTTTAATTTCAATTAGGGTAAATTACAAATACACCCCCTGAGATTTGTTTAAAATACAAATTGCCCCTATGGTTTGAAAAATTACAAATACCTTCCTATCAAAAAATTTTATTTAACAGAATTAATTGAAAAAGTAAAATTTCTAACTGTTCACCTATACAATAATAAAATTATTTGAATTATTAATTGAAATAAAATTTTAACATTATTAAAAACTGTTAATTAACTTGATGATTTATTAATAAAAAGATCTATTTGTTATGAAATTAGAAACTTTAGGGGACATAATGTAATTTTTAGAATCACATAAGGTAATTTATAATTTAAGTAAACATCAAGGTGTGTGTTTGTAATTTATACTTTCAATTGGGCTAAATCACACTTATAAACAAATATGGGCTCAACATAGTATTTTTGGATCCTTTAGATTGATTATAAAATAACAAAAATAATTTAGACCTATTTGTATTTATAATATACTATAATACTTTTCTTTTGGATTAATTTTTTTGAGCTTAAGCACATGCCTCAATTACCTTAGCCAAGTATCAGTTCTAACGAGGTTTCATTTAATTGAGGCAAGTAAATGTCTAACTCATCAAGTCATCAACTAAATCAGGCTTTTTTTCTCCTTTCACTTTATGAAATTTCAAGATAGTTAGTTGACTGGTTGTTCTCATCAATGTCACCATGTATGAGTTCATTTTTGTTCACATTTAAAATATAAATTTTAATAATTTAAAATAATAAAAAATTTTGTCATATTTGATTCGATTTTCAAAAATTTGATTCAGAATTTTGTTTTAAAAAAATTAAATATTTATCACTTTTATATAATTTTATCTTATAGAAAGCCAAAAATAATTGTTAAAAATTTAAAAATATCTTTTTGATATTTATTTCTATCAAATTAATTTCTATTTTTTCAAGTAATTTTTTTTTTTGAAAAACAAACCAAGCATGGCCTATAATTTTAAGTAAAATCAATATATAAGTTTTAATTGGTCCTGGCTATTTTTTTTTTTTTTTTTGGGAAATTTATTAGAAAATCTTTTTTCAAGTGTTTGTATCCCAATTAGTCCATAAGATATTTTTTTATTCCAATAAGTCCTATTATTTTAACATTTGATCTACCAAATCCGAATTCTCATATTTAATGTATTTTATGGATATTTCTACCCTTACAAATATTTTTTGAAGGGTTAGCAATTTGGTGATGTGAACATTCAGAATATGAATATTCACATTGACATGTGAATGTTCACATTGACAGTGTGAACATTCACATTGCAGAACATTCACATTGTAAATGTGAATATTATTAGAGGTATTTTGGTAACTATCACTCATAGTACTTATTGGAATATAAGAAAATAATGTGGACTAATTGAAATATAAATAGGTGAAAAGAGATTTATGAAAAAGCGCCTCTTTTTTTTTCTCGTGTCAATTTGATTTATACAGTTCCAATAGTATCAATTTTGCCTTCTAATTTTTATGTCTGTATCAATTTAGTCAAGTTGATAACGTTCAATTAAGAAAGTGGATAGAAATCAGAAAAATATATATATATATATATATTTAAAATTGAATGAATTTTTTAAATTGGAGGTCGTCTCCTCAATCAATTTGGTGAGAATAAATAAACTTATTTTACTTATGAATTTCAGTTACATTTCTTAAAGGGCACTATCAATTATATTAAATTCGCACAATATAAAAAATTAAAATTAAAATAAATATAAATATAAATATAAATATAAAATAAGAATTATAAAGATTTGCAAGTGTAATTTGCCCCATCTTTAATGTCTCGGACTGAGAGATACATACTTTTGAAATAATGATATGATTGATAGCTCACATTCCTTGTATCTATTCACAAATCATCCCATCTAAACAAAATACAAAGAAAATAAATATAAAGATCTAGATTGGTATGTTTGTAGTTTTTTTCTTTTCTTTTCTTTTTTTAACTAGGAAAATGATACTTTATGGATTATCATAGCATCTGTAGATTCTGTCCTGAGATAATTAATTAATAATTTAATAAGAGACTCACCACCGAAACATACAATAAATCTCTTCCACCCATCATAATAAAAGATAAAGTCTTAAACAAAATATAACATAATTAACTGAAGTTATTTTGCGTTCCCAAAATTTAAGTCATACTCTTTTGTGTAAAAGACATATGCGTTATTTACTTCATTATTACATAACTCAAAATATTTTTATATATTCAAATTTAAAATCCCACTCACGCTAATACTTGTTATAACAATGATTCATCCCCCCTTCTCTCCCACCCCCTTTGACCCCCTCTCTCTCTCATTGGTTACTTTTTCTTTTCCTTTTTTCTTTTTTTCTTTTTTTTCCTACTCCTCCAATCACCCCCCGCCACGTGACAAAGAGAGGTGAGGGGTGACCCCAAAAGGGGGTCCCAAGCATTACTCTACTTGTTATTTCAATTTTCATGACCACTTGCATAATTACCCGGCCCTAATGATGGGATTATTTAGGGTAAAAAACAAAAAGGGAAGACCAGTTATTCTTGCTCTCACGTGATCACCATGACTACAGGACAAACCCAAACACCATATTTGCAATGATGCAAGACTCTTGCTTTGTGTGCATTTTAACTTTTTAGAATAATTATCATTAAGGTTAAGTTTGACAACTCTCAAATAATTTATTTTTTTATCTTTTTTTTATCACATTATCTCTCTATTTTTTTATACATTTTTTTATAAAAAGATAAAAAGTGCATTTATTTAGGTCATCTCAAACAATCCCTAAAACTTTTATGTGTTGAGAAGAATATGTCCATCAAAATAGTTAATTTTTTAGTTAAATTTTAATTAAAAATCTATTTTCCTTAGTAATTTCAACACAAACATTGCCTTGGACTTACAGGGTGGATGTGACCTTGCTAATCTCGACACGCGCATTGCCTTAAGCCTTGGATTTGCGATTGGATGTGAGGATTTTTTTTTGTAAAAAAAAAACACACACAAACACAATGAGTTATTTTGAGAATATAGTTATAATTAATTTTTTTGGTGAAAAGTTATTTATAAGTAATTTTTTTGTGAGAGAGAAAGTGGGTTAGAATCTAAAAAGTGGATTATAACTCACTTCTCAAAATAGGCCAAAGTACAAGAGACTAAAAAGATAATGTGATTGTCCTTTTTCTTTTTTTTCTTTTTTTTTATTGAAGACCAAAAATCACATTATATTAAACATATAATTTAATAATATCAATTGGCAGTTCATGAGCTGCTTAAATTACATTTCTTTTTACCTTAACAATACAAAAAAACTTTAAAAACTTACTATAATATACAATATTATCAATAGTAGTTGCAATCTGCCAATCCAGTAGCATTCTCACTAAAACTTGACAATCAGTTTTGACAATAATATATTTTTGGGTGAATTACTAATAGTTCCTCCGGCTGTGATTGAGGCCTCGAAAATGAGGCTCGAAATTGCCTCGAATGCAATTTTTTTTTTTTTTTTTTTTCATTTTTTTCTGGGCTAATACATTGCAAAAAAAAATAATAAAAATAATAATAATAATAACAAGCAAAGCATCAACCCAGCAAAAAAAAAAAAAAAAAAAAAAGAAGCAAATTCGAGCCAAATTTGAGCCAAAAAATTTGAGGTCTCAATCATTTTTCTAGTTCCTATTGTTTGTGACTTGTGTCACTTTAATTCTTGGCTTTTTCATTGTGACACATTTGATTATAGATTTTAAATCTTATTCCAAATAAAGATAATTGAAGATATCATTTGATTTTAAGGGTAAAATCATTAATTTGATAAAATATAAATTAATTTGACAAAAATAAATGTCAAACAAATATTTTTAAATTTTTAAAAATTATTTCTATCCACTAAAAATAAAATTATGTAAAATTGATAAATTGTCCTTATTTGGAACAAGATTCAAAAATTTTTTGACATTTATTTTTATCAAATTAGTTTATATTTTATTAAATTGACGATTTTGCCCTTAAAATTAAACAATAGTATCTTCAATTGTCCTTATTTGGAACAAGATTCAAAATTTGTCACAATTAAAAAGTTCGGAAATCAAAATGACACGAGTCCCAAACTATAGGGACTATTTGTGTAATTTACCCCATATTTTTTCTAACTATTAAGACCTACTTCACCAATTATTAAATCATATATATATTATACATATTTTATTATAGGGTCTTGTTACATCCCCCTAAAAAAATCCCTCCTAATCCCCCTAATTTCCATATCAAGTAAAAAAAAAAAAAAAAAAAGGAAACAGTTGCCTAAAATGGAAATTAGGGGGATTAGGGGGGACAGTTTTAGGGCTCCAAATCATTTTCCTTTATTATATGTATATGAATAATGCTTGGGACCCCCTTTTGGGGATCACCCCCTCACCCCCTTTGCCACATGGCGGGGGGTGATTGCAGTAGCAGGAAAAAAAAGAAAAAGAAAAAGAAAAAGTAACCAATGAGAGAGAGAGGGGGTCAAAGGGGGTGGGGGGAAAAGGGGAGATGAATCATTGTTGTATATATATATAACATCTATTCACAACGCTCTAGTAATTAGACAGTTGGCGTACTAGCTAGGACGAGCTGTTCTTTTTTGAGGAAACAACAATGATTCATCTCCCCTTTTCCCCCCACCCCCTTTGACCCCCTCTCTCTCTCATTGGTTACTTTTTCTTTTTCTTTTTCTTTTTTTTCCTGCTCCTCCAATCACCCCCCGCCACGTGGCAAAGGGGGTGAGGGGGTGATCCCCAAAAGGGGGTCCCAAGCATTATTCTTTGAGTCAAATTAGCATCAATGGTAATATAAAAAATCAGTCATGTTAGAGAATTTTAATTTAGAGGCTCTAAATACATTTTTAATGAGGTGAAAAAAAAAAAAAAAAAAAAAAAAAAAAAAAAAAAACAGCACTGGCAGTGATAGTGGGTGGGACCCACTACCACATCACTAGTGACACCTCTAATTAGAGGTTCCAAGTATTTTTGTATAAAAAATATATATTACAAATATATAGAAAAATTATGAGAAATTTATTAAAAAATTATATGTTAAATATTTGTATCTTAATTAGTTCATAAGATATTATTGTATTTTAATAAGTCTTATTATTTAGACATTTGATCTACTAAATCATAATTATCATATTTAAGATATTTTATAGACATTTCTACTCTTATAAATATTTTTTGAACGGTTAGTAATTTGGTGATGTAAACATTCATATTTTACAATGTGAATATTTACATTAACATATTAACATTTACATTAATGATGTGAGCAGTCATATCGATGATGTCAATATTCACATAACAGAACATTCACACTGTAAATGTGAATATTATTAAGGATATTTTGATAACTATACCACTCATAGGACTTATTGGAACATAAAAAAATAATGTGAACTACATGGAACATAAGTAGGTAAAAATGAATTTATGAAAAAGTGCCCCAAAAATTTAAGACTTTTTTTTATTAATATTGATAAGAATATTCACTAATTTGTAATTTATTTTTGGAAACTTCTATTGACCTATTATTTCCTCTTCTTTTTTAGGTAAACTACAATAGGTCCTAATAGTTGGACTTAATTCACATCAAATTCTATTGAAAATAAATCCTAATAAAATTGTCACTAAAAATAATTTTTTTGTGACGATTTTTTATATATGTCGCTAAAAATTGACAATTAGTGACTTTTTATAAATTGTCATTAAAGTTTACAATTAGTGACATTTTCTGTGATAAATTTTTCAAACTGTTGCTGAAAGTTAAAAATTAATTACGTTTTTTTGTGACGCTTTTTTTAAACTATTGCTAAAACTTATAATTAGTGAATTTTTTGTGGCAATTTTTAAACTGTCACTGAAAATTGAAAATTAACTATTAGTGACGTTTTTTAATAGTATTTTTTGAAAAATACCATTAATTCTCACAAGACATATTAGACAATAAGTCCACCTTATAAGACCTACACGTAAGTTTCTCTTCTTTTTTTCTCTTGATTGTGTGTTGTGCGTTGTTAGGTAGCTCGAAATTCTTTTGGCCCAAGTGGCTCGACTACTCAAAACGACGTTGTTTTAAACAGGTTTTTTTTTTTTTTCTTTTTCTTTCTCTTTTCTCTTTTCTCTTTGAAGATGAAGAGGAAGAAGAAGAAAAAAAAAGAGAAGAGCAAGCCATCAACAACAACACGTCATCATCAACAACAACCAACAATCACAAAAAAAATAATAATAATAAATAAATAATTGTAGAATTTGAACAGCAACAACAAACAACACATCATCATCAACATGTTCTAGCACCTTTTTTTTTTTTTTTTTCCTTTCTTCTTCATATCTATTCTTCCTTCTTCTTCTTTTTTCTTTTCTTCTTCCATAACTCAGAACAGAGAGAGAGAGAAAGAGGTACATAGATCTATACAAATCTGTATATACACACATAGATCTGTGTATACACACAGAGGATGGTGGGGCGGGTGATGGGTGGAGCCTCTCTCTCTCTCTGTTCTCTCTTCCTCTCTGTTCTCTCTCTTTCTCTTTCTCTTCTTCTCTATTCTCTCTTTTCCTTCTTCTGTTTCACAGATATAAGAAGGGGGGAAAAAATGCCCAAAACGACGTCGTTTTGGGCAGTTGAGCCACTCGGGTCAAAAGAATTTCGAGCTACGAAATATTATTCCTGTATGTATGTGATAGATATGATCTTTACAAAACTCTTATTTGTAATTTTGTATTGTATATAAATTAAGACAGAAAAATATTTTACATGTTTCAAAAAGAAGAAAAAAAAATGTATTCTTTTTAATGTGCATTAATCATGGTGTAGACATTTGAAAAGTTTGTAAATACCAATGCAAAAGGCGAATTTTGTGACATAATGTGTGCCTTTTGTTTTTGCTTTTGTTTTTTTGTTTTCCTAATTACAGTTTATATTTTGATTTGGTTTCTTTAATACAGTTTCTTAAATCAGTTTCTATTTCCCAAAAGTAGTTTATGTTCTGATTTTTTTCTTTAAAACTAGGGTGCATTACATTAACCTCTCGTGAGATTTAAAAAAAAATACGAGTAAATTGTACTTTTTACTAAATCTCACTTTGATTCATACACATCAAATTATAACAGTCAATTTTCTACATTTCTGGTCAAATCTTACTTTGGTCCTTACACGTGATATTGTGACAGTCAGGCCCTTACACTTTAGCTCAAATCCCACTTTGATTCTTACACAAGTGTTAATGTCTCTCTTCAGTTATTTTATTTTTAAATCTTTAACAAAATCCAATCATGTGACAAAAAATTGACTACAAAATAAGATACGTAAAAGGAAAATCATCTATGTTTTCGACCTATACACTTTTTCCTATGTGATAAGCACGTGTATATATGTGTTTGTGTGTGTGTGTGTGTGTGTGTGTGTGTGTGTGTGTTCATATACTTAAAATTGAGACGAAGAGGCAAGCAAATAAAACTTTTGAAATAAAAAACAAAAAATACAACAAAGAAATCAAAGAGAAAGGAAAATGAAAGATCATGTTACCATGAAAAATAGAGTTTCATGATTCTAATTTCTGTAAAACCCTAGTTTATCTTTTTAATCGTTCACAATCTGTATTTTGTTTTAGCCTAATATAATAATAATTTGATGTAAATTTTGGAACAAAGTATGTATTAGTGAAAAATGTGAATGATTTTCCTCTCTTACCCTCACGCCGTAATCATATTTTTGTCACATTACTAGGTTTTGTTAAAAATTTAAACAATTCCAAACGCGCATTTCTCTGTTTGTTTATGTGTGTGTGTGTGTGTGTTTTAACAATGCCAGGTCTAGGGTTCCAGTCAATCGAGTAGCACTCCAAGGAGCATCGCCACTGTCTCAAAGCTCAAAGGGCCGCCGCCGGAGAAAACGGAATGAAAAAGTCGCATCTCGATGTCAAGCTCATGAAACGGCCACCGTCGATCTCATTGCCGCTCATTCGCTATAGATTTCTCAATTCGGATTGAAAAATCCTTACAAATTAAATTCAAGCTAATTATCAAGGGATTGTGTTAACGATTCTTTTGCTTCAGTGAATAGGATGTCAAAATTGCCAAGTGTAGAGAAAAGAAAAATTAAAAGAAGAATGAGGAAGACGAATAAAGATGATTGAGTGAACAATCGAGGTGATTGAGTGAACAATCAAACTAATCATTAATTTACCTCCACTCTTATGTTTCGAAAAGAAAATGCATGAAATAAAGTGCAGAAAATTTACCCCTACTCCTATGCTTCGAAAATAAAGTGTAGAAAATTAAGTGCAGGAAATATAAATGACAAGAAAAATATAAATTTATTATCTTTGATTTGAGTTCTAGATCCTCACAATGTAGCCATGAATGTCTATTTATAGGAAAACATTTGTAGGAAAAAATTACCTAATAACTACCATATCATTCCATCTCTCACACTTCACATTTCATGATCTTTCACTTCATCTTTATATCTCCATAACTTCCTTTAACCTCCAATTCATGCTCCATGTTCTCCACTTTGTCATCCATCATCTTTTCACATGTGTTTAATGATTCATAACTTCTCACAACCTCCAAATGAATATGAGAATGCCACATGTCCCGCAATTATATAAATAATAACTAATAATAAAATTATTGATTTATGGTACCAACAATATATGTCTTTATGTATTTTTAGTTTCCTAGAGTTCAACTTTGTAGATCACAATCATAGTTTTATATGTTGATAGTAATCTGGTAACATATATTTGAAGGACTAAAAGAAAGATCAAATAGAGAATTTTTATTTTTATTTTTTAAAGAATGAGTTGTTATTGTTGTTGATGATGATGATGGCTCTAAAGAAGCTCAACGGATCTAAAGAAGATATATATATAGGTATCTGTTTGTGTTTGTGTGTGTATTGGCAAATAGATCGAGAGATATATGTTTATGTTTGTGTAAGATTGAATAGATTGTGGGTTTGAATTTGTTGTTGTTGTTGCACATATGTATAGCAGTTTGAAGTTGAACAGATCGATCAAATTTAGGAGTAGAAATTGAATAAATAGTCAAAAAATTTGAACAGGTAGATATAAAATTGAATAGATAGACAGAATTTAAGAGAAAAAAATTGAACATATAGTCTAAAAATTTAAACTGATAGATATAAATTTGAACAGATAGACAAAAAATTTGAACAAATATAAAATAATTTGAATAGATAGATATAAATTTAAATAAATAGTTAATCAAAAGTCAAACAAATTAAAAAAATCTAGAGGGAAATTGAAAACAAAATGTTCTTTAGGACTTTTCACCAAACTATTTCACAAAGTGTGAACTTGTCACTAACAAAAATATCCATCGGACTTAATGCCTTATACCCTCTTTAAATTAGATTTATCACCAATTTTATCTTATAAATTTGAGTAAAAAATCAAAAATTAAAAGGAAATTTTTTTATGAAATGTGAATAAAATATAACTCTATTTCACCCACTTTAACCCTTTTCCTTCCTAATTTTTTTTCCAAATCTCTATCTAAAATTTATGATCCAAATACAACCTAATACTCTTGTACTTGGATTCCAAGCTTTGTGAGATATAGTAAATGGATACACTCTAGACTTTAGTTCATTGAGGTTTTAACAGATATATATATATATATATTCATATAACAAGTCCAAGAAGTGAACAAATTAAATTTCACAAAGATTTAATTCACATCATTGAAATTTAAAATTAATAGTATATTATAAAAAAAAATTTAAAAAAATTAAAATAAATTTTTAATTTAAAATGCAAATTTGTTGATGAAAATTTGAAAATTATTGATCATGATTCAAGAAATGAAAATTTTCATTCTATTCGTGAAATAAAAATGATTTGAATCCCGACTTTATTAATACTAAAATAACCTCAATATATGCAAATTTACAACCATTTCACTAATGGAGCTTTACCGACTTTGCTTTCCATGGAATCTGACACAGGGCCGGTCCTGAGTTTTCAAAACCTAAGATGAAACAAAAATGGAGGCCTATATTTATAAAGAAAAAAAAAATCACCATATTTTGTATCATATCGTTGATTAATATCAAAATAGATATCAAAATGTATTCGTACAAAAAAAAAAGTTACCAAAATTAGAAAAACTTTATTCAATTAAAAAATATTAGATATGTATTGAATTAATTATTGTTTATTGAATATGTTGTTTATGAGTGTGGTTGTATTGTTGTTTATTAAATATGTTATGTATGAATGTGATTGAGATTGAATTAATTATTTATTCCACTAAAATCTGATAAAGAAAGAAAATAAAAAAAATTAGAGGCCCTATTTTGGGCCACTAACATTTTGTATGTGTATATAATATTTCTCATTCAAGAGTTACCAATATTTAATATATATTTTAATTTCAATTGGGCCAAACTACACTTATAAACAAATATGAGCTCAACAGAATATTTTGGGGTACTTTAGATTGGTCCTAAAATAACAAAAATAATTTGAAACTATTTATATTTATAATATACTATAATATTTTTCTAAATTTGAAGATCCTATTTTAGGTCAATTTTTTTAGACTTAAATCACAGGCCTCAATAACCTTAACCTGGTTTTGATATGAGGTTTCATTTAATTGAGGCAAGTAAATGTCTAACTCATCAAGTCATCAACTAATTAGGCTGTTTTTTCTTCTTTCACTTTATGAAATGGGAATGGCTTCCCTCTAGCTCGTGATTGGACCGAAGAATATTGTTAGGTTCGTGAAGGTCCATCATGGGTCCCATTTCGATAATTCAAACCATCTAATGTGTAGAGCTCATCGAGTACTATATGTCTCTAAACAATCAGGTTGATCGGATATCAATAGCTAAGTGATCAAATCAGAATTTTGTAAGCCGTTTATTTTTTCCCGTCCATTTTTTCATACAAAACTAATTTGATCACATAGCTATCGATATCCGATCAACTTGATTTTTTTACATGGATATAGTACTCGATGAGTTCTACACATTAAACGGTTCAGATTATCAAAACGGGACACGTGATAAGCCCCTATGAACCCAACAATACCCTCTGAGACTAGAGGAAAGCCATTCCCTTACAAAATTTCAAGATAGTTACATCAATGTCAATTATTAACTGGTTTCATTATCAGTCGCCATGTATGAGTTCAGTTTTGTTCACATTTAAAATATAAATTTTAATAATTTAAAATAATAAAATTTATGGTCATATTTGATTTGATTTTCAAAAAATTGATTCAGAATTTTGTTTACAAAAAATTAAAAATTAATTTGGTGAAAGAAATAAAAAAAATTTAAATACTTATCATTTTTATATAATTTTATCTTTTGGAAAGCCAAAAATAATTGTTAAAAATTTAAAAATATCTTTTTGATATTTATTTCTATCAAATTAATTTCTATTTTTTCAAAAAAAATCTGAATTTTTTTTGAAAAACAAACCAAGCATGGCCAATAATTTTAAGTAAAATCAATATATAAGTTTTAATTGGTCTTTCCTCTTTTTTTTTTTCTTGTGTCAATTTGATTTATACAGTTTCAATAGTATCAATTTTTCCTTTTTATATTTATGTTTGTGTCAATTTAGTCAAATTGACAACGTTCAATTAAGAAAGTGGATAGAAATCAGAAAAAAAATTATTTAAAATTGAATGAATTTTTTAAATTGGAGGTCAACTCCTCAATCAATTTGGTGAGAATAAATGAACTTATTTTACTCATTGGTTTCAGTTACATTTCTTAAAGGGCACTATTAATTAAATTAAATTGACACAAATATAAAAAATTAAAATTAAAATAAATATAAAATAAGAATTATAAAGATTACAAATGTAATTCGTCCCTTCTTTAAATATCTTGGATAGGGAGATGCATACTTTTGAAATAATGATATGATTGATAGCTCACATACCTTGTATCTATTCACAAATCATCCTATCTAAACAAAATACAAAGAAAATAATATAAAGATCTAGATTAGTATGTCTGTAGTTTTTTTTTTAACTAGAAAAATGATACTTTGTGGGTTATTATAGCATCCGTAGATTTTGACTTATACTATGTTTGGTTGGGAGATTTTTGGAGAGATTTGAAAAAGAAAATGGAAAAGGTAGGTGAAATATGAATAAAACATACCTATATTTCACCTAGTTTCACACACTTTTTCCCTTTTTCTTTCCAAATTCCTCCCCAAATCACCCAACCAAACACAGCATTAAGGTAATTAGTTGATAATTTAATTTAATCCAAAAGAAAAGACTCACCATTGGGACATAAAATAGATCTCACCCACCTATCATAATAAGAGGTAAAGTCTCGATCAAAATATAACATAACCAATTAAAATTATTTTGCGGTCCCAAAATTTAAACCCTACTCTTTTGTGATTGGCCATTACACAACTCAAAATCTTTTCATATATTCAAATTTAAAATCTCACTCGCTTTAATATTGTTATTTCAATTTTCATGACCACTTGCATAATTACCCGGGACCTAACGATGGGGTTATTAAGGGTTAAAAAACAAAAAAGGAAGACCCGTTCTTCTTGCTCTCACGTGATCACCAAGACTACAGGACAAACCCAAACACCATATTTGCAATGATGCAAGACTCTTTCTTTGTTTGTATTTTAACTTTTTAGAATAATTACTATTAAAACTTTTACGTGTTGAGTAAGAATATGTCCATCAAAATAGTTAATTTTTTAGTTAAATTTTAATTAAAAATCTATTTTTTTTTTTAATTTTAGAAGATTATTTTTTTAAATATATTCTCTAACAAGCTCTCTATTTTTTATTTTATTTGTTGAGTCTTATTTCCCTAACTACATGTAACCAGTGATTTGATATTCAACTAAAGTAGTTAGTCAATAATTGTGTTTGATAAAGTGTGTTTATATGATTTTGTCCTATAAAATAACTAAGAGAAAACTCTAATGAACTTGATAATGATACTCTAAATGCTGTTATTGGAAAAGTATAGGTGCATTTTGGATTTTATTTATTTATTCATTCAGTGAAACTTTTTTGAATTTTTTTTTCTTAAAAAAACTTTCTTCAATCCTTCTAGATTATAAATACATGAGAAATAAAAAAAGTATTTAGTAGTGTTTTGCAAACAGAATGGATTTTTTTTTTTTTTTTTTTTCTTTCAATTATCAACTAATACAATGAAACCAAAAAACAGCCAAGATGAGATTTTTTTTTTTTTTTCTACTGAAACCAAACAGAGCCTTATTGTCTGTAATTTTTTAGCAAGTACAAAATTCTTCCTCTTAGAATTGTTACCACCTCCGCATGAGTTTATTTATTTATTATTACAAACATAACTGAGACCATTTAATCCTAATTGAATATATACAAAAGCACACACAAGGTCTAATTTCTAATTAACTTAATTCTAATTAAACCCCCAAATTTGATTTTATTTTTTTGGTTGCTCTTATTGATCTTGAAGCCAATCCATGCAAGGATCGAGAAGAGGAGCCAATGACTGAAGATCCGAGCCCTGTAACATTTCATTTGACAACAATAGGTTTTGATTAGAGTCCAGAGATGAAGAACTTGTGACAGTGTCAGTAGTGTCGCCTTTTAGATCGTTATGAAATTCATATAATGGTGGGAAATCAGTGTTGAGAAAATCCGATAAAAAATTTTCGTCCATTTCAAAATCCATCATAAAATCCAATGTGTCATCTTTCGCTGAAATAAAAGGCGATATGTCATTGACAGGATCTGAAGCCGCCACCCCAACACTGACATTGTGATGAATCGTAACATTTTGGTGGTCCGGTCGGATGAAAACTTTGGTGCACCTTGATGCCTTGGTACGGACTAGGCGTGATGGTTCGGTATTTGGTAAAGGTGGTTGGGCAACCGAGTGGTCTGTCGGCGGACTCGGGTTTTGTTTGGATTGAGGATTTGAGGAGTTATTGCGATTTGAAATAGTTGAGGTTGAGCTTGGTTGAGATAAAACTTGGACCTTTTTACCAATATTCGTGTTCCAATAGTTCTTGATTTCATTGTCTGTTCGCCCTGGAAGCCTTCCGGCTATCAATGACCATCTGTATACATTACACATGTGCAATACTACGGTCAAAACATGTTGGGTCCTACTAATGATGTTCTTTAAGTATAAATAATACAAAAAAAAGTAAAATTTTAATACATATTTTTATGCACGTTTTATGCATATATCAACGTTATTTCTCAAACAAGAGAGGACAACTTATGTCCAAATCTCCATTATTTCCATCCTAAGCCAACGAGGTCAAAAAAAGAAAAAAAAAATCATCAATTTGGAAAATTATTTAATATTTCCAGAATATTACGTGTCTGTATTTCTTAATCAATCATCATTCAATATGCTCCTCATATTTCTCAATTACCCAACATAATACTCCACCTACCTACCTTCTCCACCAATTATAATATTATAAAATATTACATATCCATACTTTAAAATTACTAAATAATTACCCTCAAAATTCATTTGTTGAAAGAGTTTTAAGGTCAGACAAATAATTGATCATAATCAACAATACCACCTCTTTTAAATGATTTCTCTTTATGTGTGGTGTTAAAATTAAACTGCACATGATAAAAATTTTGATAAATTAAAATTTAATATTTGATAAAGGAACGTTCACTATACGCTAGAGCACAAAAGGCTCAGTACCTCTCCTCTAAAGGGTTGGTGTAGACCCATCATTAGTGATTATTTTTAAAGATAACAAATTAAGTGTCTTAAACATTTTTCTTTATAATACAATAATTACATTTGTATTTTATAAGTTGTTTATCATCTTTTATCATATGTCACAACTCTATTGGTTTAAATGACCCATCTCTCATATTTCTTAACAAATACAATGTTGATATATAAGATGATAAACACTTTACAATATATTATTGTGATCATTATGACATTATTAAACTGTCTTGTTTGGAAAATTAATTATTTTAGTGGACTTTTTTACTATTTTAGTCTAACTAAAATAGTTATGTTTAGAAAGTTAGTTGATTTTTTTTTTTAGTTGATTTGATGGTTGCGAGAGAAAAGTGAAATGATTATTAGTTTGATGTGACATTTTGTTTTATTAATTATTTTAATTTTTTTTTAATAGGCTATTTTAGCCCAATCCTTCTCTTTGATTGCTTTCATCATTTTTCTTAGTTCAATAAATTTTTTTTTTTTTTTTTTTGAATAAAAAAAATGTGTAAGATGTTTCCCACTGAGTAATGCCGATGCCAAGGCCCTTTTCGCCGAGTGGCATGTAGCCGCGCCTTAGGGTGTGATGAGTGAAAGGTCTGAGATTCGAGTTGATGGATCAGCAGAGATCCCTTTAAGTTGTAACCTAACTTTACTAATATGCTCATATTCTATCTTCGACAAAAAAATGTCAATGCAGGATGGTAATTTAACAATAATACAAACAGTAATTATTTTATTTTTTTATTACAAATTTTGGTTGACTTAAAAAGAAATTAATTAGAAATAACCTGTTTCCAAGGAGTTTGTGAAGTCTGATTATGAGATCCTCTTCATCACGGCTAATGTTTCCTCTCTTAATATCAGGTCTAAGGTAATTCAACCAACGAAGCCTGCAGCTCTTCCCACATCTCTTAAGACCTGCACACACAAAATCATTCATAACATTTTATTTTGCTTTGTTTTGTTTTGTTTTTTCTCCATTTTTTGGTTTGAAAAAATACAAATAATCCTAATAGATATCGAATCAGATCTTCTGTTCCAATTTTTTTGTCACTATGTATATCTACCGCAAGATCAGAATCAGAAAGACAAATTTTAAAATAAAAGTAGCGTTTGAAATAGAGAGAGGGGGACAAAGGACTCTCAACTCATTATTCTTTGAGCGGCTTATTGTCATTGAAGTTATCAAATTTTGACATATCTATCATCTGTGTTAAATTTGGCATGAATTTTAACAATGACTAAATTTTAACAATACTAAGAACGGCTAAATGTAATTTATATAGATTTAGAAAATGGTTGAAAATTTGAGATGAGATCAAAATTGTTAAATTTTGACTTTTTTATATTGTAACATAGCCAAGATTTGCCAATGGCATGTCAGATTTAACATTGGAGATGCTCTTAAATTTGTATCTACTATCTACCAAAAAGCTATCATGAGTTATGATATCATTCTCTCACCTGCTCTCTTGGGAAGATTTCTCCATTTTCCTTCACCATGAACTCTGATGTAGTCTGTGAGAATCTTGTCCTCCATGGCAGTCCATGCCCCTCTGTTCAAGCCTTCCTTGGCACAACAAGGTCTCCTACCCATCTATGAAACTCTTCCAAGTAGTCAACTCTCTCTCTTTCTCTCACTCTCTGCTGGAGGGTAGTGAGTGAGCGAGTGGGGCTCAGTTTTCAGAGATATAATTGCTTCCGAAACGTAAGGAAACACGGTTTCCTTCTAAGGCTGAAAGAGGGACTCTTTTTGCTTGGGATTGTGTGAATTAGTTGGTATATATAATGTGTCTGTGCAAAGCCTAAGAAGACTGATTTTTTGGGGTCCCCACTTATTCCATAAACATGTGAGGATTCCTGATTCAAAATTCAATAGTGATTGGGAGCTCTAAATATGAAGTTTTAAGGGGGTTTTAATGAGCTAACCCTCATGATGTGATGATTGTGTCTATCTTTTTTTTTTTCTGTTTTTTGTTTTTTTTTGAATTGTTAGCTCATTAGAGCTGGTTTAGTACTCCCTTTTTAGAGGAATATATCATACTTGTTCAAAATTTGAATTGGAGGGGTTTATTTGGGCATGTAAGATTCATTACGAAATTTATTTAGATAATTTAAATTGTTCATTTTGTCAAGTATTTCATATTTTATCCACAAAAATATTAAGCTGATCAGATAACTGTAACTTATTTAATTTATTATTTTTGTCATAAAAAAAACATATAATTTATTTTTGAAAAACATAATTATAGTCTATTTTTTAAATAAAAAATATGATAAATTAAATAACTTACAATTATCCAATCGATTTAATTTTTTATATAAATAAAATATTTAATAAAATAAACAATTTAAATTATTAAAACGGGGCGGTGATGAATTTGACTCAAACACCCCCATCAAGTCCAGATTTTGGACCGTAGGGAGTTATCCTAGTAAACCTGAAATGGGTTCTTGGTCTGCATGTGCAAAGTTTACCATAGGTCTTTGCCCAATCGTTTGTTTTTTCTTTATCTTTATTTTTATTATTATTATTATTATTTTTTTGTATTGAAACATTTTCACATGTAAATTTGGTTTTTAGAATTTTATTTCAGATTTTTTTAAAAAATTAAAAATTAATTTAGTAAAAGAAATTTAAAAAATTTATTTTTTATAACAACTCTATGTATTCAGAATTTTACCAAAAAAAATATTCAAAATTATTAAAATGTATTAATCAAATTTATATTAAATATGACTGACATCATATAATAAGTCGGAGAAATCAATGGTGTACACCCCTAAAATGATACACCGCTAAAATGAAAGTTGCGAATCATCGGCCTAGTGAACATGTTTTTGTGACCAGTAAAAATGTTAAAAACCATGTTGCTGAGAAAAATTACAAATTATTTTGGTGAGAAAAGTGACAACATGTCGAGATATTTATTACGTACATTGTGTCAAGATGCACACCATAAGAAAACATCTGGACCTTTAAAAAAAATCTCACATATTCACTCAAAATAAAGTGATATAATAGTTATCAATATTTTATTCATCACAGTTAACTTTATTAGGACTAACTCATTTGTCATTAAATTTACAAATTTAAAATTATAAGTCCCTATATATATATATTTAAAGTGCGTAATTTAAATAAACAACAGATATTTATATTCTCAACACTTAAAGTTAGCACTATAGAAATGATTGTGTGTGATTTTATGGCGATATAAAAATGATGCCGACTCATTGAACATCACAATCTAGAAAGTTTTTATTATATATTATAAATAAAAAAAGAAGAGAGAGAAAATCACATTGAACTCAACTGCCCTTCCAAGTTTGCATGGGCTGCTCACACTCAAGCTAACTTTCTCAACGTACGCTCTTGAAAGTTGGTTGAAATCAGTGTAGGACCTCACTGGACAAAAAAATTCAGGTTGATGCTTTACAACACGTTACACGTACCCCCACTGTTCCAATTTTATTGGGGGGAAAAAACAAAAAATAAATAAAAAATGATTGAGGCCTTTTTTCAAGGACTTCACAATTTCTTTTGAATTTATTAATGGTATAGACCCCACACATACATCCGTGTTAAGATCTAAAAAGAATTGTAGAGTCTAAAAAATAAAAAAGAGGTCCAAGCATTTTTCAAAAAAATAAAAGTGCAGTGCGTCAATTCATACACAATTATGGTAGGACTGGCCATGGCCCTCAATCTGCCGAAACCAACTCCTTCCCAACATTTTTAGGATTTAGAAAGAAAAAAAAAATAGTAAAATAAATTATAAATATATTTTTTAAAATAATTTTAAAATACAAATTGTCTTTTGTAATTTAAAAAATTATAAATATTTCATTAGTAAGATTTTTCATTTAACATAATTAATTGAAAAAATAAATTCTTAACTGCTCTCTTATGCAATAATAAAATTACTTGAATTATTAATTTAAATAAATTTCTGACATCATTAAAAATTATTAATTCACTTGATGATTTATTAATAAAATGAATTATTTGTTATAAAATTAAAAATTTTAATAGACGAGATGTAATTTATAAAACCACAAGAGATCATTTATATTTTAAACAAACATCAAATGTATTTGTTAGTATATAGGTCTGGAAGGATTTTGAGTCCATTTAATTTTTGGATTGTACTTGAGATAAGGAGTTTTAGACTAGTCTAACCTGACCACTCATTTATTGTTAGAGAAAAATGGTTTATCACTATTAGTTTCTGGTAATTTTGAGCTTTCATTAATGTAGGTCTCACACCTCGGTTTGGGTGGGTCCGAGTGGCAATACGTTCCTTGCCATGTGGTGAACAAGAATATATACTCGGGTGGACGAAACCATTTACGAGTGAATGAGAAATTGATACCGAAGTGAGCCTTATAAACATGAAAATATTTGGTATGGTTCCCATGAATTGGTATCTAAAACCTTGTCCCACATAGGAAACATGAAAGAGTTTCAATGTGTTTATAAGTTCTAAGTTGGAGACCTTGGGTTGGGCCCCAAGGGGTACCCAAGTTTTGTAGGAGGAGGAGTTATGGACAAACCCAAAACCATCACCACATGCGCACGCCGCTGCCGCCGTCCGTCGGGGCGAGCACGGGTGGGGGTATGGGTCTAACCCATCCTTTATTTTTTGCTCCAAAATTTTTTCGAATAAATTTCTACGGGAAAATTCAAAATCTGAAATTTTGAATTTAAAATTTTCGGTTGCAACTACTCTCCTTCTCCGACAGTCGCGCCTCCAACTTGGTAACTGTTCTGAATGGACAATTCTCAGCCTATATATATCAACCCTCCATTCCAATAGGGAGAGAGAGTTTTTCCCGTAACCAGTCTTCTCCAATCTGTGCTTCAGATCTTCTTCATTTTGCATCTTGTGTGAGTTCGAAAATACACAGCCTGGTTCGCTGTACAATCAGTTTGTAGTGCTGCATCTGTTTGGGATGATTGTTGAATCCTGGAGGCAGGACGTCCGTTATTCTCAAGCACCTAGGAGAGGACGAATTTCTGTCTTAAAATTGTTGGAAATATTTTTTGATAATAATTAATTTAACAGAATAATAAAACAGATAATAATTAAATACAGAACTTACAACTTTCTGCAGAATCAAACTTAGAACAAATTTGTGATTGAGGCCAGTGTTCTGGTATCTGGATCATTGCTGAGCAAGAACGGGTTTCGCCTTGTGTTTGAATCTGACAAATTTGTACTCACTAAAAATGGGATGTATGTGGGGAAATGGTACTTGAGCGATGGGCTCTTTAAACTAAATTTAATGACAGTGGTTCCTACTTTTAATAAGAATAACACATCTTCTGCTTACTTTGTTGAGTCTTTATATATGTGGCATGGTAGATTAGGACATGTTAATTATGGTACTTTTTGCGTAGATTAATCAACTTAGAATATCTACCTAAATTTCATATTGATGCAAATCATAAGTGTGAAGTGTGTGTTGAATCAAAATTGACTAAGGCATCTTTTAAGTCAATTGAAAGAAATACTGAATCTCTGGATCTAATCCATTGTGATATATGTGATTTGAAATTTGTTCAAACACGAGGGGGGAAAAAATATTTCATAACCTTTATTGATGATAGCACTCGATACTACTATGTATACTTGCTGTGAAGCAAGGATGAAGCCTTAGAAAAATTCATAGAATTTAAGGCTGAGGTTAAGAATCAACTTGGCAAGAAAATAAAAACTATAAGGAGTGACAGAGGTGGTGAATATGAAGCACCATTTGGTGACTTATGTTCACAATTAGGAATAATACATCAAACCACTGCACCTTATACACCTCAACAAAATGGAGTTGCTGAGTGAAAAAATCGCACTTTGAAAGAAATGATGAATGCCATGTTAATAAGTTCTGGGTTACCTCAGAACTTGTGGGGGGAAGCTATTCTTTCCGCTAATTATATTCTCAATAAAATTCCTCATAAGAAGTCTCATGAAACACCCTATGAACTGTGAAAAGGTCGAAAGCCTTTCTACAAATACTTGAAAGTGTGGGGGTGTTTGGCTAAGGTGGCAATACCAGAACCGAAAAGGGTTAAAATTGGACCCAAGACTGTTGATTGTATTTTCATAGGGTATGCAAACAACAACAATGCCTATCGGTTTTTAGTACATAAAAGTGAGAACACAGAGATTTATATCAATACAATTATCGAGTCTAGGAATGCATCATTTTTTGAAAATGTGTTTCCTTGTAAATTGACACAAGAGCTTAAAGGAGCCTATGATACTGCTTTTGACAATGATCAAAGGCAAGTTGAGAAAAACCCAGAGGAAAAAGTTGAGGAGGAACCCAGACGAAGTAAAAGGGCTAGGACAAGAAAAACCTTCGGTCCTGATTTCTTAACGTACTTACTGGAAGAGGAGCCTCGAACTTTCAAAGAGGCAATGTCCACTCCTGAAGCTCCTTCCTGGAAAGAAGCTATCAATAGTGAAATTGAATCAATCCTGCAAAATCATACATGGGAATTGGTGGATCTTCCACCAGGCTGTAAGCCTCTTGGTTACAAGTGGATTTTTAAAAGGAAGATGAAGCCGGATGGTTCAATTGATAAATACAAGACGAGACTTGTAGTTAAAGGTTACAGGCAAACTGAAGGAGTAGATTATTTTGATACTTACTCACCAGTAACAAGAATAACATCTATTCGAATGTTAATAGCAATTGCAGCTTTGTATAATCTTGAGATCCATCAAATGGATGTTAAGACTGCATTCTTGAATGGCGATTTGAATGAGGAAATTTACATGGAACAACCAGAAGGGTTCGTGGTTCCAGGGCAAGGGAAAAAAGTGTGCAAACTTGTGAAGTCTCTTTACGGCCTAAAACAACCACCTAAACAATGGCATGAAAAATTTGACAATGTAATGATGTCAAATGGATTTAAAATTAATGAATGTGATAAATGTGTTTATGTGAGAAACATAGAAAAGGGATATGTCATTGTTTGCCTATATGTAGATGATATGCTCATCCTTGGTAGTAATAATGAAATGATCAAAGCTACCAAGAAAATGTTGAACTCTAAGTTTGACATGAAAGATATGGGAATAGCAGATGTTATACTTGGAATAAAAATTACAAAGACATCTGAAGGATATATCTTGTCTCAAGGACAATATGTTAATAGAATACTTGAGAAATTTAACAAGCATGACGATCGTCTCGCTAAGACCCCTATAGATGCTAATCTTCATTTGATGAAGAATATGGGTGAAGGTGTATCACAAATAGAATACTCCCGGATCATCGGAAGCTTAATGTACCTCATGAACTGCACACGTCCAGATTTAGCATATGCAGTTAGCAGATTAAGTAGGTATACAAGCAATCCAGGAACAGACCACTGGACAGCAATAGTTAGGGTACTTAGATATCTAAAGTATACTCGAAACTATGGGCTGAACTACATGAGATATCCAGCAGTATTAGAGGGTTATAGTGACGCTAATTGGATCTCAAACACTAAAAACTCCAAGTCTACTAGTGGTTATGTCTTTACCCTGGGAGGTGCAGCAGTCTCATGGAAGTCAACCAAATAGACATGCATTGCAAGGTCCACAATGGAGTCCGAATTTATCGCTTTAGATAAAGCAGGTGAAGAAGGAGAGTGGCTTAGTCACTTTTTAGAGGATATCCCAATGTGGCCAAAACCTGTGCCAGTAATTTGCATTCATTGCGATTGTCAAGCAGCAATGGCAATAGCACAAAATAATATGTATAACGGTAAGTCTCGTCATATTCGACGTAGACATAATACTGTTAGGCAACTGCTCTCAAATGGAATTATCTCCATTGAGTACTTAAGGTCAAAAGATAATATCGCGGATCCGTTAACCAAAGGTTTGACCAGAGAGCAAGTTTTAAGATCATCGAGGGGATTGGGATTAAAGCCTATTAACTAAAGAGTCGACTTAATGACAACCCAACCTAGTTGATTGGAGATCCCAAAATCTAGGTTCAAAGGGACAACCAAATTATGTGTGACTCGTTAGTATCACTAAGGAAAAAATTTCCTACCCTTTCCTATGATGACATAGTGATATCTGCAGCGCTAATCAGGTTAAGCTTTGCTTTTAATGATATTCATATCTTGGAAATCCAAGTGGGGTATAGCAGAATACTATTAATGAGAATCACCTGTATGTGTGTGAACTGGGCCGGTTCTATGGGAATTGAAAAAAGGCTAAATCTCTAGAGCACTCAGGAAAACCAGGAATTGTCCAGGGCCAAAATGGGCACAACCGATAAAACCAGATTGTGTAAGGAAATAAAACTGTGAGACAGACTGTTGTCTCGGTTTACACCAATGGCAGAATAGTTCAAGACATCATGTTCACTAATCAGCCAGTAAACCCGATCGTCTTTCACAAGGGAAGGTTCAAAGCCAAAAGCTACCTATCCTTTGCAGGATATTTTCAGTTTTGTACTCTCAGTGTCTGCATGTTGTTGCATATTCGTTTTCAATTTCATTCATGTGGCGGATTGTTAGAGAAAAATGGTTTATCTATTAATTTTCGGTAATTTTGAGTTTTTATTAATGTAGGTCCCACACCTCGGTTTGGGTGGGTCCGAGTGGCAATACGTTCCTTGCCATGTGGTGAACAAGAATATATACTTGGGTGGACGAAATCATTTACGAGTGAATGAGAAATTGATACCGAAGTGAGCCTTATAAACATGAAAATGTTTGGTATGGTTCCTATGAGTTGGTATCTAAAACCTTGTCCCACATAGGAAACATGAAAGAGTTTCAATGTGTTTATAAGCTCTAAGTTGGAGACCTTGGGTTGGGCCCCAAGGGGTACCCAAGTTTTGTAGGAGGAGGAGTTATGGACGAACCCAAAACCATCACCACACACGCGCGCCGGCGCCGCCGTTCGTCAGGGCGGGCGCGGGTGTGGGTATGGGTCTAACTCGTCCTTTATTTTTTGCTCCAAAATTGTTTGAATTTTTTCGAATAAATTTCTACGGGAAAATTCAAAATCTGAAATTTTGAATTTAAAATTTTCGGTTGCAACTACTCTCCTTCTCCGACAGTCGCGTCTCCAACCTGGTAACTGTTCTTCTCAACGGTCTTCTGTTCTGAATGGACAATTCTCAGCCTATATATATCAACCCTCCATTCCAATAGGGAGAGAGAGTTTTTCCCGTAACCAGTCTTCTCCAATCTCTGCTTCAGATCTTCTTCATTTTGCATCTTGTGTGAGTTCAAAAATACACAGCCTAGTTCGCTGTACAATCAGTTTGCAGTGCTGTATCTGTTTGGGGTGATTATTGAATCCTGGAGGCAGGACGTCCGTTATTCTCAAGCACCTAAGAGAGGACGAATTTCTGTCTTAAAGACACAGTGTCCATACACTGGCCTCAATCACAAATTTGTTCTAAGTTTGATTCTGCAGAAAGTTGTAAGTTCTGTATTTAATTATTATCTGTTTTATTATTCTGTTAAATTAATTATTATTGAAAAAATATTTCCAACAATTATAATATATTATTTAATTATAAAATAAACAAAAAATTAATAAAAAGTTAAGAAACATATATATATATATATCTTTTCAAGGTTTAATTAAAATATTTATTAAACACCATATTTATTGTACAATTGAAATTTGCTAATGTGTCAAATTAAAACAATTATTAAAACAGTTTAAATAATTTGATAATCCTTTGAGGGGAAAAAAAAAAAAAAAAAAAAAGAGTAGCCCATGGTTAAGTGGACAAATTTGGAATTTGGAAGTTTTTTAGGGCCGGGCCGGGCTTGGATGGACTCATGTACTCTTAATATACAGTTAACTCTATCCGAACCAAATCCAGCCCGGTGTTTGCCTATTCCTAAATTATAGTTGGGATACACGATACAAATAGGTATAAAATAAAATTTTAAATTAAACGTATAAGAATGCGAAGATTTAGGTGGTTCATCCCAAAATAATATTATATTTAGGATTGTTGCTATCACGTAAAAAAAAAAAAAAAAAAAAAAGTTAATCATTGTGTTTGGTTTCAATTTTAGGAAAATTATGTTTTTTGTTTTTAATGAATATTTTTAAAATTTTAAACAATTTTTTTTTACTTTTTTAGATGTATCTTACTTAGATGTATCTAAAAATATTTGTAAAAAATTAATAACTACACAAAAATAAGAAAAATGTATTGAATTTTCATATTTTGTTTATATTTTTGGTATTTAGTGATTTTTTTAAAGATTTTTTCACAAATATTATATTTTTTAAGTGCATTTATATTAGATGTATCTAAAAAAAATTGTTTAAAATATTAAAAAAATTCAATAAAAAAAAATATGAAAAATAAAGATTTTAATTTTCTGAAAAAGTGAATTTAAAAAACTCAAACCAAATAAGCTGAATAATAATAATAAGGGAAAGGTTTCTCTCCGGTCCAAATCAGATTAGAAGGTGATATTGGGCCTCCGTGGGCCCACTACGAAGCCCACATCGATGATTTGAATTGTTCAATATGCAGGGCTCATCGAATACTTTATCCTTACAAAAAATCATGTTGATTGAATATCGATAGCCACTTGTTTATGCAAATGTGACATGATTATGTGGTTATCGATATTCGATCAACGTGATGTTTTACAGAGATAAAATATTCCACAAGCCCTATATGCAAGCTTCGTGGTGGGCCGACGGAGACCCAATAGCACCCTCTAGTTGGGCTCTCTCCCTAATACAATGTGACACTTTTAACTTCCAATACATAAACAGAACTGTGATAGGATGTGTTCAAATTTCACTATTTTAAAATATTCATATCAATTAGATTATATATGAGATTACCAAATCTTAAGATTTTTAATGATTCAATAATTATGAATACTTTAAAGTAGAGACATAAAAAAACCCTTGACAAAAAATAAAAATAAAGGGAAGATGAAAGCAAATGAATTGGTCTTCCTTTTCCCTACTCCTCTCGTATCAAAAGTAATATTAGAGATGACAAATTCAACGTTAAACTTGTTTCAATTAATAATAATAATAAAATAATATGTCCCAGTATTAGGGATATCTATCTGTATTTCAATTAATAATAATATGTCCCAGTATTAGGGATATCCTCATTTAAGGTAATGCAAAGTCGAAGGACCATTATTGCTTCTGTAGTTTAATATATATATATATATGTTAGGAAATTGGTTTTTATAGGTTTATTTTGGGTCAACTTTGAACCCAAATTTGAGTGAGTCCCAAGTGTCTTTTGGGGTGGGTCCGAAGAGGTGACGTGTTCCTTACCGCATGGTAAGTCACACGGTAAAGATGGTTTGTCAAAACTATTTATGAGTGATTGGGAAGCTGACGTCATTTTCGGGTTCATAGAATTAGACAATTAAAGGATAAAATGTGGGTTTCCTTGTAAGGCTTGTCTCACATTGGAACTTTAAGAGAACTTATGTGTGTATATAAGTTCTAGGTGGCAACATTTGGGTTG
The DNA here is from genome assembly GCA_036172215.1 of Camellia granthamiana. Lineage (NCBI taxonomy): Eukaryota > Viridiplantae > Streptophyta > Magnoliopsida > Ericales > Theaceae > Camellia > Camellia granthamiana. Next base: position 8,261,885 of record CM069917.1, read on the forward strand.
GGCCCCAAGGGGCACCCCAAGTTTGTAGAAGGGAAGAATTATAAACAAATTGAACCTTGGCTCAAACCACCACACACGCACCCGCGCGCCGCCGCCATCGTTTGTTCGGCCGAGCCATACTAGGCGTGGGTCGGGTCGGTTCTAATGTTAATTTTTTGAACAAAATTCATTTGAATTTTTTCAAAATTTCTTGCGAGAAATTAATTCGAAATTTGCACCAAATTTGAATTCAAATTTTTTGTCCATAATTATGCCACTTCCAGTCCAAAATTCCCAACAGATAAACTATTTTTTTAACAAGTTTTAACTACCAAAAACTGCCCAGCAGTTCCCAGTAGTTTACAGATTAAACAATGACCAGATCTGTTCAAATTTCGAATCTGTATCTATTCAAAACAGTTTCATACCTGTTCGGTTCTAAACTACACTTGTTCAGACAGATCATTTGCCTATAAATTCCTCCATATTCCAACAGTTTGGGGGTTCGAAAATATCCGGAAAAAATTTATTTTGTTGCCTTCATTTTTCTTTCTTGCATCATTATTCTTCATACTAGTTTTAGAATAAAATTCAGAGAGTTAAGAACATAAGTTTTGTTAGCTGTACAAATTGTTTGGAGTACTACTATAATTTGTGAAGATCATTGTATCCTAGGAGATAGACGCCTTTTATCTGTAAGTACCATAACCAGGCGAATCTGTCTTAAGGACAGAGTGTCACACACTCAACTTGATCTTTTAATTATTTATTTGATTCGGTAAAATAAATTCGGTACATAATTTATTTTATTTGTTTGATTTGTTTTAATTTATTTATTTTACACACAAGATTGTTCCATCAATCTTAAGACAAAATACAGAATTATTCGTTTGTTTCCTTTTCTCTTTCTTCTTCTTACAGAAATTATTTTCTGTGGTTTTACAAAATAATATTCTGGTTGGAAAAACAAATAGTAGTAATATACTGTTTTGACAGATAGTAGTAATATACTGTCTAGTTTCTTTAACAACTAGTAGTAATATACTGGTGTCATTAACAATTCAGAATATTTATTTGTGAAGTTTTTCAGAAATTAATTTTGGTTTTCAGAAATAATTTCTGAGTGTTCGTTAATTAAAATTTTGTTTTCAGTATTTTAATTCTTGAAATGTTACAGAAATATTTTTTTTTGTGGAATTAATTTGTTAAAATAACATTTTATTTTATTTTCAAATTAATTGGAAATAAAAGTTACAATTCTTGTTTCTTTTATTTTACAGAATTTAAAATTTTATGTTTATGGTTTAATTTTCTGTGTAGTATAAAATTCTAATTCTAATTTTGTTTTATAATTTAAAATTCATGGTTACAGAAACTGGTCAAACTAATGTTTAAACTAGTACTGGTATGGTGGCTATAATTGCGCCAACTCCTCCTTTTGTTGGGACTATGCCAGTGAATCATGGTAAAAAACTAGAAAAGTTTTTAGGAACTGATTTTTGCAAAGGTAAAGGAAGATCAAGTAAGAAGGTTGCTCAAGCCAATAAGACCGAAGTGGATAAATTTCCAATGGTGTAAATGTCATAAATCTTTCTGCAGTTGTTTCCGAGGCAAACCTTGTCGGAAATCCTAAAGAGTGGTGGGTGGACACTGGTGCTACTCGCCATATTTGTACCGACAAGAAGATGTTCACATCTTATTTTATAGTGGACAATGGTGAACAATTTTTATAGGCAACTCCTCAACTTCCAAAGTTAAAGGACAAGGAAAGATTATTCTGAAGATAACATCTGGAAAGGAATTCACTTTCAACAATGTGCTGCATGTACCAGACATTCACAAGAACCTTGTTTCCGGATCTTTGTTGAGTAAAAATGGGTTTAGGTTAGTTTTTGAAAGAGATAAGTTTGTACTTACCAAAAACGAGATGTATGTAGGAAAAAGTTACATGTCTAATGGCCTTTTCAAAATGAATATAATGACTGTTGTACCCTCTGTTATTAATAAAAATACATCTTCTTCTTACTTGCTTGAATCTTCAAATTTATGGCATGGTAGACTTGGACATGTTAATTATAGATCTTTGTGTAGATTAATTAATATGAAATGTTTACCTAAATTTGATATTGATTTAAATCATAAATATGAAATTTGTGTTGAGGCAAAATTATCCAAGACTCTTTTTCATTCAATTAAAAGAAGTATGGAACCACTTGAATTAATTCATAATGACATTTGTGATTTTAAATCAATTCAAACTAGAGGTGAGAAAAAGTATTTTATCACTTTTATAGATGACTATACTAGATATAATTATGTTTATTTAATTCAAACCAAGGATGAAGTTTTGGAAACTTTCATTCAATATAAGAATGAAATTGAAAATCAACTTAGTAAGAAAATTAGAAAAATTAGAAGTAATAGAGGTAGTCAATATGAATCACCTTTTTTGTGAATTTTGTAAAGAATATAGAATAATTCATCAAATCACTGCTCCTTACTTACCTCAGCAAAATAAAATTGCTGAAAGGAAAAATAGGATTTTAAAAGAAATAATGAATGCCATGTTAATAAGTTCTGGATTACCTCAAAACTTTAATAAAGTACCTTGGAAGAAAGTGAATCAAACACCTTATGAATTGTGGCATGGGAGAGTATCATCCTACAAATACTTAAAAGTGTGGGGATGTTTGGCTAAAATGGCTATTCCTAATCCTAAAAAGACTAAGATAGGTCCTAAAACTGTTGATTGCATTTTCAGTGGTTATGTCATGAATAGTAGTGCATATCGATTTTTGATTCATAAGTTAGAACATTCCGAAATGTATGTAAATACTATTATTAAATCTCGGAATGCGTCTTTCTTTGAACATGCACTACAAGAAAAATCACCTTTGGTGACTAAATTTTTAGTCGCCAAAGGTCCATTTTTAGTCGCTAAAAGTCGAGTTTTTGGTTTCGCCGACAAAAATTTTTAGTCGCTGCCTTTGTCGCCAATAAATGGTCGCGGGAGGTATTGGCGACTAAACCTGTTTTAGTCGGCAAAAGCGACCAATAATTTAGTCGCCAATAGTGTTTTACACTTTTGAAAATCATACGTTTACCGACTAATAATTTAGTCGCCAATACTCAATCAAACGCCGACTAAACCGTTTAGTCCCCAAAATAAAGACTTTTGGCGACTAAATTTTTAGTCGCCAAAGGTGTTTCCGTAGAAAAAAAAAAATCTCATTTTCTTGCTGTTTCTGAGTTTCGAACCGCAGCCGTCCAACATTCCAAACCTTCAACAACACACTCCCTCCACTATGCCACTACACATCACATGAATATATATGAAATATATATTATTTATATAGTATATTGTCCGATATTAATACAAAACAATATTTATAAATACAATTATTTTTATTCAATATAATTTATGTAAAAAATAAATGATTTATTAAAAAAAAATTTAGGCCACTTTTGGCAACTAAAATAAATTTTTAGTCGCCAATGCTATAATTATCGGCTACTAATTATTTTTTGTCGCTAAAAAATTAAGTTCCGTTTAAAAATAAAGCAGTTTTGGCGACTAAATCTGTTTTTAGTCGCCAAAAATGTTACCTTTTGGCTACTAAACCTGTTTTAGTCGGCAATTGTCAGTTTTTAGCTACTAATTTTTTTTTTGTAGCCAAAAACCTGCACATTCAACGACTAACCTGTTTTTTTAGTCGCCAAAACCATCACTTTTGGCTACTAAATTATTTTAGTCGCCAAAAACTGTGACTTTTGGCTACTAAACAATCTTTTGTCGCTAAAACCCCTATATTCGGCGACTAAACTGCCTTTTAGTCGCTAAAATCCTTATATTTGGCGACTAAACTCTTTTAGTCGACAAAAGTGATCAATTTTGGCGACTAATTCAATTTTAGTCGCCAATTGGACTACTTTCAGTGACGAAAACTACAATTTTAGTTGCGAAAAGTGATTTTTGTTGTAGTGATGTGTTTCCAAATAAAACTGGACAAGAGACTAGTATTAACAAAAGATCTCTTAATGCTATTATTAGTCAGGATCAAGAACATGATAAAAAATAAGAGCAAGAGATAGATTAAAATGAGGAAGAGAAACCTAGGTGTAGTAAACGTGCTAGAACCTCAAAATCTTTTGGTCCAGATTTCCTAACATTTTTGTTAGAAAATGAGCCTTTAACGTTTAAAGAGGCTATGTCCAATCCTTAAGCTCCTTTATAGAAAGAAGCTATAAATAGTGAAGTTGAATCCATCCTGCAAAATCACACTTGGGAATTGGTAGATATGCCACCAGCTTGTAAATCTCTTGAGTACAAGTAGATTTTCAAGAAAAAAATGAAAACAGATGGATCAATTGACAAATACAATGCAAGATTTGTGGTCAAAAGTTTTAGACAAAAAGAATGTTTTTATTATTTTAACACATACTCACCAGTTACTAGAATAACATCCATTAGAATGCTAATTGCCATTACATTGTTGTACAATCTAGAAATTCATTAAATGGATGTGAAAATCACTTTCTTAAATGGTGAGTTAGATAAAGAAATTTACATGGAATAACCAGAAGGATTTTCTGTTGCAGGAAAAGAAAAGAAAGTGTGTAAATTGGTTAAATCATTATATGGTTTAAAACAAGCGCCAAAGCAATAGCATGAGAAATTTGACAAAACAATAATGTCAAATAGATTCAAAATTAATGAATATGACAAATGTGTTTACATTAAAAACATAAGCAAATGTTATGTGATTGTGTGTCTTTTTGTGAATGATATGCTCATCATAGGTAGTAATAATGACATGATTAACACTACTAAGGAAATGTTGAATAAACATTTTGACATGGGGATTGCTGATGTAATTCTTGGTATAAAAATTACCAAAACATCAGAAGGTTATGCTTTGTCACAATCACATTACATTGAGAAAATACTTGACAAATTTAGAAAAGATGATAATCATCTTGCTAGAACACCTGTGAATGTTAATTTGTTTCTTTCTAAGAATGTATAGGAAAGTATTTCTCAATTAGAGTATGCCCAAATTATTAGAAGCTTAATGTACTTGATGAACTGCACTCGCCCAGATATAGCTTATGCAGTAAGTAAATTAAGTAGATATACGAGTAATCCATGAGTAGAACACTGGAAAGTTATTATAAGGGTTCTAAGATATCTTCGATTTACTCGTAACATTGGGTTAAATTATATTAGATATCTAGCAGTACTTGAAGGATACTGTGATGCAAACTGGATATCAGATACTAGAGACTCAAATTCCACCAGTGGGTATGTCTTCACTCTTGGTGGGGCGGCTGTATCTTGGAAATTTTCCAAACAGACTTGCATTGCTAGGTCTGCTATGGAATCAGAATTCATAACTTTAGATAAAGCTGGGAAAGAAGCAAAATGGCTTCGCCACTTCCTTGAAGATATTCCAATGTGGCCAAAACCGATGCCTGCTATATGCATACATTGCGATAGTCAATTAGCAATAAATAGAGCATAGAGTCATATGTATAACGGTAATTCATGACACATTCGTAGTCGACATAACACTGTAAGATTACTTTCTAATGAAATTATTTCCATTGAATATGTGAAGTCTGAAGACAACATAGCAGATCCACTAATCAAAGGGTTAGCAAGAGAGTTAGTTGAGAATTCATCGAGGGGAATGGGACTTAAACCTATTAAATAAGAGTTACCACAACGGCAACCCAACTTAGTTGACTGGAGATCCCAAGATCTAGGTTCAAAGGGACAATCGAGTTGTGTATAACTCAAAAAGATCACTGGGGAGTCAAACTCCTACCAATTTTTATCATGAAATAATGACGTCTGCAACGATTTAGGTTAAGTAATACTTTTCATGATTCTTATATCTAGGAATACCTAGTGGAGTATAGCAAGATACTCTTCATAAGAATCACCTATATGAGTGTGAACTGGACCAGTTCTATGAGATTTGTGAAGGGCTACAAGTCTTTAAAGCATTCATGAAAGACCAGGTTATTCAGGGCCAAAATGAACACAATAGTAAGAACTAAACTATGTCTGGTAATATACTGTGTAAGTTCTATTGTCTTGGTTGACACAAACAGTTAAACAGTTCAAGACATCATGTTCACTAGTTAGCTAGTAAATCTAATAGTATCTCATAAGGAAAGGTTCAAAGCTAAAAGTTACCTATCCTTTGTAGAATATTTCCAATTTACGTACTCTCTGTAATTAGATCATGTTGTTGCATTTTCTTTCCGTCAAATTCTACTCATGTGGGGGATTACTAGAAAATTATTTTTTATAGGCTTATTTTGGGCCAACTTTGAGCCCAAATTTGAGTGGATCCCAAACGTCTTTTGGAGTGGGTCCGAAAAGGTGACGTGTTCCTTTCTGCATGGCAAGTCACACGATGAAGTCGGTTCGTCAAAACCATTTATGAGTGAATGGGAAGTTGACGTCGTTTTCGGGTTCATAGAATTGGACAATTAAAGAATAAAATGTGGGTTTCCTTGTAAGGCTTGTCCCACATTGAAATTTTAAGAGAACTTATGTATGTATATAAGTTCTAGGTGGCAACAGTTAAGTTGGGCCCCAAGGGGCACTCCAAGTTTGTAGAAATGAAGAGTTATGGACAAATTGAACCTTGGCTCAAACCACCACACACGCGCTCGCATGCCGCTGCCGCCGCCACTATCCGTTCGGCCGAGCCACACTAGGCGTGAGTTGTGGGTTAGGTTGGTTCTAATGTTAATTTTTTGAACAAAATTCATTTGAATTTTTTCAAAATTTCTTGCTGGAAATTAATTCAAAATTTGCACCAAATTTGAATTCAAATTTTATGTCCATAATTGTGCCACTCCCAGTCCAAAATTCCCAACATATAAACTATTTTTTTAACAAGTTTTAATTGCCAGAAACTGCCCAGCAGTTCCTAGCAGTTTATAGATTAAACAGTGACCAGATCTGTTCAAATTTTGAATCTGTATATGTTCAAAACAGTTTCATACATATTCGGTTCTAAACTACACTTGTTCGGACAAATCATTTGCCTATAAATTCCTACACATTCCAGCAGTTTGGGGGTCGAAAATATCCAGAAAAAATTTATTTTGTTGCCTTCATTTTGCTTTCTTGCATCATTATTCTTCATACTTGTTTTAGAATAAAATTCAGAGAGTTAAGAACACAGGTTTTGTCGTACAAATTGTTTGGAGTGTTACTACAATTTGTGAAAGTCATTGTATCTTGAGAGATAGACGCCTTTTATCCGTAAGCACCGTAGCGGAGCGAATCTATCTTAAGGACAGAGTATCACACACTCGACTTGATCTTTTAATTATTTATTCGGTTCGGTAAAATAAATTCGATACGTAATTTATTTTATTTATTTGATATGTTTTAATTTATTTATTTTACACAAAAGATTGTTCTAACAATATATATGTTAAAAAAAGTATAGGTTATATATATATAATTGTTATTTATGTCATATACTCTATTAACAGTTGATTAACAAAAGAGGCCATTTATATGTGATTAATATGATTTCCCAAATATGAAGAGAGAATTTATATTTTTAATAAATCTCAAGAGTATATTTGTAATTTATCTTAATTTATAAATTCTAATATTTACTTACATATTAAATAAATAAATAAATAAAGCCCATAGAATTGGATAATAATTGGGGGGGGGGGGGGGGGGGGGGGGGGGGGGGGTGTTGTACCATTGATAAAGATGTAACCAGCTACCTTAGTTGGCACATGCAATGTTTATGGTGTCATTTGCAAATTGCTAACCATCTCTACTATTATATAGTGGCGGCTACAATCATTACACCTTCCCACTGTAAAAATAAAAAATTTATAAAAAAAGAAAAAAGAGAAAGTGAAATAGATCCACGTATATCCATTTTTATTCCTTACAATTATGGGCTGCTTTGGGTCCATTCAATGGTCCAATGTGCACTAATTATTTATGACATCTACTAGGTTCCAAATTATTTAGATTATCAATGGTGATAGAAAGGGATAGAAAACAACTTGTTTCCACTTTTTAAAAAATATTTTTTAGAAAATTTTATTTTTTTATTTTTCGTATTTTTTTATTTTTATTAAATTTTTTTAATATTTGAAGTAATTTTTTTTACTTTTTAGACACACTTAACATAAATACATCTAAAAAGTAAAAAAATTGTAAAAAAATCTTTTAAAAATTCACTACATACCAAAAATACAAGAAAAATATAAGAATTCAGTACATTTTTTATATTTTTATGTATTTATTAATTTTTTAAAATATTTTTTCACAAATTTTTTATTTTTTAAATATATCTAAGTAAGGTGTATCTTAAAAAAGTAAAAAAAAATGTTGAAAATTTAAAAAATATTCACTAAAAACAAAAAAACACGAAAACCAAAAAAGTCAATTTTCAAAAAATTTAATCTAAAAAATTCAAACCAAAGACACTGAATACTATTTTGCCAGTTAAAGGGTGGCAATAAAAAAAAAAACAAAAAAATTAAAAAAAGGGGGTAAATTACACTCCATTTTGCCAGTTAACCGGCGGTAAGAAAAAAAAAAAAAAAAAAAAATTACACTCACCTTTTTAGAGGTTTGAAAAAAATATATTAAGTTTTATAATTTTGATACAATTATATAATTTTTTATTTAGTAAAGTTAAAGAGATTAAAATTAATGTAAACTGTATGAAGACACAACGATATATAAAATAAAATATGTATTTTAATATAAAAGAGATAATAATATTATTTTTTCAATTATACGACTAACAAATTTTTGATGAAAAACGAATCGAGTATTGTATGAATTAAAATATTAGGCTCAGTTTGGTTAGATAGATAATACAGAAAAGTGAAAGAAAAAGAAAAAATAATAATTTTTTATGTTTTTTTTTGATAGAGAGTCTTAAAAAGTAATAGAAGTTAAAATTTACTATACAATTCAAACTAGCTTGCTAGTTAGGCAAAATCTTGACAAGGTTTATTTTGTGTTTTTGTTTGCTCATATCTCTCCAAAACTCCATGTTATGCAGTGATTATATATTTTTCCTATCATTTTCTTACAAAATTTTTCATCTATTCAAATGAATGAAAGAAAATAAATTTTTATTTCTTTTTCCTTTCTTTCATTTCATTTTCTACCATCTGTTTCTTTCTAAACAAACAGAGCATTAAGAAAACTCAATGTAATTATGCCAAACTCATGGGACTTACTGTATTTTCTCCAAACTTCAGGAAAAGTTACCCAAAAACAAATGATAATTACATTATACTCCTTTGAGATTTAAATACATATACATATACATATACATATATATGTATTAAGTTTTATAAGTTTGGTATAATTATATTAGATTTCTTACAAATTTTAATTCATATACACTAACTTCTTTATCATCTATCATTCATAAGTTGTATGAATAAAAAAATAATCAGTGTGTTTGGTTTGAGTTTTCTGAATTAAGTTTTTTGAAAATTAATTTTTTTGGTTTTCGTATTTTTTTTGTTTTTAGTGAATATTTTTTAAATTTGAAACATTTTTTTTTTACTTTTTTAGATGCACCTTACTTAGATGTATCTAAAAAGTAAAAAATTTGTGAAAAAATATTTTAAAAAATTAATAAATACATAAAAATACAAAAAATGTACTAAATTCTTATATTTTTTTGTATTTTTTGTATTTAGTGAATTTTTAAAAGATTTTTTTTTACAATTTTTTTACTTTTTAGGTGTATTTATGTTAGGTGTGTCTAAAAAGTAAAAAAATTACTTAAAATATTAAAAAAATTTAGTAAAAACAAAAAAACACAAAAAATAAGAAAGTAGAATTTTTTGAAAAGTGTTTTCTAAAAAGTGAAAATAAGCAAGGTGATACTATCATCTTTTTTATATTAAAATTTTATGTTTTACTTTATTTATTTTTATGTTTACACGTCATTTGTATTAATCTGGATTGATCACTTCAACCTTATTAAAAAGAAATCAGTATAATTTTGTGAAACTCGTGAAACTTATTAGTATATTTTTTTAAACATCAAGAATAGTTACTCGTTTGGGGACTGACTATTTTAGCCAAAAAGTCAAAAAGTCAACTAAAACTAGTCACATCACCTCTCTACTTTTCTGCACATCTTTTCGTAAAAAGTCAAAAAGTTACTAAAATAGCCTGATCCCAAACGAGTGAAATATATTGAACTTATTAGTATAATTTACTCAACAAAAAAAATATATTGAACAAACAATTTTTATTTTTAATATGACATGTAATAATAAAGCTATGACCTATTATAGTAGTGTTTGGTAAAGTTGAAAATTGAAAACTAAAGAGTGAAAATTAATTAAAAACTGAATGCTGAATTTTTTAAGCTGAAAAGTTGTTAAACAAAAATTTAAATGCTGAATTAAAAATAAGGGAAAATTATTGATAAATCCTATTTAGAAGTGTTTTAGCCCAAGAAGTCCATGAAGGAATTTTTTAACCCATTTAGTCCCATGTATGTATAGTTTTATTCCATAAAGTCCTTTTTCTTGATTTACACTATTTTCTTGGACACTTATGCCCTTATATTTAATTTTGATACCCTTATAAATATTTTTTGAACGGTTAGCAATTTATGATGTGAACATTCATATTTTAAAATTGACATTGGTAGGAATGTAAAATTGACCCGTGGACAGCCCGAAATCCGTCAACGAGCCGGGGCGGGCCCGGCCCGTTGACAATGTGAATATTCACATTGACATGTTAACATTCACATTAATAGGAGTGTAAAATTGGACCGCGTCCCGTGGCGGCGCGAAACCCGCCCGCAGTCCATGGGCGGCCCGGGGCGGGCCCGGTCCGAGCCGTTGACAATGTGAATATTCACGTTGACATGTTAACATTCACATTGATAAGAGTACAAAAATTGGTCCGCGGCCCATGGGTGGCCAAAAGCCCGCCCGCGGCCCGGGGCAGGCCCGGCCGGGCCGGGCCCGTTGACAATGTGAATATTCACATTGACATGTTAACATTCACATTGATAAGAGTATAAAATTGGCCAGCGTCCTGTGGGCGGCCAAAAGCTTGCCCGTGGCCCGGGGCGGGCCCGACCCGGCCCGTTGACAATGTGAATATTCACATTGACATGTTAACATTCACATTGATAGGAGTGTAAAATTAGCCCGCGCCCCGTGGCTGCCCGAAACCCGCCCACGGCCCGTGGGCGGGCCCAGCCCGTTGACAATGTGAATATTCACATTGACATGTTAATATTCACATTGATAAGAGTATAAAATTGGCCCGCGCCCCGTGGCTACCCAAAACCCGCCCACGGCCCGTGGGCAACCCGGGGCGGGCCCGGCCCAGCCTGTTGACAATGTAAATATTCACATTGACATGTTAACATTCACATTGATAAGAGTATAAAATTAGCCCGCGCCCCGTGGCTGCCCGAAACCCTCCCACGGCCCGGGGCGAGCCCGACCCGGCCTGTTGACAATGTGAATATTCACATTGACATGTTAACATTCACATTGATGAGAGTATAAAATTGGCTCGCGGCCCATAGGCGGCCAAAAGCCCGCCCGCGGCCCGGGGCGGGCCCGGCCCGGCCCGTTGGCAATGTGAATATTCACATTAACATGTTAACATTCACATTGATAAGAGTGTAAAATTGGCCCGCAGCCCGTGGGCGGCCCGAAGCCCGACCGCAGCCCGAGGCGGGCTTGGCCCGACCCGTGACAATGTGAATATTCACATTGACATGTTAACATTAACATTGATAGGAGTGTAAAATTTGTTCGCTGCCCGAAGCTCGCCTTCGGCCCGGGGTAGGTCCGGCTCAGCCCGTTGACAATGTGAATATTCACATTGACATGTTAATATGCACATTGATAAGAATGTAGAATTGGCCCGCAGCCCGTGGGCTACTCGAAGCTCGCCCACGGCCCGGGGCAGGCTCGTTTGGATCCGGGCCCGACCATGTCCGAGACCCTAGGCTAGGGCCTAGGCCATCACTTTGAAGCCCGGCCAGGCCCATCGGCCCGCTTAAGGCTCATTCAAGGCTCGGTCCGAGGCCCAGCCCACCTGAGGCACAATGTCTTTTTTTGTGGAAAATAATCAAATTTTGGTAGAAAAAATTAAAAAGAATTATAAAAAAATGGTCAGGCCCGCCCAAGCCCGGCCTAAGCTCGAGCCTAGGCCCAGGCCCACCGGCCTGACCCGAAGCTGTCGTCTTCAAGCCGCAGGCCAATTTTACACTCCTATCAATGTGAATATTAATATGTCAATGTGAATATTCACATTGTCGCGGACTGGGCCCGCCCCGGGCAGCGGGTGGGCTTCGGGCCTCCCACGGGCCGCAGGCTAATTTTACACTCCTATCAATGTGAATGTTAATATGTCAATGTGAATATTCACATTGTCACGGGCCGGGCCGGGCTCGCCCCCGGGCCGCCACGGGCTTCGGGCCGCCCATGGGACGCGATTCAATTTTACACTCTTATCAATGTGAATGTTAACATGTCAATGTGAATATTCACATTGTCACGGGTCGGGCCGGGCCCGCCCCGGGCAGCGGGCGGGTTTCAGGCCTCCTACGGGCCGCGGGCTAATTTTACACTCCTATCAATGTGAATGTCAATGTGAATATTCACATTGTCACGGGCCGGGCCGGGCTCACCCCGGGCCGCCCACGGGCAGCGGGCCAATTTTACAATCTTATTAATATGAATATTAATATGTCAATATGAATATGAATATTCACATTGTCACGGGCCAGGCCGGGCTCGCCCCGGGCCGCTCACGGGCCGCGGGCCAATTTTACAGTCTTATCAATGTGAATGTTAATTTGTCAATGTGAATATTCACATTGTCACGGGCCGGACCGGACTCGCCTCGGCCGCGGGCTAATTTTACACTCCTATCAATGTGAATGTTAACATGTCAATGTGAATATTCACATTGTACATGGGCCAGGCCCCTACACATTGACGATATGAACATTCACATTGACGGTGTGAACATTCACATTAGGGGTATTTTGGTAATTATGTCACCCATAGGACTTATTGAAACATAAGAAAATAATATGAACTAAATAGAACATAAGTAGATACATTAGGGGTATTTTGGTAATTATGTTACCCATAGGACTTATTGAAACATAAGAAAATAATATGAACTAAATAGAACATAAGTAGATGAAAAGAGTATTTTGGTCTTCTTATCTCAAATAGGACCTAATGGAATAGTCAAAAAGAATATGGGTTGAATGGAACATAAGTAATTAATGATGGATTTATGGAAAAAGCTCCCTAAAAATAAATTATTTGATATGTATAAGATTAAATTTAATATTTATTATTTACAAATTGTATGTATAATTTTTATATTGTGGTGGTGATGATGATATGATGGTTATGGTGGCAGTGGTAGTGGCAGCGATGTCGGTAGTGGTAGCGGTAGCGGTAGCGATGGCGATAGCGATGGCGATGGCGATGACGATGACGTGGTGGGCGTGGTGGGTGTAGTAATGGTGGCATGATGATGGTGGTAATGGTAGTGGTAGTGGTGGTGATAACGATAGCAATAATAGTGGTGACATGATGGTGGTGATAGTAGTGGTGGTAACGGTGGCGGTGGATGATGGTGGTGGTAATGGTAACGGTGGTAGTGATGGTAGTGAACTTATAATAATATATATAAATACTTATGTTTCGTTTTTATAAATTCAGTAAGAATTGAGTAAAAATTTACTGAAGTTTTAACTTATAATTTAATAGGCACATAAATTTTTAAATGATTTCAATTATAATTATCAAATAGATTTAATTAATTATCACTTAATCAATTCAATTTTAAATAAAATATATCAACAACTTAATAGCATATTAATTTTTAAAACAATATTTATAGGGTCCAGCTTGTCTCAAGTTGAGATCAAGATTGGACCCATCCAGTTCGGCCCATGGAGCCCTTTTTTGGGTCCGTTTTGATAATCCGAACCGTTCAATGTGTAGAACTCGTCGAGTACTACATACCTAGAAAAAATCACGTTGATCGGATATCAATAGCTATGTGATCAAATCAGTTTTGTATAAAAAAATGGACGGTGAAGAAATTAACGGTTTGATAAAAAACTATTTCGTTCACATAGCTATCGATATTCGATCAACGTGATTTTTTACAGGTATATAGTACTCGACGAGTTCTACACATTGAACGGTTTGAATTATCAAAATAAAATCCGTGATAGGCCTCCACAGGCTCAACAGTACGGTCCAGTCCGATCTTGGACTGGACCAAAGCCACTGCCATATTTATAATGGAACAAAATTTGTTATTTATGGAGTCAAACGTACGCACGTGAATGAGACGCTAGTGCAAATTTTTGTTATTCATAGAGTCTAAAATTTGTTACACATAGAGTCTACTGCAAATCTTTGTTATTCCATTTAATTTTTAAAACAATATTTATAATGGGACAAAATTTGTTACTATTCATAACGTACGCACGTGAATCATAGAGTCTAGTGCAATTTTTTGTTATTCAATTTTTCTAAGGTATTTAGTGTGGTTAGCCAATATTTTGATCCGTTTAAATTGATCGAACCGAATTAATCTGTCTCGTTTTGGATGAATACGTAATAACGAGCGGATGGTAACAAATTAATTTTTTTTTCAATCCGCCTAGTTTTGGACAGATGGCAGATTTAAGATTCCTTTTGTCAAACTCCGAGCATTCCTAATAATTTGTAAAATTTTGTATTTTCAATTTGTTTAGAGTTTACATATTTTGTTATGTTTTTAATTTATTTTCAACTTGAAAATCCTTTTATCAAATGGTAAATGTAGATATTTTGTATTTTTATATGGAAAATATATAGTTTAATTATGTCATTTTTAAAAAAAATCAAATTAAATAGTCTTTTGAATAATAATAATAATAAAAAGTAATGAAATAATTTTGATAATACATAATTTTCTTATATGTATTTATTATTGATATTTGACAATTTAGTTGATAATTTTTTGGTTATGTTGAGTTAGATTGTTATCAAAAAAATATTGAAAAGTTGTATTATTTTTAAAATTTGTAAAAGTTTAAATTGCCAAACCGATTCACATCCATCGGTCAATCTGTTAATCTGCTCAATTTGTATTCGCCAATTCGGCAGACAGATGCGGATTGATTTTTTTTTAATCTATCAATTTGACAGACAGATGATACATTAGAGATTCTCCGAGAGCAATCGAACTGCAAGTACCCCTTCCAACTTTAAAGCAATTTATCTGTTCAAATGTGATAAGGGAATTTATATTAAATAGAAATTTCAGCAGATGTCAATGTAATGTACCTTAAATAAAAAATAAAAAATAGAAAAAGACAAATTGCTATTGAACTACTTTTGGCGTCTCTTTACATTGATTTTAGTTTAAAATATGAAATCACGTGCTTAACCAGTTGTACTTCCAAAAAGATAATTAGGTGTTATTTGTTAACATTTATGTTTTTTTTTTTTTTAGATTTATTAAAAAAGAAAACTATAAATTAGTTTTTATTTATTTTTAGAAAATCAAAAATTGCAAACACGTTTGGTTTGAGTAAAATATTTTTAAAATTTTAAAAACAAAAACTCAAAAATATGTTTGTTAATATTAATGCATAAAATGGTTATTTTATTTTTTTATTATTTATGACAATGAAAATCATAAAATTATAATAAACATCCAAAATATAAATATATTAGTACAATACCAATTTTAGATCAATTTAAAAGTTAGACATACGTAATTAGGGTCTATTTTACATTACATTACACTACACTACATGTGAAACTTAATTTATCATAATTTTAATTGAAAGAAGTACCAACAATGATAACAAGGTGAAGCATGGAAATATATTGCATCCACAACATGCAATTATAGTTGCAAACAATATGTTATTACTAATAATAGTATTATAGACAAATACAAACCACAATTATAATTTAATTGTAAAGCTTCTACTTATTTTGGGACGCAAATTCCATGTCAGTCCCCACTTAAACACCAATTGCATTATGGAACAACAGTAAATACACAATGTCTAAAAAAAACGGTATTTTTAAAAAACAATTTTTTTTTTTAATGTTTTTTAGCCTTATTTATAAAGGTATTCGGGGGGAAAATCCAATTTAATACTTTCTTTGCCTAAAGATCCAAGTGTTAATTTATTCTGTCCATAAAGACAAGAATGTACAAAATGACCAAAATACCGATCTATATATATTGTTTCCAACCAAACCAAACCTTAACCTCACTATCTCACTACTCGTCTCTCTTTTCTCATGCTCACCAAACCCCTCTCTCTCTCTCTCTCTCTCTCTCTCCCTCCTCTCATTCTCTCTCATCCGCCAACTCCACCACCACCACCACCATCACCAACATCTATCGGAGTTGGTACTGTCACAAATATGGGGGAACTAGCGCCGCTACAGCTAAGGCTTTAGATTCGCAGCTTTAAATCAATCGCTTAGATCCGCAACTTTGCTGAGGCTTTAATGGTGTCAGAGTCTGATCAGGAAAAGACAATGAAGAAAACGACGAAGGAGAGAAAGAGGACTTAAAGCGACCGCTGAGTGTTCCTTATCCTGACAAGTTTCTGAAAAGAGGAATCGGAGGAGGACGGCGGTAGTTAGGAAGGGGCTGTTGAAGGCTATCTAGTGAAGAGATCTTTGTCGACTCCGATCCGTCCTTTGTCTCATCAACAACGGTCGTGCTCAAGGTTCTAGTTGAGGCAAAGCTGACTGTCATTGGGAAAAAAGGTGCTCAAGATGTGTATGTGAAGCGAATGAGGCCTCTGATAAGCTGAGAAGTTTAGGAATTGAACCTAATTTAGTATCTTAGAATAGGCTGATTGATGGATTCAACTAAAGCGAATGTTATTTGGATTCAACTAGATCTGATATATATATATATATATTGGTGATAATTACAAATAAAACATGAGAAAATACAAATAAAAAAAAATTACAATAACTATTGTAAGGGCTGAGGCGCGGGAAATTCGTTCTCTTTAAGGAGATTCAAGCCCTCAGCGGTTAGGCAAAGCCTTACACACTGGTGCAACAAAAAAAATGATGACTTGTGTCATGACCCAAACCCGCCCTCATGGGTTAAGGACATAACCGGCCAGTAATCATGAGATTACCTACGGCCTCAAGGCAAAACAAATGTATTGTAACAAAGTTAATGGGGGCCAAACGGAAGCAGTTCAAAACTTTGTCCATAGAGCTGTACTTACATGGCACATCCAAACAACCAAACATATATACATTAATAACTCACAGCAGAAATACAGTAGCATAAGTTCTGTACAAACAGGATCATCCAAAAACTAAGTCAACCCATGAAAACTATATACAGATATATGCAAAGTCCTCGCCAACATGACAAAAATAACATAGCATAGCAGAAGGGCGAAGACGAGTCTCGTGCGTAAGACACTAGGGCTGACTCTCCAAAACTCGGTTGTTCCACACAGACTTCACTGTGGCTGGGTCTGGACCTCTTTTGGCTCACCTACGAACACATGAATGAGCGTGAGCTATAGCCTAGTGAATAATATCAAATAAGAAGATACAAACGATATGTAGAACAACATACTCTAAACGGCCTTGGGCCTAATTCACATTTTTGTTTAACATTTATATATACAATTTAAGTCAAGTGACTGTGGTTTCAAACATACTGGCCTTTGGCCCATTTATCTTTTATTCCTGTCAAAACGGCCTCTGGCCCACTCATTTATGTCAAACGGCCTCTGGCCCATCCATTCATGTCAAAACGGCCTTTGGCCCATCCATTCATGTCAAAACGGTCTCTGGCCCATCCATTCATGTCAAAACGGCCTTTGGCCCATTTATTCTTATCAGACATTTGTCCACAATTCAAACTAGTAAATCATAGGGCATAAGGCTTATAAGAAAATAAGCAATTGGACAAACGACAAGCTTCCAAATATCAATATTACTCACAGTGATCGGTTGGTTTGTTTGCCCTGGAGCTCGACCCTACACAGTCCATGAACACAAAAAGGGTCACCAACAATTCAATCCGTTCTTAAATTCACATTTTCCTCTTTAGGCTTTATTCTTATCTCTTTAACTCAATTACAATGCTTAATGCATGCCTAAGAGTACTTAGAAGTGAAGGAGAACGGAAAACGAAACACAGAATGCATAAACAAAATTTCAGAAAACAGGGTCCCCGCTCGAGCGAACCCAATTGGTTTGCAAAAGTGCTGGTTGCATCAAATTCACGCTCGAGCGTGAACTCGGGCGATCGAGCGGAAGGTCTGTCTACATAGGTTCCCGCTCGAGCGTGGACTTCCCCGCTCGAGCGGACCTATGCTTGCAAAAAAAAACTAGGAGCATGAATTCCCCGCTCGAGCGTCGGTTCCCCTGCTCGAGCGGACATCATAAATTCTGGGTTTTCCAGAATGGTTTCTTGAGTTCAATGTCGACATTTCAACCACATTTCATGCATATTATGGCTCCAATTTCACACATACATATACCCACATGATACCAACACCAAATCATAACACAATGAAACTCTATTTCTTGAATTACTTACATGCATGCCTCAAATTAACCCAAACTCATCACCAATACATCAAATTCAAACATGCAAAGCTCATAGCTCCATGATCTACTCTTGCATGTGAGAAATATTCATTCATATCAACTTAATTGGTGAAGAGATGATCAAATACATGGATTTCAAACAAGATTTAACATGGATTATACACATTGTGTTCAAATGTGGAAATTCATAGTAATTTCCTACATGCATGCATCTATTGACTTTAAATTCAACACATACAACTCAAATTATGTCAATTCTCACTCTTGATTACCCAACTAGCTTAAATACGCAAAATCACAAGTCCAAACTTATGAATCAAGGGATGATTACTCACCTAGGAGCTTAATCCTTACAATCTATGGTAAATTCTTGAGTGTGCCTTCAAGATCACCAAGCTTTGAGGCCAAAACTTCAATTTTCCTTCACCCTCTCTCCCTCCAGCCGACCCTCTCCTTCTCTTAGTGTTTATGATCAGCCAAGTAAACCTTAAAGGAGAGAAATTGGGTGTGTAGTGCCCCTCTTTTTATATTATTTTAATATCAAATAATAAAGCACTAAGTCACTAATTAAATCAATTTAATTTGATCCGAATCAGTTTTCAATTAAATTTCACTGTAGGCTCTAAAAATTATGCTAATCATAATGGCGCAATCAATTCCGGGTTCTGTGGCCGATATGGCCTTCAATTTAATTTCCAAAGCAGACAATTAAACTGATATTCCTACGGTGAACAGATAGAAATTCAAAACCACATATTTTCACCTAATGGCACACGAAATCATATCAAAACACATAATCACATTCTTATTAAGGACCAATTAACATAATAAGGGACAGGGTTATCACAACTTGTCCCCCCAGGATACAACAGCTCGACTAAGTCGTATGGTTCACTAATACTGCACAATTGGTTGAACCCAAAGCTTCATCACATACACCTTTTATTTATTTGCCTGATAATCTCTCAAATAAGAAACTTGAGCTACCAATAGGAGAGGTGAAAGACTCAATTTATAGGAGAGGTAACTTGGAGGGAAAATTTTCTTGGTGGCCAAGTTTTCTTGGAGATTTGTTGGATAAGAATAAAGACTTGACTTGGAGACTTGGTGGGCAAGTTTTCTTGGAAGACTTGGAGAAGAAGAAAAACTTGACTTAAAGGCAAAGAAAAGTTGGAGGGAAATAAAAGAAAATCAAACCTCTAACATATTATAATATTAAAATATCTGCTAACATTTCCCTACCTATTTTAATATTTATAGGTAGCAAAATCTGAAATTATTAGGCAAAGAAGGATATTATGCATCATGGTACGTGTGCTCTACATTGAACCTCCATTAGTGAAACAATAATATCTACTTCAGAGCCAATAGTATGCTCAGTATTGAACTATGACTGCTTAAGGGAAATAAATAATTTCCAGGTGTTCACATAAGCTTTAAGAGCCAGCACATTACGGTCTTGTGCGATCCCAGGATTCATAAGTGTGTTTGAGAATTAGCTCAAATCTCATAAGTAGCGGACCCACTACCACACTGACATAGATGAATTCTGTAAAAGGTGCTCTTATAACTGTGACACCCCACTCAATAAAAGCTACAGAAATTCATTAAGAGTTTTTTTTAATAACTCAACCTCTACAACGTTACAGGATAAATGGACTTACATCATAGGGATGGGTAAAAAGTAATTTTATACATTTCTCACGGCCATCATATGATCGTTTTTCTCATTGAACCCAATTACAAGATCTCTGGTCCCTGGGTTGAGTATCCTCATACATGGCTCCTACTATATTCAATGGGCTTTAACCCCATCCCCCTCAATGTATTCCAGACTCTATCTCTTGCTAAGGCTTTAGTTAATGGATCTACAAGATTACCACCATATTTAATATAATCCACATTTATGATGCCATTATTCATATAAGATCTCACAGTACTGTGTTTTCTTCTGATAGGTCTGGATTTACCGTTATAATAACGGTTATTAACTCGACCAATTGCTGCGGTGCTATTACAATGAATCAATATAGGTGGAATCGATTTTTCCCAACAAGAGATTTCATTTAACAAATCTCTTAACCAATTTTTCTTCTTCACTGGCTGTAGCTAAAGCAATAAGTTCAGCCTCCATTGTTGAATTAGCAATAATGATTTGTTTTTTCGATTTCCAACTTATAGCACCACCTCCCAAGGTAAATTAGTAACCAGTGGTTGATAATGAATCACCTGACAAGGTATTCCAATCAGTATCACTGTAACCTTCAAGTATTGTAGGATACTTATTATAAAACAAGCCATATTTTATGGTACCAGATAAATATTTCATAATACGCTCAATGGCTAGCCAGTGATCACTACCAGGCTTGCTAGTAAACCTGCTAAATACTCCAACTGCATAGGCAATGTCAGGTTTAATACAGTCAGTCGCATAACGCAAGCTACCAATCATACTAACATATTCCTTTTGATTAATTACATCCTCATCATTTTCAACAGGAAATAAATGCACATGAGGATCAAAAGGAGTAAGAACATGCTTGCATTTATAAAAATTATATTTTCTCAAAATTTTCTCAACATAATGCGACTGATCAAGAAATATACCATCACAGGTTTTGGTAATTTTCATTCCCAAAATATAGTTAGCCTCACAAAGATCTTTCATATCAAAATGGCTACTCAGCATATTTTTAGTTTCCACGATGATATGTAAATTAGAGCCAAATATAAGTAAATCATCTACATATAGGCTAATAATGATATGTGAATTTTCTTCAAATTTATAGTAGATGCATTTATCACATTCATTCGTTTTATAGGCATTCTCAATCATGTAGGAGTCAAATTTCTCATGCCACTGTTTAGGGGTCTGTTTTAAACCATATAGGGATTTAACTAGCTTGCACACTTTGCTTTCTTGACCGGGTTCCACAAAACCCTCAGGCTAATCCATATATATTTCTTCACCCAGGTCTCCATTTAAAAAGGCTGTTTTAATATCCATTTGATGAACTTTTAGATCATGAATTGCAGTTACTACAATTAATAATCTAATGGATGTAACTCTAGTAACTGGAGAAAATGTATAAAAAAAGTCAAAATCTGTTTGTTGTTTAAAACCTTTTGCAACAAGCCTTACTTTATATTTATCAATAGTTCCATCCGATTTAACTTTTTTTCTCAAAACCCATTTACAGCCAATAGTTTTATAACCTAGTGGTAAATCTACTAATACCCAAGTTTTATTGGATAATAATGATTCCATCTTATCATTTACAGCCTCGTTCTAAAAAACAGAGTCAGGAGATGCCAAAGCTTCTTGTAAAGTTAATGGAGTTTCCTCCACATTAAAAACATGATAATCAGGGCCAAAATCTTTTTCTAATCTGGCTCTTTTACTCCTTCTAGGTTCAAAAACTACAGTATCTTGGTTTTGTAAAAGAGGAGTAAAGGAACCGGTTTCAGATAAAATATTTTCTTGATAATTTTAACCCCCACCATTTTTAGATTTACAAGGAAATTTTTCTTCATGAAAAATTGCATCACCGGATTCAAAAATTATTTTGTTTTCAATATCACAAAATCTATAGGCTGTACTATTTGTTGCATATCCAAGAAAAGCACAAGTGGTAGCTTTCATACCTAATTTAGGTCTTTTAGGGTCCACAAGTCTAACAAAAGCTAGACAACCTCAAACTCTCAAATATCTCAAATTTGGCTTATGCCCTTTCCACAATTCAAAAGGTGTAACTTTTATTTTTTTATGTGGTACTCTATTTATAACATAACATGCAGTTAAAATTACTTCTCCCCACAAATTTGAAGGAGCACCTGCTTCAATTAACATAGCATTTGTTAAATCAATTAAAATTCTATTTTTCTTTTCTGCTACACCATTAGATGCAGGCGAATATGGTGAAGTAGTTTCATGGATTATTCCCAAAGACTGAGCAAACGAGTTGAATCCAAAAGATTCATACTCCCGGCCTCTATCACTTTTATATCTTTTAATCTTTTTACCGAATTAATTTTCAACTTCAATAAGGAATTCTTTAAATTTTTCAACAAGTATACGTAAGTTTATTTTGAAAAATCATCAATAAAAGTGATAAATTATCTATTTCCACCACATGTTAAAATTCATTCAAATTCACATAAATCAGTGTGAATTAATTCTAATAATTCAGTATTTCTCACCACACTTTTATGAGGCTTTTTAGTTATTTTTGCTTGACTGCAAACTTCACATTTCTCAAACTTATTTGTTAGTCTGGAAATTAATCCTAAACTACTCATGACTCTCACATATCGGTTATTAATATGACACAAACTAGCATGCCAAAAATTCATAAAAGACAACATGTAAACAGAAACATGTGCTTTCTTATTCTCAACATTTAATTTAAACATTCCATCACTGGCATACCATTTCCCCACAAATATGCCTTTTTTAGTGATTACTTATTGGTCAGATTCAATAATTTGCTTGAAACCAGCTTTGTTGAGCAAATAACTCGACATCAAATTTTTCCTCATGAATAGTGTGTACAACACATCTTTTAGAACAAGCACACGTCCAGAGGTAAATTTCAGCTCAACATCCCCACACTCTAGCACCTTGGTTAAACTAGAGTCACCAAGCATAACAGTCACCTCCTCATTAAAATGAGTGAAATCTTTGAACCAATCTTTATCCTAGCAGACATGCCTATTAGCACCAGAGTCTACCCACCACCCTTCCACAGATTGAACCATAAAAATATCTGTAATCATAGCCACAAATGGTTCCTCGGTAACATTAGCCTGTGGTCGAGACTGTTGTTTCTGAAATTTGCAAGTTCGAGCAATATGTCCATTTTTGCCACACACAAAACATGTCACATTTGTCAAATCTTATGAAGGGGGTTCTTGGTTCCATTTCTTTTGCCTCGGGTAATTTTTATTTTATGGCCTTCCAGTATTTTTCCAGATTTTCTTAACTGGCTTCAAGTGACTATTTGTATGAAATCGACTTTTAGGTAAAGTATTTCCAAAAGTTAAATTTACCTTTGCAGTAGAATGCTCTTGTGTCATAAGCGCATCTTGTCCTCGTGCTTCCTCCTCCACCCGAATCCATGTAATTAGAGTCTCCAAGGACGTCTCTTTTTGCTTGTGATGTATTGACTTTTGAAACTCTCTCTAAGATGATGGTAGTTTGTCACTAATACCTGCCACAACAATATTGTCTCCAATTTTGATGCATTCGGATCTAACTTCAGCCACTAGCATCTAAAAATCTTGTACTTGCTCCACCACTGATTTTCCAGCTATCATCTGACAGCGAAAAAAGAGGCTTGCTGAATATTTTTTAGCACTTGCCTCTTCAGTGTCATATTTATTCTGCAAGGCTTTCCATATTTTCTTGACAGTGGTGTAAGTAGTATCATAATAATCATAAAATTGATCCGAAAGACAATTCAAAAGATAATACTGACATTTATACTCATCTGTGTTATATTTCTTGATTTTTTCAAGATGAACGGCATACTCCTCGTCAGTCATCTCTTCAGTGGAAACTTTGTTCGGATTTTTCTCGGTCAGGATATAGGCCACCTTGAAGAGATTGATGTAGAAAGGCACATTGCCTTTCCATCTCTTGAAATGGGCTGCCTTGAACCGGAAGGGCTTGTTGAGATCGTCGGTATTCTCGTTGGGCTTCTCTAATACTGGCTCCATGAATTTTACTATTTGAATCTCCTTAAAATTGTTGGTGATAATTACAAATAAAACACGAGAAAATATAAATAAAAAAAAAATTACAATAACTATTGTAAGGGCTGAGACTCGGGAAATTCGCTCTCTTTAAGGAGATTCAAACCCTCTGCAATTAGGCAAAGCCACACACCGGTACAGCAGAAAAAACCATGACTTGTCCCCCTAGGATACAACAGCCCGACTAAGTCGTATGGTTCACCAATACTGCACAATTGGTTAAACCCAAAGCTTCATCACATACACCTTTTATTTCTTTGCCTGATAATCTCTCAAATAAGAAACTTGAGCTACCAATAAGAGAGGTGAAAGGCTCAATTTATAGGAGAGGTAACTTGGAGGGCAAATTTTCTTGGAAGCCAAGTTTTCTTGGAGACTTGGTGGGCAAGTTTTCTTGGAGGACTTGGAGAAGAAGAAAAACTTGACTTAAAGGCAAAGAAAACTTGGAGGGAAAGAAAAGAAAATCAAACCTATAATACATTATAATATTAAAATATCTGCTAACATTATATATATTTATATATATATGAGGGTTAAAAATGAGGGTGCTCTTTGCCAGATCTGTTCTGGAGGTAGTCGATCGTTGTCTTTGTCTCCTTTGTCGGTTCAAGTGGCTTGGATTATGTAGCTATTAGAGAGTAATTTATAGTCTAAGTCAAAGATTTACAAGGATGTTGCTTTGAGCTTTATTTTTTTTTTATGAACAATGCGTATGTGTTTTTCTGATTTTTGATCAGTGCATTTATCTTTCTTTTTGTGTGTATGTATGTCTGAGTGAGCGTTGAGTTGGTTGTGGTTATTGATCTGTGTAAGATATCTGTGTTGTTGATATATCTGTCTTTGTGTTATTCTTTTCTCTCTTTTTTTTCAACAGATAGGGTTTTAGAATTTCAACAGATAGAAAAAATTAAAACAATAATTTTAACAAAGATTTGAATAGATAAAAAAAATCAACAAATAGAATGTACGGAAAAAATTAGACATAAGGAAATTTGGTCAAATAGATTTAAACAGATAAGTAAAAAAATTGAATAGATAATAAAATTTGGATAGATTTTTGAACAAATAAGAGAAAAAATTAAACAGATAGTCAAAAAATTTAAACAGATAGATATAAATTTGAACAGATAGTCAACAAAAAGTCAACAGATAAATTAAGGGATAAAATTAGAAACAAAATGTGCTCCCAAACAACAAAATGACTTCTCACTAAACTATTTCACAAAAGGTGAATTTTTCACTAACAAAAAATATTCACTGAATTTAATGTCTTATACCTTTCTTAGATTTGATTTATCACCAATTTACTTTATTTATAAACTGGACTAACTATTAATGAACCAAAAAAATTACCAAACAAGTTTCTATTATAATTTTTTTTAAAAACATAAATAAAAAACTAAAAATTAAATAGTTACCAAACAGATTTTTTACTTTCATATTTTCAATTTATTTGTTTTTTCAGAGCCCACTTTTTGTAAGTTGGGTTTTAAATGTTCTTTTTGAACTAGCTTTTCACTGTTAAAATTGCATGCATCACATGAGTGCAGTGTTAATAGTGAGGATAACATTCTTTATCAGCTTACCAGTGTTCCTGTGGCGCCCAAAAAAGAGAGAACAAAATAAATAAATAAAGAGTACAAGATATTTATTACAAATTTTAACCTGTTTGTTATTGATTTCAATATTTTTTTGAACTTTGTACCATTTTCATTCATTTTTTACATTTCTGAAATTTGTTTAAAATATTAACGGGTTCTTGTGATTGTCAAAATTACAAATATAAAATTATTAATTACTTTTCTATACAATAATAAAATTATCAAAATTATTAATTGAAATATTTTTTTAAAATCATTACAAACTGTTAATTGATTTAATGATTTATTAATAAAATGAATCATTTGTCATAAGATTAGAAATTTGAAGAAAAAATAATTCATATTTTAAACAAATCTGATATATGTATTTATAATTTCTCCTAACTAATAATAATAACCAATGCCTCAAAAGCGTTTAGCATTTATGCCATGTTTGTTTTCAGAAGTAGGGACTTGGGATTTGACTATCAGAGAGTTGGGACTACTAATAATAATATCATGTTTGTTTTCGAATTGTAACAATGGACTTTACGTCACCATGGAATTACTAGTGAAGTAGGGGAGATGTTATTAACAAATGAATTGCTCGGGACTACATAGTAAATGACCATATTGCCTTTGTTTAAATTCATAGTATAATAATTTTTAATATTAAAATATAATAATATAATAATAAAATTATAACAAAAAAATTATATCAAAAAAATCATATATTAAAATAATTACCAAAAAAATAAATATTTATGAAATTTAATTTTTAATATTAAAATATATCAAAACACACTAAGGGCATTTATGAAATTTCATATAATTAATCCTATCATAAAACGATAAAACAAAAATGAATTTTACTAGTCCAGTAGTCATTAAACAAATAAATTTTTATCAATTTCCTTACTGATAATCTCATTGAACCTAATTCTAAAACCAAACGGACCCTTGTCATGTAAGATGTGTAAAATGCTACAACTTCTCTTCCATGAAGTTTGAAACAAATGTGAAGGAGGTTGAGGTGCAATAACGGATATAGACATCATTAGGCCTGCCAAAGTGGATTCTCCTTCACATTCTCATTCTCATTCTCATTCTCATTCTCATTCTCAATCTACACAAATTCAAAAACCTCATCATTCTATTATCCATAACTCATAAAGCTCTGCACTACTTTCATCATTAAACCAAAAATCTTTTTACATGCCTACCTATTTATGTAATGAAAAATTCTAAAACTATTTTTAGTCCTAAAAAATTAATAAAAAATATATATATAGAAATGTATCAAAAATATATTAAAATATTTTAAAATATGTAAAAAATTATATTAAAATTATAAATATTTTTTATATTATGAACTTTTTAATGAAAATCTTCAAAACTGTTATTGGAAAAATTCTTAAAGTTATCATGTAAGAAAGTTATAGTTGGTTTGTGTTGTAGAATTATTGAAACCCAATTAAAATTAGGGAGATTTACGTGTAGGTCCTCATAGATAGATTTATTATTTAATAGATCCTATGATAATTAATAGCATTTTTCATCAAACACTATTAATAAACGTTACTAATTATTAATTTTCAACGACATTTTAAAAATTGTCACAAAGAATATCACTAAGTATATGTTTTAGTGACAATTTGAAAAAATTGTCACAAAAAAAATCACTGATTTTCAACTTTTAGCGATAGCTTGAAAATTCATCACAGAAAAACGTTACTAATTGTAAGTTTTAGCTACAATTTATAAAAATCGTGACAATAAAAAGATCATCAATTGTTAAGTTTTAGCAACATATGCAAAAAATAATCACAAAAAATTATTTTTAGTGACAATTTTATAGAATTTATTTTCAATAGGACTTGATGGGAATTAAGTCAAATTATTAAGACCTATTAGTAGTTTACCTTTAAAACTATGCCAAGAAAAATAAATCCAAATGAATTAAATAATATATATTGAAAAAGATTTAATTAGAATTGTAAACGAACTGAGTTGAGCTGAGTATTTAAAAATTAATCAATTTCAAAATGCTTTAAAACTTGGCTTCTTTATCTTCCGAGTTGTTGAGTTTTAATCAAATCAATGACAAGACTAGCTAGACTAGTTTGGCTTTTTCTGATTCATATAATCAATTCGAGTCAAGTAGTAAATTACTTAAATTTAACTCGAAAAGTTAACAAGTTTTAAATTATATTTAAATTTAAATTATTTATTTAACGAGTGAATTTCAAATAAATTTTTAACATGTCAAAACTCGGGTAGATACAATTGTAGCGTTATTAAAAGCTTATTCGTTCTTGTACTACTGCTTATTCCAATGAATTTCATGTTTTTAAACCCAATAAACTAGATTATGATTTATTTTGACAACTTGATTAAAAGTAATTTTTATAACTTTTTAATTTTTTTGACTCACATCTTCTCTTTATTTTTTTTTACACATCTTTTTAAAAAAAATTAAAAATTTACTTTTAACTTACTTCTCAAAACAAGCCTATGTTTGGATTAACTTTTCTAAAGTAGACTTTTGAAGAGAGGGACATGTTAAAAAAGTTGGATAAAAGGAGTTTACAGAAACGTGTTAACAAATGATTAAAAGAGAAATTAGTTAAAAAATTAGAAGACAATCCACTTTAATAATCAAAAGCCAACAAAAATGGCTTACCTAATGGTATATAAAAGATGGCTACATGAATTAAATTATATTCATGGACAGCGAAAATAAATTATATTTTTTTGACTTTGTCAACACACTAAACGCAAGTATGTTTATAAAATTTATTCGGAAAAGTATTTAGAATTTTAAACGTGTAGATAATAAGAATGAGCGCGGGTCGGTTGCGGCTATGAAATCTCTAATTTGTCATCCGTCTGTCAGATTGACGGATTAGAGAAAATCAATCCACATCCCTCCGCCAATCCGGCGGATGTGGATTGAGCGAATTGACGGTTTGGTTGATGGATGCGAATCGGTTTGGCAGTTTAAGATTTTATAAATTTTCAACATAATTCAACTTATGCACTTTCTAAAAAAATATATATATATATTACAGTCAATGACTTAAAAAACTATTACAATCACTGTATGTCTCATCCAAAAAAAGAAAGTTTGAAACTTTAAAATATCACAATCACTGCATGGCTCATCCACATATTACAATCACAGCATGATTCATTCACATAAAGTATTACAATCTATGATTCTTAAAATATAATAACAATTCAAACTACCAAAACCATGAATAGGACAGTAGTAGAGATTGTATGTCTCTATATTGTTACATTTATATATGTTTTTGAAAATAAAAACTAATCAGCATATATCATATTTTCTATTTATTATTTTTAGAGTTAAATTTCAAAATTAAAAAATATAGATAAATAATACGTTTATTTTTTCAATTCAAAAAATATATTCAAGTTGAAAACTTTTTTTCAACAGAATATTTAAACTATTTTTCAATTGAAAACAAAAACAAAATATTTAAACAAATTGAAAACATAAAATCTTATAAATTATTAAGGGTGCTCGCGGTTTGGCGGTTCGGTTGCGACCAAAGGAATCTCAAATCCGCCATCCGTCCGCCAAATTGGCGGATTTGAGAAAATCAATCCGCAACCGTCCGCTCGTCATCACGCATCCGTCCAAAATGCGGCAGATCGGTTCGGTTCGATCGATTTTGGCGGATCGGTATATCCGTTGCTCACCCCTAGTAGATAAGACACATTTTAGGTATAGTTTACATTATTAAATTTAAATAAATATTTTGAATACATAACATTTTTCTAAATTTTATTATTCTATTTGGTGATTTAGACTTTAAAGGCCTTGTTTGGAAATAGATAATTTTAGTAACTTTTTGACTTTTTAACTAAAATATGAGATAAAAAAAAAAAAAAAACTAATATGTTTAAAATGACTTTTTAATTTTTTACAAAAAAATATATAAAAAATAAAGAAAAAATAAAATATTTAACTTTTAGTATGAGTAATAGATTTTTTAATTTTTTTAATAACTTTTTGACTTCTAAGACAAATGCCAAACGAGGCCAGCTAATTGCCAAAAGTTGGGGGAAACTAAATTAAGTTGTCTGATTTGACAAGGCAATAAGTTAAGCAAACTTTCTGTGGTACTAGTTATAAATCATGTTATATTTAATTATGGGAGCTTTTTATAGTGAATTTTGTGGTGGTTGGTTTTGAAGAGACTTTGTTGATTGATTATAATCTAAAGTAATTTTTATTGTAAGATTTTGTGGGGTTTTGGTTATGAAGAGACTTCTGTAGTCTTAAGTTATAAGGCTTTTATGATATTTTTTTGTTACGAACCAATTTAATCTTAATTATATTCAAAATAATAAAAATTATGAATTATTGTAACTAAAATTTTAAATACATACTATATATGTGCTCTTTTAAAATGCGCGTTGGCTTTTAGACCAAATAACATAATCCCAATGCTTTCATATGAGAGGTTGGAGGTTCAAACATCACCAGATAACAGGATTTTTTAGGTTTTTTATTCCTATTTTAAGAGTTTTTGTCTATTTCATCAGCAGTGACTCTCCCTTTCCGGAGGAATTATCCCATCTTCTAGGAATTCTAATTAGGCTGTCCTTCCAATTCTATTGATTATTTAATATAATACATAAGAGAAAAAATAAAAAAGAGTGAGTATGTAACCAATAGAATTATAAAAGCATATCACGTAAGATATGAGACGGACGTATGTGATAATTTATCCCCTTTCTCATACCTAGGCTAATAAGTTTGGCAAAAAGGAACCTTGAGAGAGAATAAAATTGTGATTCTGAATTTCCACAATTCTAATGTTTGGAACAGATTCATATCATATCCCACTTCTTCTTGGAATCTCACATTTAAAAAATAAAAAATAAAATCATGTTAGCCATTTAAAATTAAAAAATAATAATTGAGTCCATAATATATAAAATTTTATCGTGTTTTTATTAAGAATGTTTAACAAAATCAAACGCGTGAATTACATTGACAAGTGAATTTTACTACTAATAACCTCCTCAATTACTAGGAATGAGATTCTAGTTCTCTTTCAAGATTCTTATCATTCAAATTTTGTATTTTCAATTTTTATTACACAAAAACAAAAGATTGTGTACTACTGCTACTGCTAGTTAGGAGTAATAGTAAGTTGGTGTTTGTAACTAACTCGTTAGGTGGGAAACATGTACGAAAGGAACTTTTTGAACCTTCCCTCTCTCAAAACAAAACCATCTCGTCAACAATAGACTTTGATTAAAATGGTCTTGAGGGTTAGGTTCAATTAATAGGTGTGTTTGGTGTAAATTTTTTTTAAAAAAATGTCAAGTTGATAATTAAAAATTAGAAGTCAAAAAGCTTTTTTCCCTTTTTCAGTTAATTCATTGTTTAAATTTATTTTAACTATTATTGTCTCATAAATTACGAAATAAACAATGTAACGTACATGTATTTCTTTTATTTTTCAACAAAATTCAACAATTCATTTGTTTCACGATTTATTCGTGGATTTTGGTCCATGATTAAGGTTTTAAATAGCAAAGTATCAAATGTTTTATTTATTCTATTGCGAAAAAATAAAATAAAAATTTAAATGGTTGTTAGAATTTTTTAATAAATTTAAACTAATAAAAAGTATCAATAATATACATATCAACACAATGAAACTCGCCTCTAATATTATAATTTGTTGTGAACCCCATTAGTGCTCATATATATTCTTGACACATTTACTATTATTCATTTGATTTTGCACCCCAAAAAAAAAAAAAATTTTGAAATATTTCAAAAAGGGACCAAAAAATTTCAGAAATTTATATCAAACTGATTTTTTTAAAGTAATTATCACTTCATTAGAATATAATAAAGATAGAATGGAATGCATCCTAACATTCATTCTTACATTTGATTCACCAAAAAATGATAAAAAAACATACACATAAAATCACCATTCACCATTACAAGTGAATGATTATTCTGTAAGATAAAGAATAAACATTTTGTTCCACTTTAATTTCAATAAACCAAACATAACACAAGCGGTTTTTATTTAGGAAAACTCTATAAAATGATAGGTCCTACTTTTTAAAAAGGAGAAATTGCACTTCAGTTCATGTTTTCAAAAAAATAATAATAATAATTACAAATTAATAAAACAATTTATCAATTTTAAAAAATTAAAATTATGAATTTATAAATATTTTATAGAAATATCACTTATTTATAATTTTCCCTTTTAAAAATAACAAAAATCTGAATGATAATAGTGACTAAGGCCAAAAACAAAAATAAAAATAAAATAAAATAAATGACAATACATGACATGAAGACTATTTGACAAAAACCAAACTAACCCCTCAAAAAACCTGTTCAATTCCAAGGGTCAATGTCAGCTCAAATCTCTCCATTTAGAAGTTTGTGGAGCTACAAAAACCAAACTACTACACAGGAAACTACTTCAAATATTTATAGTAACACAACCCACCATCAAAATACTTCATACTAATCAAACCAAATTTACCAACAAAAAAAAAAAGGTAGGATATCCTGACCATTCCAAGATTTTATTCAAACTGGAAGCCTCCAAGAAAAGGAAACGAAAGAAGAAAAAAAGATCTGGATGATTCTGGTACCCATACTGTGCTGCGCTACGGAGAGAGTATTGGGAAGGAGTCGATCTCAAGCTCGGACACTGCTGCCAAACTTTAAGACACGGTCTCACTGGTTCCATAACACATCTTCCATGGCACTATCAACATGATAAAATATTTACAATAGCCCAACCTGTAGTGGCAAAAAATTGGTTAAATTCTGCGGATTAAGTGGACAATAGAAATTCCTATGATGACGGGAATGCTTGTATAAATAAATGCACCCAAGAGATGATCATGTCCAAATAAATGATTTCCAAAATTTTAAGTGCTGTGGGTAAAACGAATATTTTTGCTGTGCTTAAAATGGCCATGGCAGATGAGCAACACAACTCGTAAAACAAATTAGCATAATGGAAAAATCTGGGGAAAAAAATTTAAAAGTCCTAAAAAAGAAGGCAGACCAAGATTGTGACAGTGGACAATGACACCCATTCACCCACAAAGGACTAGGGCCCAGACGATGATATGAGTTTCAAGTGCAGCCATGAAAGAAAGTCAAGCTTTGGAAGTAAGCTATAACATAACTGACACTTCCCACTTGAGATATTACATAAATAACAACAATATCACCATGCAAATTTGCTCCAGGAATATTTCATAGGAGAAATACAGTATTCATTATTAACCAAAAGAAAAGCCAAATTTAGAAATGTTTCAGACATTGGATAGAATAGCTCTTTACAGGAGACAATCCCCTAATACAACAACCAAAGGATATGAACTCAAAAGTCAACAACTACTTTAGACAGAGGCATGTTTCCATCCATAGCAATAAACATATACCATGTTAATTCATAAAAAGAAAACAATAAGTTCAATAGTTGAAAGCTCGGGATGCTTACCAAGAAGGTACAGGAGGCCAAATCAAGGGTTTGGTCTAACACCTAGTTATTTGTTGTTGCAGCATTTGAGAAGCATTTGACTGTGAATCCAACTGATCTGAACTCGGGGAAGGTCTTATCAGGTGGTTGGTGCCAACTGGGTTGATGAGCCCCTGTCTAGCTACCTCCTTACCATTGTTCACATTTGTTTCCGATTGTGAGGGCTCCATCACTGAGTGTATCTGACATCATAATTCATGTAGAAAATACAATTTTAGAACAACATGAAAGAAGAAGACAGATGAAATGCATGTATAAAAAATTCTCTCACCATATCAAGACGCTTCTTGTGGAGATCACTTGATGACTGCATGCACAATTCAAAAGTTTTATAAAAAAATGACTAGGGTTTAATCTTATAACTATAATAAATGCGTACTTTCACATCTGGAGTGCTTAAAGAACACTCTAGAGGTCCAATGTGATCACCTAATAAAGCAATAAAAAATAGAGATGAATCCCTCCCAACTAACATCGAAATTTTAACAAGCATAATAGGCAAAACCAGCTTAGATTTTCTTTTTTTTTTTTTGGGATTGGTTTTTAATTGGTACAGTTTCTAAATTTTGATCATTAAATATTCATTGGGAATATGAACAACTGCAGATAACCATTTCTATTCTTCTCCAATGTAATCACACATCTTATACAATATCTTTAATATAGTGCTTCAATATAGAAACATCACACAGCGCAGTGACGAATGTCAACCACTAAATTACTAGTGGTAGAGAGAAAGCGAGCAGGCATCTACCTAGCTTTTTTTCAGCTGGCTGTTCTATTAGCAGGCAACTCACCAATACTAAAGGACTTGAAATGATTGATAAGAAATGGAGCTAGCATCACCCTGGCTCTCTGATATTCCTCTCATTGAAGTGACTCCATTTTTTCTTGATGGATCCAACTTCTTTCCTAGTTATTTACCAAATCATAAATGTGCTTGATGGACATGAGAACACAATTTTCTATGACACTGAAGCAATTTTTCATCATGGGGTGGTTTATGACATCAGGAATAGTGGCATATTCACATCTCAACACAACAGGTGGACAGAGTGATATGTAAAAACAGTAGTAGTGGGTCATTTTACCTAAAAGTTGGTCGGGAATTGACAAGAAATCAAACAGGCATTCAAGTTTGTACTCAATTATTTGGCGATAAATCCACATTCTAAAAATAACATTTTGGAGAGGAAGCTTTTATCTTACTTTGTATGCAGGGATTTCAGAATGAGGGGGTCAGCAATCCAATGCTAGAGCCAAAGTAATCTACTACTACTACCATAGTGCAACACAAACTTGTTAACAAAGATAAAATTCTTACATGGTTCTGTTGGTTTTTCCTCTCTTCACTTGAGAAACCAGGAATGGTCAAATGCAAGTTTTTCTCTGCAAATGATTTCATTCAATTAGATCAAGGTTAACTGTCTAAATGTAAACAAAAATAGGAAAAAAGACATTTCACGGCACTGAATGTGGTGCATACCATCGTTATGCCCAATGGTAATGCAGCTACACACCCTTGCATTGTAAATCAAAAAAAGAAAACTATAACCATGGAAGCCTCTTTTTTTTTATTCTTTCATTCAAGCCATATGTAACCTACTCTCTTCCTAATATTTATCCAATGATATTAACAAGGGAAAACCCATGTTTTCCAAATTCAGTATACACAATATAAATCTACTGATAAAGTGACAAGCACAAACCAAGGTGAAGCAGCACATCTTTGGCCTCTACAATCGAAGAGTTCCGATGCTTTGCCAAACTACATGCAAATGTAGTAACCTGCAAAGAGGCAGTAAGATGAATTCATAAGAAAGACCACAAAATTCTATGCCAAAAACATTTGAACAAAATACAAGGCATTAGGATGGATGGTAAAGGCAAGCTACTTAACTGCAATTTAACCAACTAAGCAGAAATGTAATGTTCCTAAATAATTTCAATTAAATCATCTGAGAAAATTCATTCAAAAAATTCAATCCAATGTAAAAAGATGCATGTGCAGTCCTCATGCAACTTACAAGCAGAAAACAAAAATTTCCCCCACAACATTTGAGAATGTGAGGCATGTCCCCTAATCATATCCAGTTGATTGCACATTTGAGATTGATATCCCCAATTCTAAACAAAACAAACTCAGAATTTTATTAACCCAAATGCAGAGCTTGCACACTGGTATACGACTGCTTATCTTAGCTATAGGATTGACAAAGAAAGAAAACACAACAAAAGTAAGCCATGTATAATATCGTTAGAAAAACATCCATAAAGTTGAAAGAGGTAAAATGCATCCGCTATAAGTTGAGAAAACCCCAATCAGATTGAGCATAAACCAGACATGTTTGCCTCACTAGAATCAAGGAAATATCAAAATAGCAGAGGTGTATGAACCCAACTTAACTGAACTCATTAACAATATCGTATCACAAACAATATGGGAAACAAAATTCCTATAAAATTACGAAAAAAATAAAATTAGGATGGTGTTGGACATTGTTAATTGTGTATATATAGATGTTTACCTGAATAAAGTTGAGGAAATGTCCAAATAGCAGCAGTGTATGAACAGCATTTAACACAGCTCATTAACAATACGATGTTACAAGCAATAGGGGTAATTAAATTTCATATAAAATCAAGAATAAGATAAAATTAGGGTGCACACTTTGGATAAAAAACAAAAACAAGTAAAAGCAAATATACTACAAAGTATTTACATTTGATTATGATAATGGGCCAGAGCAGTTTCCCTACAATGTGGACTAAAAATTGTCCCTGCAGCACCCAAGCTTAAGATACTGCTGGCTTTCAGATACCAGATTAGATGAAAAATATAAATGCCATGATGTTTGGTACAGAAGTCCTGCAAGTATTATGCAAGTAAAGTTTGGCTTCCCAATGCAACAATGACCCTCTATGATCTAATCTGTAATGACCCACGGAACATCTTACGGAGAAATCAATAAAGTATTACAAAAATATTGTGGATAATATTGATTTATAGAGGTCTCGACAATGCAGATATATCAATGAATATGCCACAAATATCACAGGTATTTCATTCCATGGGCTAACATCCTATAAATTTTGGTTACAATATGATATGTTGCCCTATTTTTCATTTCAGCTTGCAACCATAATGTAGATTGCATCCAATTACAGTGTTTCATATGTTCCTCTTTTAGAAACACCATTCCATTTGACCTGCCAGAGTCCACTAAAACAATTTTCACAATTCCAATATATAACATATGTTTAATACAGAATTTCTAAACAAACAGGATTAGTTTCCAAAATTAAGGGTTGTCCTCAAATCTTAGAATGCCAACAACATTTGCAGAGGAAAATTATTGTCACACAAGAAGAAGTAAGATTGAAAGTATTTTAAATACGTTGCCACCACATGTGAGCTACAGGATAGTAACTCAAGGACAAAACTATGATCCACAGCTAAATATCACCAATGGCACCAGCTTCCCTTGCTTCCATAAACCAAAATTTTGGTGTGATTCAGGCAATAAGAGAATGTCTCTGACAATAGAGGTGAGATTAACACTATATCTTGAAACTAATGAAAAAGTTGTTCAATTGGTTCATACAATAACCTTTTCTTCTAAGCTTCAAGTTTCAATTTTTTGGCTACACGAATCTTAAGCACTGTAGATCAGTAGCCTTATCTGAAAAATAAAATAAAAAATAGATGGGACCTTCATGATTGTGCAGGAATTGACAGTCTTTCATTCCTCAGATTCCTTGAGCATGGAATATGTATATCTGTTCCCTCAATTTCTTAGTGTTTGACACTGACTATTGAATGCATCTGACTGGCGTAAAGTTCCTACACTGTTCCAATTCAATACTGCATGCCAACTAACTATTTTATCTGAAGGCATATTGACTGTATCATATCGGAACAATCTAACGAAGCAATAACATGTAGTCCTATAATACAACCCAACGAATCTTGAGATAAAATCAGTTGGTAATATCCACATGAAATGAGTATATCTCGTCTTGAGTACACTGCTATTCTTGAAAGGATGGCAGTAAGAATTGAACAGCAGAAATTGAAAAGCATACGTCTTAGACCAATCTAAAAATGGAAGAAGTTTAAGAAAGAAAAAAATAAGCACCATGCCTACAAACATGTGCCCTTGCCGAAGCAAAGCAAAAACATGCATGTTCTGAAGCAGAGAAAGACAATGTGCATGCAAATTTGAAGAAATTAGTATTAGCAAGCCTCACCGAATCAATGAAGTCATCAGCAATCTCCAAAAGAAGATCTTCAACTTCAGGATCCAGCTTTCCTCGTGGATCCACCTGAAGAACCAAAAGATGATAATAATGACTAATGTGGAATTATTTCATATAACCAATAATTAAAAATTGCTCCAAAAAAATTGGATCTTTGACATATAGCGAAGAATCACATCACATTACCTATGAGATTGACGAATTACTACTAACAATTCTAGATGACCATTTTGTGTGTGTGTGTGTGTGTGTGTGTGTGTGTGTGTGTGTTAAGTCTCCTCAATTTGAATCATCTTTACAATTACTCTTGATTTTTCATGAAGAAATACCACATTTTAAATCATTCCCAGACCCAAAAAGTTTCAAATCTCACATCTGGAACCATGGTTCATTGGTTTGCCTAGAATTGTAAAGAGAAGTAGCAATTGAAATATAGAATGATGACCTGTGAAACCAAATCCTGTATCTTTCTCTTCCCAAGAAGTTGATTGCTTGCCTCTGTTCCTAGGCTTGAACTCCCCCCTGGAGTAGTTGTCCCAGATGTTGTAGCATCTGGCTGCGATCCCGTCAAACTTAGAGACTTTTGGCCAGGAGGCACTGCCATCCTGGGAGACTGCTGCTGAGTCAAAAGCTGTTGCTGTTGGAGGTGGTGGTGCTGTTGCTGGTGTGGCTGTGGCTGCGGCTGCGGCTGTGGCTGAGGCTGCTGTTGCTGCTGATGGAGCTGTGGGTGCAAAATTGATTGATGCTGCTGTACAAATTGGGAGAACTGCTGTGGGTTCATTGACATAGACGTTTGCTGCAATTGAGGAGAAGAAGCCAACTGATTCTGCAAAAGTACTTGCTGCTGCCTCTGAGATTGAAGTCGATATGAAGGAGAGTTTGGACTAGACATTGCTGACATTTGCTTCAACCATTGTTGCTGTGACAAAGAGCCCTGCATCAAACCTGCCTGTCCATTCTGAGTCAACCCAGATAACTGGGGGTTTAAAAATGACGTTCTCAGTTGACTTTGTGCCTGTAGTTTCTAGAAAAGAAAAAGAAAAAAAAAAGAAAAAAGGCACAAATGTTAACATAAGTTGCACACACACACACAAACAAAAGTGAATAAAAGAACACATACAAAAATGGGAATCTGACAGCTATGGAAATACTACACCCACCCACAAGGAATGAAAGAGCTACTTCCTCTGTCCCAAATTGTTGGTCCATTTTTCCTTGTATTTTTTTGCCCATTTTGAAAAGCCAACGTTAAATTAATTAGTAGTTTTGAAACATTGCCCCACAAGATGAACCTGATCTTTAAATTAAAGATAGGCGGCATTGGAAAATTGTACTCTTTACTTTATGAAAATGCTTTGAATACCGGTTCTCCAAGCCAGTTGGAGCCCCTAACATTGTCAATTGTTTATGCAGAACTGATCCAAGATGAGAGTGAGTCTAAGATGGACACACCCTCCCCTCCCTTCATTTGTGAATCCACTTTTGACATATATACGAGTGATGCTGTGATAATATACGGATGTAACCAATCTTGGTTTATAAATGAGATTTCCATTTGTTGACACAAATTTGAAATGGGAAAATATTTTAAGAAAATAATATTAGGCTTTTCGAAATTTCTATATTCAACTACCACTGTCAACCACTCAAAAATGTTGATTATTTTGAAGCACTGGATCGCCATTTCAGATTTAATACTTCAGATCATTAAATGCTCTTCACAAAAAAGAAACTTCCAATTAATAGAAGAAAAAGTCTGATTGGCACTTCCATTGAGAGTGAGTTTGGGATCCCACTGAAAAAGTCACATTTTTCCAAACTTTTTAATCTTTAGTGATTTTTTTTCCAAATTTACGTCAATTTTTTTTATTTTTCAGGTCCATCTAATGTATCTAATGTAGACGGATTTAAAAAGTAAAAAACAAAATTTAAAAATCCAAAAAAATGCTTTTGGCTTTTTTTTTTTTGTGTTCTTTTCAAATTTTTTTAATTTTTTTTACTAATCGGCTATGAAGCACCGACATTTCAAAACAAATGCTGTATCTATGTCAGACATGTGGACACTTCAGGAACACATATGGGACATGCCACATAGCGTGCCCCCTTATTTAATTAATTTATTTTCCAAGGACACTTCGGGGACACACTAGGGACATGCTAACTTGTCTTTTCCCCCATTTTCTTTAATACTTCTGATGAATGTTTAATATTTATTTTATTTTTCTTAAATTTAAATACTTAATAGATTATCTATAAAAAAGATATAAAAGGTAAGTGTTAATTTTTTTAATTTAAAAAAAAAAACAAA
Source organism: Camellia granthamiana (assembly GCA_036172215.1). Lineage (NCBI taxonomy): Eukaryota > Viridiplantae > Streptophyta > Magnoliopsida > Ericales > Theaceae > Camellia > Camellia granthamiana. The sequence goes on from CM069917.1 coordinate 8,301,991, forward strand.
ATAACATATAGAATTAGAGTTAGTTTTTATTAATATTGATTGTTTGTAGATGTAATATTAATCTAGATAGCAAATAAAAATATATGAAAATATATTTTATTATCATGTCCCTACCATGTTCGAGTCCCCATTTTTTTGAAATCACCATGTCCCATGTCTACATCCGTATCCGTGTCCATGATTCTTAGCTATTTGGTCTGTCTAGTCGAGTATAACCTAAAAGTGTAAAGCCTCTTTGGAAAAAATTTAAAAAATGTTCACTAAAGACCAAAAAAATCGCTAAAAAGCAAATTCCAGACAAAGTTGTTAAAATCGAGATCTTACGTAAGATCGATGAGAGGATCTCATGCATCAAATCGTAGGATCGTAAGATTATACTTTCTATTAAAAAAATACGGTACAAATACATATTGAAATTTAAAAATAAAGTGAAAAATCAAAAACTCAGCGATCACATTTACGATCCTACTCACCGATCCTACAACGATTTGGATTGTTTTACCAATTCAAGATCGTAGGATCTAATCGCGATTTTGATAACCATGATCTGAGACACAATTTGACTATGAATTTACAAAAAGTAAATAAATAAATAACCCCTTACCTAAAAAACTCCATTTCTGAGTAATGTTGGAAATGAACAAGAAGATTTGAAATAGAAAATTGACAGACTTTGAAGCACAAACACTTGGGAATCACAAGTCACAAAGTCGTCAAGGTTGGAAGGTGTGTCTTCTTCTTCGGGGGTGGGGCGGGGGAATGGAATTGTAGCAGGCTATGGAGTTTGATCTCTGGAAAAAGGACTGGAGAAGAATTCCAAGATCTAGGTCTTCAAGAAATGCCCCTTCTCTAAATGGCAGTCCTCTATAAATACAAGACCACGTGAAGGATAACAAATCCCATCAGATCCTTGAAATCCAAAATGAGGATATTGTCCTAATCCCCATTTTAACTTTAAAACAAAAGCTTTAATGGCATTGCTGATCTGTTTTCTACGTGTAACCTTTACTTTTTTCCCAAGTAAAGGGATTGCATCATAGGCTCTGATGAATGGGTAAAAGTGTGTAGTTATTACATTAATTTTTTATATAAACACATTTTTATTATGTTAATTCCCTTAATTTATAAATTTATAATATCTAGGTAAATTACATTGACTGCCCTGGATGTATGAAAAAAAATACAAATAACCTTACAGTTTTGACATAATTACATTGACCTCTCTTGTAATAAGGTTAAAGCGGCCGTAACTAATGCAAATAGTGCGAAGACACAAAAATAAACAAGAAAAAATATACATTTCAATGCAAAAGTGATGGCAATATCGTTTTTCTATTCATATGACTAATGAATTATTGATGAAAAGGAGGTCAATTGTTATGTAAATTCAAATCTTAAGGAAGCTCAATATAATTAAGCCAAAACTGTGAGATGTCTTATATTTTCTCCAAACCTCAAGGGAGGTCAATGTAATTTACCCTTTATATTTAGTTATGATTTAAATTGATGATCAAGTTTTATTATATTTTATACGTGGGTCCCTTATATCCATGTAACACATGGATTAGTTGTGCTTGTGCATTAAGGATGGGCGTTTCGCACAGCAAGTTCAATGGGGGAAAAAAAAAAAAGGCCCAATTAGTACACATTAATGTGTGTTTAGGAGGAGAAAGATTGGGTATACACCTAACCTTTGGCATAGTACACAAAGTGATTGTCCCGTGACTTAAACCCATAACCTCAAGGTTATTAGGCCAGGGTTTTACCATTGAACCAATGGTCAATGAAAGAAATAAAATTAACAATGACCATGTGGAGCCTCTGCCATGTGGAATAAAAATCTACGTAACTAGATTTTTATTTTATTTTTCTTAGTAAGTTAGGTTTTAGAGTTTCAAAAGAAATATATGTAACACCCATTATCTGGGAATGAGAGATTTTAAGAGAAAACGAGTAACAATTGGGGTTTTTCAGTATTTACATTTTATATTCTTTTCTTCTTCTACGCTTGTAAGTTTTATTTTAATGAATATTAGTCTCATGGATTCAATAGTTTATTCGATGATGAGTAACTAAATTCTCAACTGAGGTTGAGGATGAAACCTCATGTTTTGTAGTAATTAAATACATGGTTTGATTTTATTTCCCAATTTTGTGATTTAATTAATTAATTATTCTTGCCTCGTTTTAATTGGCTCAGTAAATTTTGAATATGAATTTAATCAAGTTTCTTTCATAATTTGAGATATACCCATTAGTTAGTTTGCCTTGATTATTATTTTATTAAATTCAAATATTATATATCTAATGTAATTTGTTATAAACAGATACATTAGATTATTTGATTTTGAACATTTAGGCAAGGAAGAGCGTACATCAAATAGTTATTTAAAAATAAATAAATAAATAAACTTAACAATAATATTTTCCATAGTAATTGAGATTGAATTCCAATATTACTGTGATTCCCAAAAATCACAAGTCCCTTTGTGTTCAACCTCAAACTCATTAAACTATACCACCATATGATTTGTGCGCTTGCGAGTGTAATTAAAATTTCACAAGCAGCTGTACAAATCTTACTTCTTCAAAGGTTATGCAACTCTTCCATCTTTAAGCTCCAAGTGGCAAATAAATCTTGCAGTCCAAATTCCTAGACTTGTTGATGTGGTTTCATATCCTTGGAAATATGTCTGAGTGTCGGGCACACCATCCAAGGTAGTTTTTTTTGTATGGACGGCAACCTTAGGATGTATTCTGACGATTGATAATTTGATTCGCTATGGGCATATACTGGTGAATTGGTATTGTTTGTGTTGTGGTGATGCTGAGTCGGTAGATCATTTGCTCGTTCATTACCCAGTTATATCTAAACTTTGGACGCTTATTGTTACGACTTTTGGTTTGGTTTGGGTGCAGCGAGGTTCGGGGTCGGCAATCTTGCAAAGTTGGGCAAGGGGTAGGGTAGGGAGGAGACGTTAGAAGGCGTGGATGATTGCTTCTCACAGTTTAATGTGGCTTATTCGGTTGGAGCGTAACAGACATGTACTCCAAGGGGTGTCTCATTCGATTTCTTAGCTAAAGAGGCGGGTGCTTATGGTGTTATATAATTGGGTTACGGGGTTGGTTGATCTAGATGTTTTAGCTTATATAAATTTTGGTTGTTTTGGAAAAATGATTAAAAGTTAGCTTTTTGACTTTTTTTTGTTTTTTTTACAAAAAAAAAAGTGAAAAAAAATGTGAGAGATGATGTGATCCAAAATGGGTTAAAAGCTGGGAGGTGGCTTTTAATCTATTTCCCAAAAGAGACCTTTGTGGAGGATTTGATAGCTTAGCATTTTTCCTTAAGGGTTGGAATTTTGTATTCTTTGCATCATCTTGATCCTTTTCTATTAAATTTATGCTTATTTATCAAAAAAAATTTATGTGCCAAGACCATGTCCCAACCCCACCCGCCTAAAAAAAGGGGTAGAGAGATTAACAAACTATGTGCACAAGTACGGGAATAGGTCTACAAAAAGCTTTCAGCTACTTAAAAGTTGCAAATCATACAAGCCAAAAATGGCTTTATGAAGGCACTATGAAGCACAAACCTCTCTGGAAGTCATGCACTGATATCTGACATGGACACATGTTAGATATGCTAGAGAAAATGTCCCATTTTTATTTTTATTATTTTCAATCGGACATGCTAGGGACACAGAGCATTTTTTTTCTTCATTTTTTCCACCGAAGTAGCAAACCCAAGAAGATTGATGTAATTGACGAGAATAAATATGTGACATGGAAAAAATATATAATATTCAAATATATGACACATAACAAATCTATAAAATGATATATTTTGCATATGTCCACCACATGTTGTATCCTGTATTTTTTGAAAATTTGGAAGTGTGTCCGTGTTGTGCTTCTTAGTGAAGGCATTTAAGTCAACTCTTCACAAACTATTCCATGAGAGAGATAGGACAAACTATTCTATGAGAGAGATAAGACTAATAAAATTAAAGACTACTACAGCACTTGTAATTGTGCATGTTTCAAGGTCATTAGAATTCAAGTTCACAGTTTCGAAATTGCTTAGACGAGGATTGAGGAGGCAATGGCCTACGAGAGCCCAAGCACTAGCACAATCACCTATAACGATGTGCAATAAATGTGATATTAAATATCCATCAAATACTTCTTATTTATTTCCAATGCAAATAACAACCATATTTAGCTGCACAACCATATTTATTAATAAAATAAAATTAAAATTACAATAATAGCAGTGTCCACTAGACAAGAATTTGCAAAAACTTAACAGAGTATAAATTAATTTAATACCTGACTTGAGGAGAGAGGATTTTGTTGGGATAATTGCTGTCTCATTTGCACCTGGTTTATCCGTTGTTGTGGGGCATATGCAAGGGACCCATTTGCTCTAATTTGAGAGCTCAAGTTGAGAGATCCCATTCCCATTCCTTGCATCCCTTGCAAAGGTTGCCCCGGCGAACTACCTGGATGGAACTGCGATCCTTGAACAAACCCTGTTTTCTGTCCTGGCTGCACCCAACATTACAATTGTCAAAGAGAAACCCTCACAGAAACAATAACATTCCATTTGGATTATAGGGCGAGAAAAGAAAAGAACATAAATAATTGTGGTATCTTATGTAGATGAGAAAAGAAAAGAAAAAAAAATGATTTGTGTTTTCTCACTATTATGTATGGATGTGTAAAAAACAAATCATGTGGGAGAGGGATATGGGTGAGAATTTGTTTCTTTCATTGTATTTTAAAGGGTAATCTTGGTATTATAAATATTTTACAACCAATCAACTTGTTTCTCATCAAATAACAAACCTCAGCACTTGAAATAGGCTTAGTAAGAGTTCTCTTTCTCACCATTTCTCACTCAACTTATAATCCAAACATGAGAAAATAATCCTCTTTCTCATCATTGCTCACCAAATAACCCTCCATTTGGATTAGTGGATTTCAAATGAGGGAATTGGGATTAAAATTTTATAAAATTACAACAAGATTAGCTATCGAAAGTAGATTGATTATTCTAAATTGAAAGATTGAATCTTTTACGGAAGAATTTCAAATAAGGCTACAAATTGAGTACCCTAACTAACAATTGTCATTCAATCCTACCCAACATACAATTTGTCCCCCCTTTTTAAAGCTTTTCGATCTCAAACAAACAGTTCATACCGAAGCTAACAACTGCGATTGCAAATTCAACTGGGCAGCTTGGCTAGGCAACATGGAGAGGTGGCTAGTCTGACCTATCAATGCCGACCGACCCAGATTACCATTACCCATCTGCTGATTCTGCTGATTCTGTTGCTGTTGTTGCTGTTGCTGTTGCTGTTGCTGTTGAGAAATCGAACCACCACCAAAATTCATCTGCTGCCCATAAATCCCCTGTTGCTGCCGCATCGCACCATAGCTCTGTTGTTGCTGTTGCTGTTGCTGCTGCATCTGATTCAACCTCGACATCGATGGCAACCTCTGCATGCTCTGCTGAATCTGGAAATTCGATGAATCCATCAAATTACTCTGCTGTTGTTGCTGTTGCTGCTGATGTTGCTGTTGAAATTGTTGCAGTGACAATTGCTGCTGGTGCTGAGAGCTTTGTGATGATGCGATTTGCTGTTGTTGAGATGGGGTTTGGGGGTTTTGAGAGAGAGACGGGGATGCGATTTGAGGGATATCGATTGATAGAGATTGAGATGGGTTTCCTGGGTTTTGAGAGATTGATGATTCGATTGCATTGGGTTGTTGAATTGGTTTTGGTGAAGACGATGAATTGTCCGCCATTTTTCTCTTCTTTTGCTTTGCTGTGATGGAAAATTGGGGGAAAATTTAGAGGGCTTTATGAGCTTCGGTGATCAGAGAGAGAGAGAGAGAGAGAGAGAGAAATATATATCTGACGTGACTTGGGATTGGGACTGGCTTGTCTGCGGTTGGGAACATGTATACATTTGTTACATTTAGGAGAGAGTAGAGTAGTCAATTGTTAAACCATCAAACATCAATCAAATTTTATTTGGATTAATTATTAGAAAATAAGAATGATAATACTACCTAAGAGTTATCCTTTAGCGGCTTGCCGCTCGATCACCAAGTTTCTATCCTACTTTGGCATGACAGCTATCTGTTTTGAGGAGAGCAATCACATACATGAATCGAATTTCACTACAGGATCAATCATCTCCAAGTTACATGGTGTTTTAGAAAGATATTGCGGCATAGATTAGGGGCAAACTTATAATACTCTAGTATTTACCATCCTCCGTTAGACGATCAAAGAGAAGTTGTAAATTGAAACTTGAAAAATCTATTAGAAACTCCAATTAGTCAAGTTCATATTTGAGCAAGCGAGCCAATCTAAATAAGATTTGATCTAGAACTTGAATTTGGATAAATGTTGAAGTGTGATTCTTAGTGAGAAGTGGCTCGCTAGTCAACTCATAGATTAATCGAAAATACAGGAAAAAAAATATGTACAAAGTAAGAAGAAGGTGAAAATTTTTTTTAAAATAAGTATAAATCTCAACTCGTTAAGTTGAAAAATGTTTTGTGGCCCTAAAAATAGTGGCCCTAATGGCCCTAATATCCTTTTCTGGAAAAGTTTGTTTTTTTTTTTTTTTTCTTTTTGCCTTGTTTTTTTTTTTCTTGCCTTATATGGAAATTTAGGGGCATTCGGGCCCCTAAATTTCGAGCTACCAACCGGTAGTGCGTTAAGTTTAGCTAATAGATCACTGGGAATTAGCCAACGCCATCAGGTAAAACTTAAAATCTAAGGAATTCGATCATATTCGTCTCAAGTTGTTAGAAAACCTACAAGGCTTAGTTCATTGACAATTTTGGATACTGTTTTTTTACAACAGCGCAACTCAAGTTGATGTCGATCCTTGTGTGAATTATTTCGCTTCTATCTAGGCTTCAATCAAGCTTTTGATATGTTACCCTTAATCATTGGAGGACTTACATTTGGATTGTCCAATAAGTCCTATGACAATTAATGACATTTTTATCATACATTATTAAAAAAAATACTAATTGTTAATATTCAACGACAGTTTAAAAATTGTCACAAAAAATGTCACTAATTATAAGTTTTGGTGACAATTTAAAAAAATCGTCACAAAAAAAGGTTACTAATAGTCAACTTTCAATGACAGCTTGAAAAATTCGTCACAGAAAAACGTCACCGATTGTAAGTTTTAGAGGTAATTTATAAAAACTATGATAAAAAATAGTCACTAATTGTGAATTTTTAGCGACATACGTAAAAAATTGTTACAAAAAATTATTTTTAGCTATGATTGTATTAAAATTTATTTTCAATAAGACTTGATGAGAATTAAATCTAACTATTATGACTTATTAGTAATTTACCCCTAATTGTTTTTGTTTGGGATAACCTACAAAAGCCAAAAAATCCATACTATTTTGGGGAAGCTTGTGGGAGAAGCCTAGAGGGCAAAATTATTATTTTGCCCTTTGAATTCAACTACTCAAAAGTCAAAAAGTCAATAAGGATAGAATTGTCATTTTAATTTTACTACAATAATTTATTATACATCTTTTTGTAAAAATTCAAAAAGTTATTCTAAATATTTTTTTTTTCCTCTACTTTTTTAGCCAAAAAATTAAAAAGTACATTTATATAGCATATCCCAAACAACCCCGTCTATGTGCATAAAAATCAAATACAAAATGAAATATAACTCTCTCACAAAAGGTGGAGCCCATATATGCGAGACCCACATATAAGACCCACCCTTTATAAGAAGGTAGTGCCTCATTCCGTGTTTGACTTTTGGGCTTTTTTGGCTATTTTAGCCACAAAAGACAAAATAGGCTTTTTTAGTCACAAAAAACAAAACATCACATCCAACCCATAATCATTACACTCCTCTCTCACAAAAAAAGTCAAAAAAGCCAAAAAGCCAAAAAGCCCTTCCCAAACCAAACTTTTAAGCCCAGGCTAAAATAGCCAAAAAAGCCAAAAAGCTAAAAAACCAACCCACTTCCCAAACGGAGGCTAATAAATCCTAGTTGGTTTTCCTTTAATTTCATCATTAAATAACCATATATACATGCATTTAAGAGCTTAACAAATTAATGGCTATTTTATTTCAAAAAATGTTTGACCTTATATTTATGGGTGATTTGAGATGATCTAAATAAGTATATTTTTTGACTTTTTATGAAATATAAAGTTGAGTGTGGGTTAGGTTTGAAGTGATATGGTAAAAAAGTGATGTGACTTAAATAAGATAATGTAACTCAAATAAGATAGTGACTTTTTAACTTTTTTAAGTAATACCAAATAAGATCTTTGTGTATAAGATGAAAATAGCATCACATTCACTTTATTGATATATCTCTTATATGCAACTTCAGGCTTATTTGGCCGCTACTTTTACAAAATAGGGTTTATATTTGGGTGAAATATTAATATATCTTAAAATGTGATTTTATGAAGAGTTTAATTTTTAAAGGATAAAAGTAGATTTTTCCAAATGTGAAATTACACACTTGGGTAATCCACACTATAGAGATTTTGGATTTTTCCTCATTCTAAAACATATCTCACATTACGAACAAGAATGCAACACACTAAAAAAAGTCTCGTTTGGGAACATACTTTTTTAGTAACTTTTTGACTTTTTGGCTAAAATGTGATTAAAAAAACTAATATGTTTGAGATGACTTTTTGATTTTTTACTAAAAGATGTGCAAAAAGTAGAAAGAAAATGGAATCTTTGACTTTTTGGTATGAGTTGTTGACTTTTTGATTTTTTTAGTGACTTTTTGACTTTTTGGCTAAAATAGTCACTTGCCAAACGAGGCATTTTCAAACGTAACAATGTAACACGAAAAAAAAAAACTCATTATTATATTTTTTCCAAATGTAATACTTTAATGTAATACACTCCAATAAAAAAAAAATTCTTTAGTGTACTTTTCCCAAATGTAACACTCTAATAAATATAATCCAAAACGTAACACTCCAATGTAATACACAAAAACACTAAAAAAAAATGTAGTATATTTTTTCTAAACGTAACACTCATAGTTTGAAATTATATATTTATCCAAAACTTACTAAGGAATCTTTGTACTCCTTTTGAAATGGTTTAAAGAATCGCACATCATTTTGTAATGATTTGAAGAATCTCATATCTTTTTTTTTTTTTTTTTTGTTATGTTTGAGAAAAATATACTAAGGAGTTTTTTATGTGTTACATTGAAGTGTTACACTAATGAGTTTTTTTGAAATGTTATATTAGAGTGTTACGTTTAGAAAAAATATACTAAGAAGTTTTTTTTAAAGTATTACGTTTAAGTATTACATTAGAGTGTTATAGTTTGAACCAAAACTTGCTAAGAAATTTTTGTACTTTTTCTAAAATGTTTGAAGAATCTCACATTTCAAGTCATTCTAAACAAAAAAGATTTTTATATAAAAATTTATCCTAAATCTGATTCTCATAAGTTGTGTATTTTATCTTTCTAGTACCAAAAAAAAGAGAAAAAAAAAAAATAGAAATAAAGGTATAATCATAAATTTAATTTTTAAATAATATATTATCTACTTTTCCAAAATCAATAAAACTAACTAATTTATAAAAAAATCTTTAAAACTAAACCGATCACAATTTCGAGATAAGGTTTATAAGTAAATTTTCTTTTGTAGTTATACTTTCTTGACAATAACAAAGAACTCAATTTATCTATCTTTATTTACTTTATCGATAGGTTGTTTGGCATTCACTTTATTGATGTATCTTTATCTATATTTACTTTACCTTATAAAACATCAGGCAAAAATAATCAAAGTGCAATTGATAGACCCAAATAAGTAGAGAGTTAGGTCCATTTAATAAATAATTATTTTAATTAAAAAGATAAATAGTTACAAAATAAAATCAATTTTTTTTTCCTCATTTTTTTTTTTCTTCATATTTTTCTGTGAAAGTCAAAAAGTCATTTTTCAAATTTTTTTTTTTCACTTTATATTTTAATCAAAAAATCACTAAAAATGTCACTTCCCAAATAGGTTCTCAGTTCAACTGGTCATAATTTTTAAATCTTTTAAGGAATACAAGTACAAGCAGCACCTATTCAAGAAAGAGTTACATTCCAGAACACAAAATATACTAATAAACAGACTGCTTACCTAATTTCACAATACAAAAACACAAGATATAGTTACAATCATTAATATACATTAGCTAAATCTTATAGAACATGTCTTCAACACTTCAACCACATATAACCGACATAACAAACATTAGTGTTCTTCTCAAAAGCATGGTGAAACAGCTCCAAAAAAAAACCCAACAACAATAAGTATGTGCCAATAGGCTGTGTATTCTACAATAAGGTAATACATATTGGATTCACAAAGAAATGTTATCGGCAAGTCAAGGTTTGTTTTTTGAAGCTTATCCCAAGAAGACCACCCATATGGTAGGGGGATCACCGGACATAGTCTGATGCATCTTCCGTGCAATGATATGATTATCCATAATCATCAATTTTAAGAGGTTCTTGCAGCTCTGGAAGAGATTTAAATTCAATTATAAGGCACCTTAGGACATCAAAATGATGGATAACAATAGAAAGCAGTCACTACAACTTTAAAAAAAAAAAATTTAAAATAATAAAATAATAATATAAGCTTTAGAACATTAACTAAAGAGGCACCATTAGTGTGAAATAAGAAATATTGTATGATGCCGTTCATTGTCATTAATATAGAAATGTACAACCAGTCACCTATATCAATCTAGGAAAATAATAAAAATAACAATAATAGAGTAAATCCGAGGTAAAAAAGCATACCTGAGGATTCAATACGTTCATCCGGATAATGATATCATCCTGCAATAAGGAAAAGATTTATTAAAAATTTTAAACCAATACTGGAAGGTTTAGAAATTTAGAACATATCTAATACCTTTGCAACATTTCTAAAAAGGAAGACAGAAGGTTGGAAAAAGTTGGGATCCTAACTTCACTGATTTTTAAATTTATAACCAATTTCTAATTTTGTATGATTTATTGGTCCTGAAGTCACTAATTAATGCGGAGAATGGAAGTAAACATTGGATATTACCACTGGTCGCATTATTTTTATAACCAATTTCTAATTTTGTATGATCTACTTGTCCCCAAGTCACTAATTAAGGCTGAGAATAAAAGTAAACATTGGATATTACCACTGGTCGCACCTATCCACCATGGAAAGACAGTAAACTTATAGTTAGAATGACAATATTGAGCCCACTCCTACATGATTTTGTAATGCTAACTAACATGTACATTTTAAAAGCAGAACAAGATGATGATGATGAAGCAGACAAAGCCTGATCATAAAATTTTAACCTTCGAGAATCTGTCAACATTTATCAATCAAGAAGGCCAACAAAAGTCACAGCTACACCAGAAAAACACAACTTCATATCACAACTTTGAAAAAAACTGTGTTTTCAAGCATTAGAGAAACAAAATAAATTAAATTTAGGGGAAATAACATTTCAGTATACAAGACCAAAACTGTTTACAATAGGTGGGGATGGCATACTAAAAACTCGCACCAAACAATTCCCACTCATTTGTAAATCTTTTCCTCCTTTCCCACTGACATGATATTTCCCCTTAAATTTAAGCTACTAGAAAAATTCTTATTGCAGCCTCTAATTGCTAGCAGCAGCGGCAGCATCACCAAAAAGTAGTACACTTCTTAAATTCACAGCAATTTGAACATTTGCAAAATGAAAGTCAATAGATTCAATACTAGAAGTTGCTATAATTTCATGACTAATAAATAACTGCAAGTTATGATGAAATCTATAAGTTTCTCATTTACATTACTCTTATTTTCTCTTTTGGTACGTTGTTACCTATTACTTAAGGCAAATCAAACAAATTCTACTTGTACACACCAAAAGCTTATATGACAAGAATTTACATCTAATATCCCTGGATTCTGCATCACAATGCCACGAACACGGCGTACAAGTCCCTTGTAAACAATCTTGTTGATGGTACCATCTCCATTTACCCAAGGTAATATTGGCCTAACTAACAGGTCCATTTCACTAGAGGTATGGAAGCCTCTTCAGGAAGATTTAGAATAGTGACTTTGTGCACCTCTTCAGCGTTTGTGCTTGAATCCTTTGGCGTGTACTTCTTAAATTCACAGCAATTTGAACATTTGCAAAATGAAAGTCAATAGATTCAATACTAGAAGTTGCTATAATTTCATGACTAATAAATAACTGCAAGTTATGATGAAATCTATAAGTTTCTCATTTACATTACTCTTATTTTCTCTTTTGGTACGTTGTTACCTATTACTTAAGGCAAATCAAACAAATTCTACTTGTACACACCAAAAGCTTATATGACAAGAATTTACATCTAATATCCCTGGATTCTGCATCACAATGCCACGAACACGGCGTACAAGTGTAACAACCCTCATATTGATTGCCGATTAATTACTGAATTAAGTACTGATTACTGCTAAATGGAACTGATAATGACTGATGATTGAACTGATTAACGTACTGAACAGACTGATTGAAATCAAAACTGAAATTGAGTAAGTTGACCTATCGAATTGCATATGATATCTGTTTGATTGATTGATTACCTATTTGAAATTAAATGCTTAAACTGTTAATTGAAGGCCTTATCGGCGGCCGAACCGGAAATTGATTAGTGATTTATGATCACCGTAAATTATGTGATTTTATGGTGTAATTATCTGAAAATTGATTAGGAATGATTAAACTAGAATAATTGAGCTAATTATAGAGTTTGACGTAATTACATTAATGCCATTGTGAGTGGACCCTTTTATTATAATGTATTGAGCCTTCAATTCACTCCAACACAAACATTTCATCAGCTCAATTGTTTTCTCTCCACCGAATTTAGAGAGAGAGGAAGTGAGTGAGTTGAGTTTCATCTCTTTGGCTTGAATCTTGGTAGAATTGGAGTATGTATTGGCAAATTGAACCTCAAGACTAGTAATTAAGGAACTTAGGTATGAATTTCATCCTCTTGATTGTGTCATTAAGTGGATTCATGCATGGTTCATGTTTAATTGAAGAACTAAGTCTTGTTTTAGTTCAATTATGTTGGATTATAGCACATATCTTACATGCATGCTTGAATTGTTGAAGTTTGAGTTGATTTCATGGCTAAAGGTTGCATGCATGTTCACATTTATGTATAAGTCCATGCTCTCTTATGTATAAGTCCATGCTCTCATCTTGTTTTCAAAGTATTGAGCTCATTAGAGCAAGAATTGAAGGTTTAATTTGGTTTGAAACTCATGCATGGCATGTTTGAAGTTTATTCTTGAAAATGAGTTTGAAAATGGTTGGAATTAACTCACTCTTGGCCCTTGCATGTGCAAATTGGCTTTTAAAACTTGTTGTACATTGAGTTTAAAGTGTTTTCCCAGATTTTGGGCCCAAGAGGTTGAGTTTTGGATGATTGGATGCTTGGTTCGAACTTGGGAGACAAATCTGGAAATTCCAGATTTGGCTTCCTCGCTCGAGCGAAGGATTCCTCGCTCGAGCGAGCCCTGTGATTTTGTAAGCTCGCTCGAGCGAGCATCGAGCGTGGTATCGCGCGTAAAAATGGAGCATCCAGTACTTTTTCTGAGCACAGATCGCTCGAGCGAAGGGAGTCTCGCTCGAGCGAAGCCTTTGATTTTTGAAGCTCGCTCGAGCGAAGGAAGGCTCGCTCGAGCGAGGGGCCTATTTCCAGCAACTTTTGAAAAATGCCTTCCAAGTGTAATTTTGCATCCTCATCTCATCCTAGGCATTCTTAGGCCTAGTTTAAGACATCTTAATGAGGACATTGAGATAGAACACACCGAGGCATATTAGGAAGTTAATTATTGTACTTCCCCAACTGTTAAACTTAGTGTGTGTTCAATTGTTTAATTGTTTAGGGTTGGCTCTCGGGGACACGCTCTAGCTGCTAATAGCCCAATCTCTGTGAGTAACAGACTGTGTAAAGATATGTTCAAAATGGTTATCTTTTGAATACTGAACTGAAATGTTTATTGAACTGATATTGTTTATTGAATGAATGTATGTCCTGTATTTCGAATTGTATTGTGGCATCCTTAGCACCCATTGTTATTGACTGATACAGAGCTCTGTCGGTTTCCTCGTGGAACCATATTGTTATTGATTGATGGCCATCACTATTGTTGGGTCTGTTAAGGCCCGGTCCTTTTGGACCTATTGTTTATAGGCTAATGGATGTACCACATATGACTGATTGATTGATATACCGATTGATTGAAATACTGATTGATCGAAATACTGATTGATCGAAATACTGATTGATTGAAATATTGAAAGATTGAAATACTGCTAAATGAATTGATTTCATTACTGTAAGGACATTCATTCATAACCTCTTTACACATTATGTTATTCATTGGGCTTTAGCTCACTGTTTATATATATATGTAGGTTCTCAGCAGCCAGATCGGAGCTAGGAGCGTGGGTCAGTCCCCAGTTTTGTCCAGCCAGCCTGTGTGCCTCACAGCGAGGTTCCGTGTTGCCATGTTATGGCTTTGGGGTCTTTTGTATTCCCCCTGATTGTCTCACTGTTTGGCACTATTGTGGGATCACTGTATAGACTGTTTACTGTACTGTCCAAGGGGTTAGGCCCCGGCTTTATCGACTGTTATGTATATGTATATTGTGTATGCCATCCTGTATTGTACTGTTGTCAAGGGATTGGATCCCTGTACCGACTGACTGTAAGTGGTCGAATAGACCGTACTGTTTCCGAACTGTTTGAATGCATGAAAAACTTTTTGGCATACAGATTGTCACAGCTCATTGGACACTATTCATTTATTGTTTTGGCTTCCGCCAGGTCCTGAACTCTGTTATATTGTATGATTGTTAAGCAGGCCTTTGGTAATCACGGATTACTGGCCAGTTACGGTGCTAAACCCATAGGGCCGGGTTTGGGTCGTGACAGAGTGGTATCAGAGCGATACTTACCACGAGTTATACCGCACACACGTGTCCAGGTGAGCTATAGGATGTCCTAGAAAAGAAATTAGGGCATTGCATGAGCATGAAAAGTGTGTGCAATTCTGACATGACTGAATATATGCTACCGTGTTAAATTGTTTAAACGAGTGACTGCTTATACGATAAACTGTTTAAGTATGCAACTGTTATTGTCTATGATTCTTGTACTGTCTATGTGAAACGAAGTGAAACCCATATGCATACTTAAAGAAGTTAAATGGAATAACATGAAATGTTAATGTTACCACCGACTGTGGAAATCTATAAGAAAATGAACGTGTGAAAGTAAAGGGTCACGTGACCGTACCCGAATTGAAATAAAAGTAGACACACGTCTGATATGGAATGAAATGTGAAATCTGTAAGAACCTCTCCTGTACTGTTAATCACCCTGTTTGTGTGTAAATAAGGGAAAGGGGGAGGAATGTGGATGAAACTGAATCTTCCGACCCGAGGGTCAATAGTCTAAAAGAGAATGAATGATTGAGACCTTAATCGAAAATCTGAGAATATAAAGGCAGACACACGTGCCTGCACCAACTGAATATGATCTGATGACACTGATACAGAAACCCAACAGACTGGAACCACCGGAATTTCTGGAAGGTACCGAACTGCTGAAAATTGAGACTTGGGTTTAGAAACTGAGAAAATGTGTGAAGTTTTCTTCGAAAAATACTTTCCCGAATGCATCTGAGATAGGAAAGTACCTGAGTTTGAACACCTTGAGTGAGGTGATAAGACTGTGATCGAATATGAGGTAAAATTTACCTAACTAGTTGATAGGCACCCCACATGATAGATACTGACTGGAAAAGATTAGAAAAGAACTGAAGGTGGGCATGACCTAAATGTGTTTGACTGAATCGACGTTGTTAAAACCGTCAAAGTGTGGATGTCCTGCATAGAGTAGAATGCTTGAGTCAGCGTAGCAGCATT
This sequence comes from Camellia granthamiana, assembly GCA_036172215.1. Taxonomy (NCBI): domain Eukaryota; kingdom Viridiplantae; phylum Streptophyta; class Magnoliopsida; order Ericales; family Theaceae; genus Camellia; species Camellia granthamiana. The sequence continues at coordinate 8,318,025 of CM069917.1, forward strand.
AAAATATCCAAATCAACATCGTTAACTGAATCCGAAAGAATGAAACAGAAGGAACAGAAAGTGAAAATGACTGGTAATTGAACGACCTCCGTGAGTGGAAAATCTCGGGCAATAGTTTTGGCAATGAAGGTCGAAGAGACAATGTGAATAATGATATACCTATCTGTACTGTATGTGGGAAATACCACTGGGGCGTCGCCGCCACCTATCTGAAACTTATTTAGATGTGGACAGGAAGGTCGCCTGCCTAAATTTTGCCCACAGACTCAACTGAATGATAATGAGCCTAAATCTAGACCCTAGTTCCAGAGAATGTTTGGAATACTGAAATGACTGGCGCAGGTAGTACCTTAAATAGATGAAATTGTTTATACGAACATTTGTGTGGGAATCGTGTACTCCGTAACTTGGTACAGACTGCGAACATATCGATTGAACTAATCGAACTACTGGAATTATGAACCATATACTGAGAATTGTTAGGATTTGTGAACGGCGAGAACTTGCTGAGTTAGGTCCTTGTACTGTATTGTAATAACTGAATGTGAACTGTCAGATGTGACCTTTTGAACTATACCGGAACTGTTGAACTACGAGAATACATGGGAACTTATTTTTGTGAAATGTTAAACTATAGAGTCTCATGCCTTTGTAGAATGACCTTGGAAGTCTGATTGGAATCACGTTCGGCCAACGTTGCTTCGAATCAGAAATTCTTGGTAAATTCCACGGGAATGAATAGGATACCCCATCAGCGTCCTTGTCTGTTTGTGTGTGAGACTACCGACATTAAGAACCCATATTGACTGGTAAAGATGAACCTCTGCCTATGAATTGTGAACGAATGTCTACATGGAAACTGATTTTGAACTCGCACCGGTATATGCTCCCATGCTTGTAATACTGTTAAGACTGAGAGGAATGGACTGTGATTAATGAACCTTTCGAAATCTGCTGTTGATGCGAACTATATGTACAACACTGTGAACCTCATGTTAACAATTACCTATGCTATGAAGACTGTTTAGACTTATGTACATACCTGCATACCTTTGCTTAAGGATGTTATTAGACTGAGTAGACTTCGGATTTGTTACCTTAACTATTGTATCTGGAGGAACTATTCTGTATTGTACACTGAACTTGTGAAATCTGTATTGGGACTGTTAATAGATTCTGAACATACACGTATATGACTGTACCCTTGACTACGCCTTAATGACCGTATGACTAATTTGGAACCCTCGTAGGGCAACCCACTGTTATGTGTCACCAAGAACCTTGGGTGATGTAGTATTGTATACCATGTGCCTTATGAAAAATTTATTTGGAAACTGCTATATTGACTATGATGTTTACCTCTCGATATGAGTAACTGCATGCCTGTACATTTATCTGTAAACTTATTGGGAGGAACACATAGTATATGACCTGTACTGCTTGACATGAATTGAATTGTAATAGTATTGAACTCTGATGTAAGTTTGATAATTGATGAACTCAGACAAATTGTGCAACTACTGACTGTGTACCTAAACGAATGGAGTATGAACTAATGTTAACTGATCTGGATATAATAAGAATGGAACTGTGATCTAAACTGTTATCTGATAGAACCATGGGTGGATGAAACCGTTTTATGTAACTGATGGAATTTATGTTTGATGCTTATGCTTCGAACTTTTACTTGCTATGATTGGACAGAACTTACATCTGAAATGACCTAGTCGAACCTTTATCGATTTCACTTGAGAAAACTCTTATTGGGAGCTATTACTTTATTTGCTTACAATATGGAGAAAACTGGGCACATGCCATGTGATTACTTACCCGGTAACACCGTTTTGATTATGGGCTGGTTTGACTAGGAAATGATTGTTTTACTGATTACTGTACTTCAGAACTGATAGATCTGTTGACAACAGACTGGTTTGGATTGATAACTTTGACTGTCTGGAGGTATATGTGATCCGTATGACTGCTTTCGTATTGCCATGTGCTATGACTGAATCTGTGGGGACTGGAACTGATGAATGGTAAATGAATGAGTACTACAGAACTCTGCCTACGGCTATAGGAGTAACGTACAAAATCGCCTTATGTCCCCAATAACTCCCGAATGAACTGGACTGACGGTGATGAATTATTGAACCAAGAACTGAATTGAACAAAAACTGAATGAAAGACTCGACATTGAATGAATCGAATCTCTGTAACTTAACGGGGGAATTACTTATGAAACTGAAACCAGTGCAAATCTGTAACCCCGATAAGTATTTGATATAAGTAGTGTGAATACTACTATACTGCTACTGTACTGTTACCGTATTGTTACTGACATTGTTACTGCACTGCTACTGTATTGTATTGTTATCGTATTGTTACCATTACTGGTACTGTATTGTCACTGTACTGATACTGCTAGGTACTACTGTGCGACTGTATTCATGTTCCGTGTCACGAAATAAATTTTGTTGCTGAAATGCTATATGCTGTATACTGAACGATTGTTTGATCTCTGTTATATGATCGTGACCCTTGGTATTATGTAATAGATGTTAGCTGCCCGGTATCGGAGGTTCCTCTATGGAACCTATATCTGTTGGCACTCTGTTATCCGTACCGGAGGCCTCGTCATGGAGGCTTAACTTCTGTACTGTTCTGTTCTGTTACCCGGATTCGGGATTCCTTCATGGAACTGGTTATTCATAACCACCACGTAATTGTATCTATTCTGCATTGTATATGTTCTGTATCTGCTCTAGTAGTACTAATGAATGCACTGCATATGCTTAATGCAAGAATTGTGCATCTGAACAAGAATATGAAAATGAACATGTATCCGAATCTGTCCTTGACTGAAATCTGACTGTGCATAAAATTCTGTTTTAATATGAGCCCCAATCCTCATATATGATTTCTGATTCTGTTTCTGTGCATTGCTAAGATTGAGATTGGGCCATGAGCCTATTTGTGAACATGATTATGCTCCTGTTCTAGAGTGAAAGTTACCTTTATGATAGGCATCATCGCTGTTGCCATATGTTGATTCGAGTTTAGAGGACTAAACTCCTTATAAGGAGGGGAGACTGTAACAACCCTCATATTGATTGCCGATTAATTACTGAATTAAGTACTGATTACTGCTAAATGGAACTGATAATGACTGATGATTGAACTGATTAACGTACTGAACAGACTGATTGAAATCAAAACTGAAATTGAGTAAGTTGACCTATCGAATTGCATATGATATTTGTTTGATTGATTGATTACCTATTTGAAATTAAATGCTTAAACTGTTAATTGAAGGCCTTATCGGCGGCCGAACCGGAAATTGATTAGTGATTTATGATCACCGTAAATTATGTGATTTTATGGTGTAATTATCTGAAAATTGATTAGGAATGATTAAACTAGAATAATTGAGCTAATTATAGAGTTTGACGTAATTACATTAATGCCATTGTGAGTGGACCCTTTTATTATAATGTATTGAGCCTTCAATTCACTCCAACACAAACATTTCATCAGCTCAATTGTTTTCTCTCCACCGAATTTAGAGAGAGAGGAAGTGAGTGAGTTGAGTTTCATCTCTTTGGCTTGAATCTTGGTAGAATTGGAGTATGTATTGGCAAATTGAACCTCAAGACTAGTAATTAAGGAACTTAGGTATGAATTTCATCCTCTTGATTGTGTCATTAAGTGGATTCATGCATGGTTCATGTTTAATTGAAGAACTAAGTCTTGTTTTAGTTCAATTATGTTGGATTATAGCACATATCTTACATGCATGCTTGAATTGTTGAAGTTTGAGTTGATTTCATGGCTAAAGGTTGCATGCATGTTCACATTTATGTATAAGTCCATGCTCTCTTATGTATAAGTCCATGCTCTCATCTTGTTTTCAAAGTATTGAGCTCATTAGAGCAAGAATTGAAGGTTTAATTTGGTTTGAAACTCATGCATGGCATGTTTGAAGTTTATTCTTGAAAATGAGTTTGAAAATGGTTGGAATTAACTCACTCTTGGCCCTTGCATGTGCAAATTGGCTTTTAAAACTTGTTGTACATTGAGTTTAAAGTGTTTTCCCAGATTTTGGGCCCAAGAGGTTGAGTTTTGGATGATTGGATGCTTGGTTCGAACTTGGGAGACAAATCTGGAAATTCCAGATTTGGCTTCCTCGCTCGAGCGAAGGATTCCTCGCTTGAGCGAGCCCTGTGATTTTGTAAGCTCGCTCGAGCGAGCATCGAGCGTGGTATCGCGCGTAAAAATGGAGCATCCAGTACTTTTTCTGAGCACAGATCGCTCGAGCGAAGGGAGTCTCGCTCGAGCGAAGCCTTTGATTTTTGAAGCTCGCTCGAGCGAAGGAAGGCTCGCTCGAGCGAGGGGCCTATTTCCAGCAACTTTTGAAAAATGCCTTCCAAGTGTAATTTTGCATCCTCATCTCATCCTAGGCATTCTTAGGCCTAGTTTAAGACATCTTAATGAGGACATTGAGATAGAACACACCGAGGCATATTAGGAAGTTAATTATTGTACTTCCCCAACTGTTAAACTTAGTGTGTGTTCAATTGTTTAATTGTTTAGGGTTGGCTCTCGGGGACACGCTCTAGCTGCTAATAGCCCAATCTCTGTGAGTAACAGACTGTGTAAAGATATGTTCAAAATGGTTATCTTTTGAATATTGAACTGAAATGTTTATTGAACTGATATTGTTTATTGAATGAATGTATGTCCTGTATTTCGAATTGTATTGTGGCATCCTTAGCACCCATTGTTATTGACTGATACAGAGCTCTGTCGGTTTCCTCGTGGAACCATATTGTTATTGATTGATGGCCATCACTATTGTTGGGTCTGTTAAGGCCCGGTCCTTTTGGACCTATTGTTTATAGGCTAATGGATGTACCACATATGACTGATTGATTGATATACCGATTGATTGAAATACTGATTGATCGAAATACTGATTGATCGAAATACTGATTGATTGAAATATTGAAAGATTGAAATACTGCTAAATGAATTGATTTCATTACTGTAAGGACATTCATTCATAACCTTTTTACACATTATGTTATTCATTGGGCTTTAGCTCACTGTTTATATATATATGTAGGTTCTCAGCAGCCAGATCGGAGCTAGGAGCGTGGGTCAGTCCCCAGTTTTGTCCAGCCAGCCTGTGTGCCTCACAGCGAGGTTCCGTGTTGCCATGTTATGGCTTTGGGGTCTTTTGTATTCCCCCTGATTGTCTCACTGTTTGGCACTATTGTGGGATCACTGTATAGACTGTTTACTGTACTGTCCAAGGGGTTAGGCCCCGGCTTTATCGACTGTTATGTATATGTATATTGTGTATGCCATCCTGTATTGTACTGTTGTCAAGGGATTGGATCCCTGTACCGACTGACTGTAAGTGGTCGAATAGACCGTACTGTTTCCGAACTGTTTGAATGCATGAAAAACTTTTTGGCATACAGATTGTCACAGCTCATTGGACACTATTCATTTATTGTTTTGGCTTCCGCCAGGTCCTGAACTCTGTTATATTGTATGATTGTTAAGCAGGCCTTTGGTAATCACGGATTACTGGCCAGTTACAGTGCTAAACCCATAGGGCCGGGTTTGGGTCGTGACAACAAGTCCCTTGTAAACAATCTTGTTGATGGTACCATCTCCATTTACCCAAGGTAATATTGGCCTAACTAACAGGTCCATTTCACTAGAGGTATGGAAGCCTCTTCAGGAAGATTTAGAATAGTGACTTTGTGCACCTCTTCAGCGTTTGTGCTTGAATCCTTTGGCGTGTACTTCTTAAATTCACAGCAATTTGAACATTTGCAAAATGAAAGTCAATAGATTCAATACTAGAAGTTGCTATAATTTCATGACTAATAAATAACTGCAAGTTATGATGAAATCTATAAGTTTCTCATTTACATTACTCTTATTTTCTCTTTTGGTACGTTGTTACCTATTACTTAAGGCAAATCAAACAAATTCTACTTGTACACACCAAAAGCTTATATGACAAGAATTTACATCTAATATCCCTGGATTCTGCATCACAATGCCACGAACACGGCGTACAAGTCCCTTGTAAACAATCTTGTTGATGGTACCATCTCCATTTACCCAAGGTAATATTGGCCTAACTAACAGGTCCATTTCACTAGAGGTATGGAAGCCTCTTCAGGAAGATTTAGAATAGTGACTTTGTGCACCTCTTCAGCGTTTGTGCTTGAATCCTTTGGTGTGTTAGCACCATCATCATCAGGATTTTCTGACCATTGGTTCAAATGCCCATCATCAATTTTGGAGGTTGGTAAAGCCACCTCAACATCTTCATTAAGGGTGGCCATTGAGATCAAAAAATACTTGGACCGGTATAACCAATCAACATGGACAGAATCATAAGAATTGACCTGTATTATAAGAACAAATAGATTAGAATCAAGCTAAAATGTTTACGTATAAATGTTAACTCACAAAAGTCGTTGATGGGTTAGAAACATAGGTTTAGACTTCTCAATGACAAAATCTGGGTAAGGCTAACTACTTAGACTGAATGACAGATGACAATCCAAATCAGTTTGAAACAAAAATCCCATGACAACTTCCAAACCTCTTCTCTTCCTATTTTACCTACACGACCACATCACCACCTTCTGAGAAGAATTCAAAAGAACCTTGCTGAAATCATTCACAATACTGGTCAAGTCATGGTCTCATCAATATTTATCAACAAAAAAAGAAGTCATGGTCTCGTCAACAAAAGGTGTGGACAGCTTGTGCATATAAGAGTTGGCAGCTACGGCTAAAAATGGTTCCGGTGAACTAACCTGCCCTCAGGATGACAAGAAAACAAAAAGAACATATTCAGCTTGAGAGCTGCCATCCAAAGGGACAGCAGATGGGATGTTACCCGCTAACGTGTGTGAAACACATTACACTAGCACTTGCAAATCCAGAGGCTGATGAAAACAAAATAATAACAAATTACTATTAAAAATAAAAAAATAAAAAACTGAAGTAGTATAACTAACCTTTAAAGCACGCCCAAATGCTTCAAGTACTTCAACAATAAGTTCTGGCATATTTTTCCCTGAAAACAAACACCAAGATACAATCTATATGAAGGAACTCAAGACAAAAATAAGATTTTTCCTAAAGTTGAAAGCAAATACACACATGACACAGACACAAACATGCCCACAAAGAAAATACATTGCATACCTTGCATATTCACAACCTGGGAGAGTTCTTCTATGCTCAAACCTTGGTCACCTGCCTTTTGAATGGCTGAGTAAGCATCCCTAAAGAGCTCAGGATTAAAAGGACTCGCTGCTTGTTGATTAGTTAATGAAGACATCAGATGTTCAACATAGCTTGTCGTAGTTTCCCACTCTGACTCACTGGCAGCAACTGCCGTAGGAATGTTGCTCCCCTTATCAAGGATTTCCTTGACATGGTCAGAAGGAAATGCAGTGCGACCAATATTTATGCTTGAAGATGTATTGGTTCAATCATTTTCACCACAAACTAGCATAGCATCAAGGATATAGTCATCTTTGAACAATTCTACGGGCATCGATTCATGAAATTATCGCACGACTTACGGATAACCTAATACCAGGAAAATTGTTTCAACACCTCCTACACTTGGGAGACTGCTGGCCTTCTGGTAGAACCTTAGGACTTGGACACTTAGGTTGGCATGTGGTGGCACTTTGCACCTATGTCAACGGTCCAAGTCAGGTATGAGAGAGGCATGCCTAAGTCAAGGTAACAATGTAGCAGTGGCAATGCCACCAGACTCAAAGGCAAGAGATCAAGGTTCTGAAAAGCGGTTGCGGTCGCCGTAACGGTGGCGATGACGTGGCTGCGGTTGCGGGGTGTAAAGGCCGTAGTGTAACGGTTGCGGTAACCGGAACCGTGAATTTTTTTATTTTTCGCACAATTTGAAAAAAACTTACCGATCCGCATATTTTTTTTCCATGATCATATTTATTGGGTTAAAAATAAATATTGATCAATTTTTGTAAATTTTTAAGTATGATCCAATATATTTCATATTTTTAAATCATTATAAACTGAGTTTTTTACATTTTATTTTAATAATTAATAACTTTATATTATACAAAAAACCAGTCACTAACTATTATATATAAGATAAACAATGACAAAAGTAAGAGAATAAATAAGAGCCTAAATATATATATATATATACATATTTTAACCAAGCTAAATAGATAATGACCACACTTATTATTATTATTATTATTTTCAAACAATATATAGATAGACACACACAAACAAAATGATTTAGTGATAGCAGCTGAATAGAATAGCATAGGTCTTACAGTTTCAACAAATCAATAACGTGTTCTTCATCTTCCCTCTTCTCTCTCTCTATCTCTTACTCTTCCATTTTCTCTCTTTATCTTCCCTCTTCTCTCTATCCCTCTTCCCCCATTTTCAGTTTTTTTTTTGTGTGTCTTTTTAAAAGAAACAGTTTGGAACCGTTATGTAACGGTGCGTAACAGGCCGTTACGACACCGTTCTGTTACGCACCGTTACGACCGCTATGGCAGCCACTACGGCCGACACACCTGTGAATTTCAATCACACTGCAAAAGCGGCCGTAACGGGTAGCGATAACCGCCAAAACCGTTACGTAACAGTGTTACGTAACGGTTGCGGCCGCTTTTTAAAACCTTGCAAGAGATGCTTCATGTGGGCAAAGAGAGTAAAAAGTGATAAAAGATTGGGTATTATGCTTTATATCTTTTGTTGGATATTATATTTCTAGTTTTTAGAAAATTGAATGTTATGTTTAAATATTGTCGAAAGTAGTTATGATTTTTGAAATTCTGTATATATTTGTTATGTTGAAAAGTTTGCCTATTCTATAATCTTGCTTTTCTTCTACTACTTGCGCTTCGCTTTGGTGAGGCATATGCCTCGCCTTGCGCCTTGCATTTAGGCCATAGGAGATGTTATCTCCTCAATGCGCCTAGAGCCTTTTAAAACACTAAGATTTCCCACAATTGGTCTAAGAAGATTCCTCTTTCTGTTTGTACTTGGAACTATCTTTACCCTTCTTGAAACCAAACTTTTTCTCCCTAACCTTCTCTTTCCCTTTCTTCTTGGATTTGCTAGTTTTTGACATGGGTTCCTTACTCAACTTGTAGTCAAGCAACCCATCTATCGTAGCCATGGCAGAAGGCAAATCTTTGACACTGAACCTCCAAAGTTCCAGTTGGGCCCAATTCTGCAACCTAGACATAAAGTTAAAAAATTTATCTTCCTCAGACATGTTCTTGATGTCAAGCATCAACGAACTGAATTCTTTCACATATTCCCTCACTGTTCTAGAGTGCTTCAACTGCTTCAAGGCATCTCTTGCAACCCAAGATGTGTTGCAAGGAAGGAACTGCTCTTTTAATTCCTTCTTAAGAGTCTCCCATGTCAAGATCTCTAGTTGAGCATCATCCTCGACACGTGTACACCACCACAGTTTAGCATCACCGATAAGGTACATGCTAGTAATTGTCACCATATCTTTCTCAAGTATGCGTGCAACCTTGAAGTACTGCTCTACATCCCACAAGAAATTCGCCAAGTCTTTGGCATTTTGAGTTCCACCAAAAGCCTTTGGTTCTGGAACTTTCACTTTGTGAGAGACTTTTCCACTATTTAGATTCCGACTAACAGCCCTCTTGACAAGTGTCATTTTATCTTCAACATCCTGAAGCTTGGCTTTCAAGGCATCTGCCATAGCAGTCATGTCTCCCATCATCTCCTTGAATCGATCTGCCGTCGAGGCCTCGAGGGCAAGGAACCCAGAAGCCACGACATCCAATCGATTTGTCAGTGAGCGATTCTCATCTGTTGGTTCCCCCACTAGAGTCTCCAACCGCATCACTCTCTCTTTTAAAGCATCCATACCAGACATACCAATTGTTACAGGGTCAATTTTCAAGTTAAATTTTCAACCTGCAATGGCACTAAGTTACAACACTTTGTCTTAGCTAAACATGCACGAATTACTCACAAAGAGGTTAGTAAACAAACAAGCATATTCACACATTACAGGAGCCATTCCCAACCTTTATTACCACAATATAATACAAGGATACAAGAGCATTCATACAAATAGGCAAGTGCCTACTTTTTGTGACCACATTCCGTGACATCAGCCTCACACTCCTCTACCCTCGTCAACATGGCAGCCACGTCAACAGGCCAAGTTAAAGGACTAAGATCCCCACTATCTAATGCTGATGAACCCCTTCCCGCTTTGGGCACGCATAATTCCCCATTATCGGCCAATATTCGCTCCATATGCAACTTCCCTAAAGCAGTGCCGGCCAATGTTTTAAAAAGCTCTAGGCACATTGAGGCACTAAGGTCTCCTACAACTTAAGCGTGAGGCGCAAGGCGAGGCGCACGCCTCACCGAAGCGAAGTGCAAACTGTTGAAGATAACCAAAATATTAATATAGGCGAAGTTTTTAACATAAAACGAATATTCTTAAAGTTTCAAAAAAAAAAAAAAAAAAAAAAAATAGAATGACATTCAATATTTCAAAAATCATAAAAAATAACATTTAAGATTTCAAAAATTTCTCAAAAATAACATTCAATTTTAATTTTTCCTATACTATTTATCTTTCTTTATCAATTTATTAACGTGATTTATTTCTTTTTTTAGATAAGGAACTCACACCATATAATACCTTAGTGGTTTTAATTTTAAATTGGGACCAAATTGCTTAATAGCTTCAATTATTGGCCCGAAACTGTCGTAACTTACTACATTGAAAGGAATCCCAAAACCATATATCCATCTTACAATCCCAGAGCTTTTGCTTAATACCTAGAGCTTTTTTTGATATGAAAATTGGGGCTCAAATCATGTGTTTACATTTTATATTAAAGGGGTTGTAATTCCATATGGTTACACACAAAGAATAATGGAGCAAAAATTTAAATGAAGCGCATGAGACGTGCACCTCGTGCCTAAGCCTAAGGTGCGCGCTTCAAGCACCTCAAACGCGCCTTTCCTACTGCGTCTTGCCTCAAGCTGTCTGAGGCACCTAGAGGGCACCTCGGTGTATCTCGCGCCTAAGTGCACCTTTTAAAACACTAGTGCTGACAAATGCCCTAAACCTCAAAATAGTCTCCCTCCAGTACTTCTCTAAAGAAATAACAAAAAGGAATGGTTGGATATCGAACAAGGAATACGAAGAGCCAGTCCAGATTCAAAATCCTCTGGGTAGTGTAACTGACACAATCCCAGAAATGGACGCTCTATAAGGACGAGCCACGAACTTGGACTTATCATCAAAAGCATCCACCACATCTCCTTGCACACTCAAATCTGCCCACCATGTCGACCAATACCTATTGCCGCCATCAACAAATGAGTGGGGGACTGGTGCTACACTGGGGAATCGCTCGTAGAAGAATACCTAAAGAAAAGAGGTAGATCTATAACTCATTATATCATACCTCCCTACAGAGCAGGAAACAACATTTGAATACATGGCCAACCTCTTATATAGGCTACCAAGGAATAGTGGCCCAGAGAAATTAACTAGCCACATGCCAAAAACGTGGCAATAGGGAACAACGCATGATTGACACCGTCTTGCGGCTAGCCCTCTAAGATGCAGCACAATAGCCAATACACAATAAATATTGCCAAATGCTCACTACCGCCCCACTTCCCATCCCTCATGCCAACGCCCTCTATCCCATCCGTATCTGGCTTGCCCTCTACATGGCTCAAGTCTCGATATCAGGGAAATGTCAAGGTCATGTTTGGCTGTCCTCTTGCCAGGAGACCTCCGCCTTGACCAAGCTTGGAGAAGAGTTGATTGGGACCTTACACTCACAACCTGATGCGTATATGATATGTTGCTCTCCCGCCTGCCACCAAACCACATACGGCAATAGGACTTATATCAACTTCCAGCAGAGTTGGGAAGAACAAGCCACCTGTCCAATAGGTTGCTTGGGCTTCAATACTCTGGGAGCCTATATAACATATCACATATGTAGTAGGCAGAGACATTTCTACACTTACACACTTAACCTATACACTTATACACGAGTGTTCAAGGTCCTTCACTGCCAACCTATCCCTCTCCCAGCTTGCCTTGGCCTTCTCATCTCTCCCTCCGGTGATCTTAGGACATTGAAGTGCCTGCCATCTTCCCAGAAGTCAATGACCGACTAACTCTAACCCCACTTACCCACACAACTTAAGGACAAAACTATGATCCATAGCTAAATATCAGCAATTGCACCAGCTTCCCTTCCTTCCATAAACCAAAATCTTGGTGTGATTCAAGCAATAAGAGAATGTCCCTGACAATAGAAGTAATTAACACTATATCTTGAAACTAATGAAAAAGTTATTCAATTGGTTCATACAATAACCCTTTCTTCTAAGCTTCAAGTTTCAAATTTTTGGCTACATGAATCTTAAGCACTGTAGATCAGTCACCTTATCTGGAAAAATAATAATAATAATAGATGGGACCTTCGTGATTGTGCAGGAATTGACAGTCTTTCATTCCTCAAATTCCTTGAGCATGGAATATGTATATTTGTTCCCTCAATTTCTCAGTGTTTGACACTAACTATTGAATACATTTGACCCGCGTAAAGTTCCTACACTGTTCCAATTCTATAATCCATGCCAATTAACGACTTTATCTGAAGGCATATTGACTGTATCATATATCGAAAGTAAGGATAGTACTAAGAATTGAAGAAATTGAAAAGCATAAGTCTTGGACCAATCTAAAAATGGAAGAAGAGTGAGTAAGAAAGAAAAAAATAAGCACCATGCCTACAAACATGTGCCCTTGCTGAAGCAAAGCAAAAACATGCATGTTCTGAGGCATAAAAAGACAATGTGCATGCAAATTTGAAGAAGTTAGTGTCAGCAAGCCTCACCGAATCAATGAAGTCATCAGCAATCTCCAAAAGAAGATCTTCAACTTCAGGATCCAGCTTTCTTCGTGGATCCACCTGAAGAACCAAAGACGATCATAATGACTAATGTAGAATTATTTCATATACAAAACAATAATTAAAAATTGCTCCAAAAATTTGGATCGTTGACATATAGCTGAGGACCACATCACACATTACTTGTGAGATAGACAAATTACTACGACCAATTCTAGAGGACCATTTTTCTGGTCTTAAAATGCATTAAGCCTCCCCAATTTGAAATTAATCATCTTTACAATTGCTCTTGATTTTCCATGAAGAAATACCACATTTTAAATCATTCTCAGACCCAAAAAGTTTCAAATCTCACATCTGGAACCATGGTTCATTGGTTTGCCTAGAATTGTAAAGAGAAGTAGCAATTGAAATATAGGATGATGACCTGTGAAACCAAATCCTGTATTTTTCTCTTCCCAACAAGTCGATTGCTTGCTTCTGTTCCTAGGCTTGAACTCCCCCCCTGGAGTAGTTGTCCCAGATGCTGTAGCATCTGGCTGCGTTCTGGTCAAACTTAGAGACGTTTGGCCAGCAGGCACTGCCATCCTGGGAGACTGCTGCTGATTCAAAAGCTGTTGCTGTTGGACGTGGTGGTGCTGTTGCTGGTGTGGCTGTGGCCGTGGCCGTGGCAGTGGTTGTGGCTGTGGCTGTGGCTGTGGCTGTTGTTGCTGCTGATGGAGCTGCGGGTGCAAAATTGGTTGATGCTGCTGTACAAGTTGGGAGAACTGCTGTGGGTTCAATGCCATAGAAGTTTGCTGCAATTGAGGAGAAAAAGGCAACTGATTATGCAAAAGTACTTGCTGCTGCGTCTGAGGTCAAAGCCAATATGAAGGGGAATTTGGACTAGACATTGCAGACATTTGCTTCAACCATTGTTGCTGTGACAAAGAGCCCTGCATCAAACCCTGCCGTCAATTCTGAGTCAACCCAGATAACTGGGGGTTCATAAATGATGTTCTCAGTTGGCTTTGTGCCTGTAGTTTCTAGAAAAGGAAAACATGCACAAATAAAATATATGGCTTGATTTTAAATATATGGCTTTGCGCCTGAATTCTGTATTGAGGTTGAGGATGAAACCTCATGTTTTGTAGTAATTAAATATATGGCTTGATTATATTTCCCAAATTTGTGATTTAATTGATTAATTGTTCTTGCCTCATTTGAATTAGCTCAGTAAATTTTGAATATGAATTTAATCAAGTTTCTTACATAATTTGAGATGCACCCATTAGTTAGTTTGCCTTCATTATTATTTTGTTAAATTCAAATATTATATATCTATTGTAATTTGTTATAAATGGATACATTAGATTATTTGATTTTGAACATTTAGGCAAGGAAAAGCGTACATCAAATAGTTATTTAAAAATAAATTAAAAAAAATCATAGTAATTTAGATTGAATTCCAATATTACAATGAAGAGAATTACGGAAATAAATCAGATTCTATTATAATTACTATTTACAAGTGTGGATTCCAAAACCTTAGCCTCATTAAACTCATTACTTTCACTTTCTTTGCCAACTTTCATTTAGATTTCATTATTCATTTATTGCGCATTTAGAATTTAATTTCGAACAACTAGAAATATGTTAGCTAGATTAGGTTTCATTTAAATTCAAATTAATTTGTTTTCCCATAAATCACAAGTTCCTTTGTGTTCGACCTCAAACTCATTAAACTACACCTCTATACAATTTGTGCACTTGCGAGTATAATTAAAATTTCACAAGAAGCTCTACAAATCTTACTTCTTCAAAGGTTATGCAACTCTTCCATCTTTAAGCTCCAAGTAGCAAATCAATCTTGCAGACCAAACTCATAGACTTATCCAATTAGGCTTTTTTGCAAAAGTAGAGGGTGGGAGAGAGTAACAAACGATGCGCACAAGTACGGGAATAGGTCTACAAAAAGCTTTCAGCTACTTAAGAGTTGCAAATTATACAAGCCAAAAGGGCATTATGAAGCACGAACCTCTCTAGAAGTCATGTACTGGTGTCTACCATGGACACATGTTCGATGAGCTAGAGAAAATGTCCCATTTTTATTTTTATTTTTATCAATCGGGCATGCTAGGGACGCGTCGGGCAAAATTTTTTTTTTCTTTTCACTGGAGTAGCATACCCAAGAAGATTGATGTATTTGATGAGAATAAATATGTGTCATAGAATAAATATATAATATTCAAATATATGACAACATAACAAATCTATAAAATGATATATTTTGCACATGTACACCACATTGTGTCCTTTTTTTTTGAAAATTTGCAAGTACACATGTCCGTGCTGTGTCATGTGTCCATGTAAGTGCTACCTAGTGAAGGCATGTAAGACAATTCTTCACAAACTATTCCATGAGAGAGATAGGACACAAACTATCCCATGAGAGAGATAAAACTATAATAAAAAAATTAAGAGTACTACTAAAATACTTGTAATTGGGAATGTTTCAAGGTCATAAGAATTCAAGTTCATAGTTTCAAAATTGCTTAGACAAGGATTGAGGCGGCAATGGCCTACAAGAGCCCAAGCACTAGCACAATCACCTATGACGATGTGCAAGAAATGTGATATTAAGATATCCATCAAATACTTCCGACAATACTATTACTCCAATCACTAAGACCATCTCCAACCTTTACTCAAATTTGTCATCAAATTCAAATTTGATGAAAAGGTCTTAAAAAGTGAGCTCTAACGTTTTAATCAAAGTGATATTAAATAGAGAGAGAAGCAGATATTTCATCAAATGGAGGGAGATTTGATCCTTCATCAAATTTAAATTGTTACTGTTGGACCGGATGTCCACCCGAATGTCCTCCCAGATGACCACTTGGATGTCTACCCTAAGGTCCACCTAAGGCACTTTGACAGTTTTTTTTGTTCAAATCTGGACAATCTCCTGGACATCCATCGGACGTCCTCCCGGACAACCGGAGATATGAAAAAATCTGATGAAAATTCTAGTTTTAATATTGGAGTGAACGGTATCAAATCAAACTTTTCATCAATTTTTTACTCAAATTTGATGAAATTTTTTAATCAACGTCGGAGATGCTCTAATACAATACCAATATCTATTATATCCTACAACACTTTTTGCAAGCAATTTGTTGTTTGTTATGAGAAGTCATAGTGAATATTATTTATTTCCAATGCAAATAACAACCATATTTACCTGCACGACCATATTTATAAATAAAATTAAAATAATAAAGTAATGTCCACTAGACAAGAATTTGACAAAAATTTAACACAGTATAAATTAAGCTAATACCTGACTTGAGGATAGGGGAGTTTGCTGGAATAATTGCGGTCTCATTTGCACCTGGTTTATCCTTTGTTGTGGGGCATATGCAAGTGACCCATTTGCTCTAATTTGTGAGCTCAAGTTGAGAGGTACCATTCCCATTCCTTGCATCCCTTGCAGAGGTTGTCCCGGCGAACTACCCGGATGGAACTGGGATGGGAGAGGCTTTTCCCAAAATAAGCCCTTTTTGTATTGGATTTCCCAAACTAGGCCAATTTCTGACGGAATTCCAAAACTAAGTTAAAGCGCTATTGCTATTCGCGCTTTCACTGTTAGGAGCGTAAAATTGGATGAACAGTAAACTCGCTATTACAAATAGCGATTTTGATTAAGAATTCGCTATTACAAATAGCGCTTATAGCATGAAATTTTTTCGAAGAGAAAACGCTGTTGACAACAGCGCTTTTACCACAAAATGTTGTCGCCATGAAAACGCTATTGTTAATAGCGCTTGTATCACAAAATATTTTTCCCATGAAAACGCTATTGCTAATAGCGATTTTAACAGAATTCTCTTTTGGCAGAAAACGCTATTTCTAATAGCGATTTTAACAGAATTCTCTTTTGGCAGAAAACGCTATTTCTAATTGCTAATAGCGATTAGAAATAGTGTTTTCTACCAAAAGAGAATTCTGTTAAAATCGCTATTAGGAATAGCGTTTTCATGGGAAAAATATTTTGTGATACAAGCGCTATTAACAATAGCGTTTTCATGGCGACAACATTTTGTGGTAAAAGCGCTGTTGTCAACAGCGTTTTCTCTTCGAAAAAATTTCATGCTATAAGCGCTATTTGTAATAGCGAATTCTTAATCAAAATCGCTATTTGTAATAGCGAGTTTACTGTTCATCCAATTTTACGCTCCTAACAGTGAAAGCGCGAATAGCAATAGCGCTTTAACTTAGTTTTGGAATTCCGTCAGAAATTGGCCTAGTTTGGGAAATCCAATACAAAAAGGGCTTATTTTGGGAAAAGCCTCGGGATGGGATCCTTGTACAAACCCTGTTTTATGTCCTGGCTGCACCCAACATTACACTTGTCAAAGAGAAACACTCACAAAAACAATGTCCAATCCTCCATTTGGATTAGTGGATTTCAAATGACTGGATTTAAGGTTAGAATTTTATAAAATTACAACAAGATTAGCTATCGAAAGTAGATTGATTATTCTCAATACAAAGATTGAATAGAGATATGCAAGATGTATTTTGTTAAGATCCTTGTGCAAATAAAATATTGGAAAAATTACAAAAATATAAATAAATAAAGGTTTGACTCTTTTAACAAAATAAATTTAAAATTTTAATTTTTTCAATTTAATCAGTAATATTTTAATTTTTTTTCAATTTAAACCATTTATTTATATTTATTAAATAAAATCAATGAAAAAATAATATTTTAATCATTTTATATGTCGATTAAAATACACATTTTTCGTCAGTTCACTTAATGAAAATAGGTTAACAGTTTAAATTAAACACAAATTAATTTAAATTAACAAAATTAAAACTCAATGTTTATTTTGTAATAAGGTTGGTTTTTTATTTTTCTATAATTTTTCTTAGAATATTTTACGGAAGGATTTCAAATAAGGTTATACTACTCAAATTATCCATTTATTTCAAATTCATAAATCCAAAAGCAACCTAACAGTGCTACAAATGAGTACCCTAATAACAAACAATTGTCATTCAATCCTACCCAAGCTACAAAATTTTCCCCTTTCGGTACCTTTGTTTGGTGGATTAGGTTGGATGGAATTGTTAATGAGGGAATGGTTAGTGAAGAGATTGTTAGTATGAGGATTGTTAGTGAGGAGATTAAGGCCTCGTTTGGGAACCCTCTTTTTTAGCTAAAAAGCCAAAAAATTACTAAATTAGCCAAAAAGCCAACAACCCATACCAAAAAGTCAAAGATTCTCTTTTCTCTCTACTTTTTGCATATCTTTTCGTAAAAAGCCAAAAAGTCTTCCCAAACATACTAGTTTTTTTTAGCTCATATTTTAGTCAAATAGCCAAAAAATTACTAAATTAGCATGTTCCTAAACGAGGCCTAAGTAAAAGTGTGTTTATTTTAATGGAATTGTTAAATTATTTTTATATAAAATAAAAAATATATATTTTTATGTAAAAAAAAGAATGTAAAAACAAATATAAAAAAATTTAGAAATAACAGGACATACTTACAACCAAAAAAAAAAAATACTGTTCTAATCAACCGGTTGCATGACCGAATACACTCTTGTGGGTGTTGATTTCCGACCACACAACTAAATGGGAAACTCAGCTGGAGAGCACCAGCAGAATAGATTAAGCCCGAACACCTGCCAACAAGAATATGAGAATACCGCGGTAGTTCGTCCACTAGGGGGCACTCTGACGATTAAGTCAGTAATTTTATTTCTCACAGATATCAACAGAAGTACTTAAACTTCAACAATGAAAGCATAAAAGCATCTCAAATAAAGCATACCTTAAAATCACGATATAATGATCAGTGTCCAACTTCCCCTAGAAATCTTACTTTATGGGACTCTATACTTTACAAGAACAACATTTATCACAACTCACGCTATTTAGATTAAGATTAACTCCCTCAAGAGTCTCATCTCTATCCAAATAATTAGCTTGATGTTATCTAAGACTCTAGTTCTCTATTCAAATATCTCGAATTCCGATATTATCGCACCATATCTCGGCACCATGGTCCGCCCACGTGGCACCTCGGCTAACCACCTCGGCCACGTGAACTACCTAAAAATACGTCCCCACAACTCTAATCCTCGGATTATTTTTTCAATCTCACCTTCTACCAAGCCAAGTTAATCCGCCCACTAAGAGGGATTACTAAACCGAATGGAGTATCAATCCAACATCTCCTATCACCACCAAACACGCTATGAGTAGGACCCACAACCAACCTAAGCCTATCCAACTGCTGAAGCGAGAAAACAAACATGGCCTTCTTTTTTTTTATTCTTTTTTTTTTTTTTCTCTTTTTTGCTCAACTCATATCTATTCATTGATCTCATAGAGTCTCATATTCTATAATAACGAAATCTTAATTTATGGATCTAGAAATATAAAATTCTAACAATCTCTTTAATTAGGTAGTTTTTGTTGGAACTCTATTAACAAATAATAAATAAGAAATTAAGTTTGTTTATTTTACTTATATTGATTGAATATATTAACCGAGACCATTAGATAAGACTTAAAATTTTGATCATACTCGTTTTAGGTTGTTAAAAAATCTACAAGTCGACAGACAAATTTAGATATTATTTTTTGCGGTAGTGCAACTTAGCTCAATACCGACCCTTCCGTGAATTGCTCTCTTTTTATCTAAAAAAGCTCCAATCAAACTTTTAGCATATTGACTTTAATCATTTAACTTACAAATTAAATTGTGTTTGTCTTCTCATCATTAAACAACGATATACACACGCATATTTTTAAGAACTTAACTAATTAATGATTGGCTTCTCATATCGGGAAGTTTGGGTTATGTGTGTGTTTATAGGGAGCAAGGATTCCCTCCTTGCCTTCCCTACATCACTCTCTCCTTACAATGGTCAAGATTCATCCTAAGAAAATCTAATGGCTTAGATAACTTTATTAAAAAAATTAAAAATTAAAAAATAATTTTTTTTGAAATGATCTACACCATTGAATTCTCTTCAAATGAATCTTAATCATTTTAAAGAGGAAGTGATGTAGGGAAGGTAAAGAGAGGATCCTTGCTCGTTTATAGGATCCATGGAAACCTCCCCCACTCAGCAATTCCCTGGGTGTTGGTTTTTGTGAGTCCCACTCTATTTACATCATGTTCAAAAAAACTTGAGAGAACACCAAAGCCTGGACGGACTGGTGTGTTAACAGGGCCTGTCGTTTACAATGTCCTTGTCCCTGTCCTCGAGGTGGATGAGGCTCTTGGGCCTGGTGACGTTAGGCAGGCTTCCAACATCGGGAAGTTTGGGTTGTGTGTTTGTTTATAGGGCCCATGGGAGTTTCCTCCAATCAACAATTACTTGGGTGTTGATTTCTTGTGAATCTTGCTCTATTTACATCATGTTAAAAAAAAAAATAACTAATGATTATTTTATTTCAAAACTCAATGTTTGTCCATCTATTTATATATAAGACGAAAACAGCACCACATTGACTTTATTGATATTTCTCCAATATGCAACCGGGGCTTATTTGGCCACTACTTTTACAAAACAAAAATCCTTAGTACCTCGAATGGAGCTACCTCAAATGGCTCAAATTTGTATTCACCGATCGACTGGGTGAAACACTTGTCTACTGCGATTGTCACATTGTCAACCGCAGCTATCAATCTTTCTACCGGACGAATAGCCAGCAAAATGAAATTCGAACTATTCGAGACAAGTTCAAATTCGAAATATGTAACATCGCTCTTTACAAAATAGGATTTATATTTACACTTTCTTGACAATAACAAAGAACTCCATTTATATATCTTCATTTACTTTATTGGAATTCACTTTATTGGTGTATCTTTATTTACTTTACCATATAATGGAATGGTAGGCAAAAATAATCAAAGTACAGTTGATAGATTGATTGACCCAATTAAGTAGAGTTAAGCCCGTTTGATAAGTAATTATTCAAAAAAAAAATCAAAAATTTCTTCCTCTTTATTTTACTTTTTTGCATTTTTTTGTGAAAGAAAGTCTTTTTGTAAACCTATTTTTTTTCACCTAATATTTTAACCAAAAAATCACTAAAAAAAGCCACTTTTCAAGCAGGTCATCAGTTCAATTGGTCATAATTTTTACATCTTTAAGAAATACAAGAGCAGCACCTATTCAAGTGAGTTATATTCCAGAACACAAGATATAGTAATAAACAGACTGCCTACCTAGTTTTACAATACATAAACACAAGATATAGTTACAATCATTAATATAAATTAGCTGAATCCTATAGAACGTGTCTTCAGCACTTCAACCACCTCTAACTGACATAACAACCATTAGTGTTGTTCTCAAAAGCATGGCGAAACAGCTCCAAAGAAACCCGACAACAATAAATATGCAGAGAGGATAGAGGCTGTGTATTCTACAATAAGGTAGTACATATTGGATTTGCAAAGAAATGCTCTTGGCAAATCAACGTTTGTTTTTTGAAGCTTTTCCCGAGAAGACCACTCAGTATGGCAGGGGGATCACTGGATGTAGTCTGATACATCTTCCGCGCAATGATATAATTATCCATAATCATCAATTTTAAGAGGTTCTTGCTGCTCTGGAAGAGATTTAAATTCAATTATTAGGCATCTTAGCATGTGAAAATGATGGATAACAATAGAAAGCAGCAACTACTTTAGTGTGAAATAAGAAATATTTTATGATCCCTTCATTGTCGTTAATATAGAAACGTACAACCAGTCACCCATCTCAGTCTACGGAAAAAAATAATAATAGTAGTGTAAACACAAGGTAAAAAAACATACCTGAGGATTCAATACATTCATTCGTATAAGAATATCATCCTGCAATAAGGAAAAGATTTATTAAAAATTTTAAACCAACATTGGAATGTTTAGAAATTTAGAACAGATCTAATTCCTTTGCAATATTTCTAAAAGGGAAGACAGAAGGTTGGAAAATCTAAATGTTCAGATCCTTGCTTCACTGATTTTTATTTTTATAACCAATTTCAAATTTTGTATGATTTATTGGTCTCAAAGTACACTAATTAAGGCTAAGAATAAAAGTAAACATTGGATATTACCACTGGTCACACCTATCCACCATGGAAAGACAGTAAACTTATAGTTAGCACAACAATATTGAACCCACTCCTACATGATTTTGTAATGCTAACTAACAGGTACATTTTAAAAGCAGAAGAAGAAGAAGAAGAAGAAGAAGGAGATGATGAAGAAGCAGAGAAAGCCAGATCATAAAATTTTAACCTTCAACAATCTGTCAACATTTATCAATCAAGAAGACCAAGGAAAGTCACAGCTACACCATAAAAACACAACTTTGAAAAACAACTTTGTGTTTTCAAGCATTAGAAAAACAAAACAAATTAAATTTAGGGGAAATAACATTGCAGCATAGAAGACCAAAACTGTTTACAAATAGGTGGGGATGGCACACTAAAAACTTGAACCAAAAAAGATCCCACCCATGTGTAAATCTTTTCCCCATTTCCCACCGACATGATATTTCCCCTTAAATTTAAGCTACTGGAAAAATTCTTATTGCAGCCTCTAGTTACTAGCAGCAGCATCGCCAAAAAGTAGTATGCTTCTTAAATTCAAAGTAATTTGAACATTTGCAAAATGACTGTCAATAGATTCAATACTAGAAGTTCCTATAATTTTATGACTAATAAACAATTGCAAGTTATGATAAAATCTCTAAGTTTCTCATTTACATTACTCTCATTTTCTCTTTTGGTATGTTGTTACCTATTACTGAAGGCCAAACAAAAAAATTGTACTTGTACACACCAAAAGCTTATACGAGAAGAATTTTACCTCTAATATCCCCGGATTTTGCATCACAATGCCAAGAACACGGCGTACAAGTCCCTTGTAAACAATCTTGTTGATCGTACCATCTCCATTTACCCAAGGTAATATTGGCCTGACTAACAAGTCCGTTTCACTAGAGGTATGGAAAACCTCTTCAGGAAGATTTAGAATAGTGACTTTGTGCACCTCATCAGCGTCCGTGCTTGAATCCTTTGGTGTATTAGCACCATCATCATCAGGATTTTCTGACCTTTGGTTCAAATGCCCATCATCAATTTTGGAGATTGGTAAAGCCACCTCAACATCTTCATTAAGGGTGGCCTTTGAGGTCAAAAAATACTTGGACCGGTATAATGAATCAACAACATGGACAGAATCATAAGCATTGACCTGTATTATAAGAACAAATAGATTAGAATCAAGCTCAAATGTTTACATACAAATGTTAACTCATAAAAGTCGTTGATGGTATAGAAACATAGGTTTAGACTTCTCAAGGACAAAATGTGGGTTAGGCTAGCTACTTAGACTGCATAACAGATGACAATCCAAATCAATTTGAAACACAAATCCCATGACGACTTCCAAACCTCTTCTCCTATTTACCTAAACGACCAAATCACCACCTTCTGAGAAGAATTCAAAATAACCTTGCTGAAATCATTTCCAATACTGGTCAAGTCATGGGCTGATCAATATTTATCAACAAAAAAGAAAAGAAAAGTCATGGTCTCATCAACAAAACGTGTGGACAGCTTGTGCGTATAAGAGTTGGCAGCTATGGCTAAACATGGTTCTGGTGAACTAACTTGCCATCAGGATGATAAGAAAACAAAAAGAACATATTCAGCTTGAGAGCTGCCATCCAAAGGGACATCAGATGGGAGGTTACCCGCTAATGTGTGTGCTATGTACCACAGTACAGGAAACACATTACACTAGCACTTGCAAATCCAGAAGCTTATGAAAACAAAATAATTACAAATTACTATAATAAAATAAAACTAAGTAGTATAACTAACCTTTAAAGCACGCCCAAATGCTTCAAGTACTTCAACAATAAGTTCTGGCATATTTTTCCCTGAAAACAAACACCAAGATACAATCAATATGAAGGAACTCAAGATAAAAATAAGATCTTTCCTAAAGTTGAAAGCAAACACACACATGATACAGACACAAACATGCCCACGAAGAAAATACATTGCACACCTTGCATATTCACGACCTGGGAGAGTTCTTCCATGCTCAAACCTTGGTCACCTGCTTTTTGAATGGCAGAGTAAGCATCCCTAAAGAGCTCAGGATTAAAAGGACTTGCTGCTTGTTGATTAGTTGATAAAGACATCAGATGTTCAACATAGCTTGTCATAGTTTCCCACTCTGACTCACTGGCAGCAACTGCCATAGGAATGTTGCTCCCCTCATCAAGGATTTCCTTGACATGGTCAGAAGGAAATGCAGTGCCACCAATATTTATGCTTGAAGATGTATTGACTTGATCATTTTCACCACAAACTAGTGTAGCATCAAGGATGTCACCATCTTTGAACAATTCTATGGCATCAATTCGTGAAATTATGGCACGACTTACAGATAACCTAATACCAGGAAAACCTTTTTCACGACGAGAAATAATGTCACCTTCTCCAGCCAACGAAGACTTCAGTTGTTTCCCTTTGTCACCAATGCGAACTTCATTACTATCAGATTTACGTTTCAAAGTTCTCGAATCTTCAGCCTCTCCAACACCTTCATCTGGTAAGTATGGTGAAATTAACAACTCTCCAGAAAAAACTAGGGCAAACAAATGGAAAATGTCCCCACACTGCAAATCCGCAGTGAGATCAGTCCCCTCTTCCATCAGATCTTTTTCTTTTTCATGGAGCCAGCTATCAAACTTATCAGCCCGTTTTCCAGTATTAATTGGAAAGGGAGATGAAGAAATACTTTGCAGGAACTGTGGAGAAAGTACAAAGGGATTATCTCCAATACCTCCAACCTGCCCAAGATAGAAAGTACAAACGTAAGAGAGCAAAACACACGTAGAAAGCATTTATATTAGGTTGATAGAATTGCAAAGAAAATATCTACAGGTGAATCATGAATGAAGTAATTAACTGAAACTATGAGAGGGAGAGGGAGAGAGAGAGAGAGAGAGAGAGATGAGTGCTGCTCAAGATTTAACCCTAAACGTGAGCTCGAGTCACCATTCAACAAATAACCCTTTCAACCATGATATCTCATTCAAACCTTAACTAGAATGAAAAAAATTCCACACATTATTTTAATTTACTGATCTTTGTTTTGGTGGAGGCAAATACATAAGATATATGAACCATATAGGTCATGAATAAACCAATCAAATTACCTCATGTTTACAAGAACTTAGAAATAGGAAAACTAAAAAAGTAAAATGGAAATTAAAAATCTTTTTGCTGTATATTCATTTCTTTATTCAAATTTGGAGAATGTCCAATGCTTAAGACTGATACCCAAATGCAAACCCCATCACAAACCCAGCAGTATATCAAAGAATTGGATGAACAGAATTTTACCATAATTTTCTTCTCTCTAAGATAGTTAAAGGCAGCAAAAAGATCATGCTCAGAATAGCGCCGTAATGTTTCAGCAAGCAACTTTGGCACCTCTGGAGCTGTTGAGGTGCTCAGGAAGACAAGCTTAAATAGCTCTGCCGCATTGGAAACTGCTAATGATTCATGTGCCCTTCTACTAACACCAATCCCTTCATTCAAAAGCTTACTATACTTTCGAGGAAGGCGATGACGCCTTGATATCTGAGGATAAAATTTATTCCCACCACCATGGTTGTGAATTTCCTCATTAGGAGTGAGAGATGGAACTAGTTCAGTTCCCGAGGGATTCTGCAAATGGAACGATTAACAAATTAAAAAAAATTTAAAAATATTAAACCAACATCATCAAATCCTCAAATGCATGAAACTAAATTCTGATGATGATGCATCAGCAGATACCTAGAGCCACATTACAGAGAGATACTGCGATACTACAGAATATAATGAAAAAATGGACATAACAACAACCTCAGATGTATGTCCAACCATAATTGATGACATCTGAATTAAAAGAGATGACTCCTATAAATGAACTATGAAACCATGAGAGACAATAGAGATTATCTTTCACCAATGAAATGTATAAAATCTCCCAAGTCATCTCCCATCTAAATAAAATGAACAAAATCAAACCAGTAAATACTTGAACTGTAGCTCCCCAAACACCGAGCTTGCTGATTGACTTACTCAAGCCTCACTTAAGTCATGACAGAAACAAATCACCATGCATGATTTTATTTATTTATTTTTATCAGCAACAACAGAAAGAGAAAATTATTAATAAAGAAAAGGATTACAAGAAAGCCGGGGGACAATAAGTTCTCCAAAAAGGAGACCAAAAAAAAAAAAAGTAAGCAAAGCCTCAAGCTGCCACATATTGCCCTGCAATCACTTTGATTTCACACAAAAAAAGTGGGATTCCCTCCAAAAGAAAGGACAATAAATGATAATTGACCCATAGTTCAACTGTAAAAGGAATTTGTGACTTACATGTCCTTCAGCATCTAAATATGACCATTCCTCTGCTCCAGAACCACCTCTTTTAGATGCATCCAGTTTAGCCATCCATTTGCACCGGATAACCTCATCAAGGGCTTTCTTAATATTTTCATTACTAAAATCATCCCACCTTTCCTCAAAACCCAACTCTTCATTACGTTCAACACTACTAGAGAAATTCTTGTGACAATCTTTCCCAAACAAGGAATCCCGAACTATCATGCTGTAATCACCATGGTTTAACGATTTGTTTTGCAATCTTTCAAGATGTTTGGCATATCGTTCGCTAAGCATGTTACAAAGTCTCATCACAGAACTTCTAAACTTTGAATCACTGTTCAGTAATGCCATTCTTCTTCTGCAGGCATCAGGAGGCGCTGGAAGATCCAGAAGTGAAGACCAATCTGTGCGGTGAAATTTTGCCCCAAGAGCAGCACGATATCTTACGTACTCCATCACCAATTGCCTGAGAGATGAAATCATTTATGTGAAACATAGGGCTAAAAACATACTTCATACAAAGAATTCAGATTGTAAAAAGGACTGAAAGTATTGTCAAGTAGACCACAGACATTCCAAATGTAACACCCCAGATTTACATGTCTCATTATGTCTACGGATCGTTATACTTTTCATGTATTATCCTGCTAATAAATATAGGAATTTTTGAGTAAAATTTGAACATGTGCTGTTTCACTTGGTTTAAAAATCTTCTTACATTGGTGTGCATCCTTCAACAAAATTCACAAAAATGTGCATGTGTGAATATTTGAATTTTAATGTTCTTATGGAAGTTGGAATTAACATATGAAATTTTAGAGAATAAAGTATGGAGTCCACACGGATAAGATTGTTAGAATGTGTTAGAATATTTCCTATTTTATTCTTATGTATATTCAGTATCCTTATTTTATGCCTTAGGGCACTCCTGTAATTATGGTGATAATTTAATATAAAAGGGGATGAGATACCACTCATACCTCTAACATTTTTTCTCCTCAAAATTGACATGATATCAGAGCCACTCTAAAACCCTAGAAACTAGAACCCACCAGCCACCATCACACCACCACACCAGCCGCCAACCCCCTAGGGTTCCACCAGCACCAGTCGCAGCCTTGTAGGGCTCCAACAGTCCTCACCGCAACCTCCTAAGGCTTCGACAGCACCCTAGGGCTCGTCGGAGCTTCCTTTTTTCCCTGCCCAGGCCTGTCGGCAGGCTTGGAGGTGGGATCTGGGGTGTTTTTCTCCCTCCGCAGACTGTCGATAGTCTCTCAGGAGCTCTGGTTCAATCGGCGATCACCTCGTTGTCTGTCTTCTCTCTGGCTCAGTCATCTCTCTCTTGGTCTGGTTGCATTGACGTCATTAATTTGTGTCCTTGGTGCTTAGTCTGTTTATTCATGTAATTCTCTACTTATTCTGTTTTTTGTCTTCTTCTTCTTCCAGAAAAAAAAAAAAAAGGAAAAAAAAAAAAGGAAAAAAAAAAATGTTCTCTAAAATTCTTTTTGTTCTGTTGGGTATGTTCTCCCATCTTCCGGGTTTGTGATTAGACTAGTGTTTGTTGTGAGGGTTTCTTAGTAGAGCATTCATGGCGGAATTGACTAGTGAATCTACTACTATGACTGATTCCCTCAATCCTGGCCAGAAAATCACCACCTCTCTCTTTAATGGTCAGAATTATTTAGCGTGGTCGCGAAGTTTGACTATTTTTTTGAAGAGCAAAAGGAAGCTGAGATATGTTAATGGGCGCATTCAGGCCCCCAGTACCACAAATTCGGGTTATGATCAGTAGAAGATTACCAATTCTCTTATCATGGGCTAGTTGATTCATTCTATGGTTCTGGATATTGGTGAGGGATACTTGTCTATGGACACAGTACAAGATATTTGGGAGGCTGTGGCTACTACGTATTCCCACAAAGGCAATTTTTCACAGACTTTTGAGTTGCGACACTCCATTGACCAGTCCGTCCAGGGTGAGATGACTATCCTCCAGTATTTTACTTTCCTTAGCAATAGGTGGAAGAGACTTGATCATCTTTAGGACTACAAGCCTGTCTGTCTCACTGATTCTGCTAGGTATCGGAAATCTGTTGAGCAAGTGCAGGTCTTCAAGTTTTTGGAAGGTTTGAATGTGGAGTTTGATCATGTTAAGAGTCGTGTGCTTAGTACGGATGTGTTTCCTTCTCTCCAAGAAGTGTTTGCTTATGTGCAGAATAAGGAGAGTCATCATTTTGCTATGCTTCCGTCTGTCTCTTCTGATCGATCTGCCCTGGTTTTTGCACCCTCTTAAGATGGGGATCGTGGTTCTCGTTCTCCTTCTGAGAAGGATACCCTCTTCTGTAACTATTGTCGTCGCCCTCGCCACACCCTTGAGACTTGTTGGAAGTTGCATGGGCCGCCATCTGGGGGTCGTGGCGATCGTTCTGGTTCTCGAGGGGGTCGTTTTGGTCCGTTTAGAGGCCGAGAGCCCAATGCCCGAGCCCATCATTCTGATACAGTTGAGCCACAGTCCCCCGCTCCGATTATTTCCTCTGCTGATATCTCTGGGTTTTCTACTTCTGAGTTGAAAATTGCTCTTCGGCACTTGCTAGACCGTCTGGCATCTAGGTCATCTTTAGGTAACTTTGCCCATTCAAGTAACTTAGCTTCTTCTACCAGTGCTTTCCTATCTCATCAAACATTGCCTTGGATTATCGATTCTGGTGCTTCTGACCATATGTCTGGGTCTTCTGATTTGTTCTTCGTATATACCCTTTCTTCAGGACAAGATAAAGTTCGAATTACTGATGGTATCATTTCTTCTATGTCTGGGAAAGGTTTAATTTGTGCCACTATTCCCTTTCTTTGTCTTCTGTACTACATGTTCCCAATTTTAGTGTTAATCTTTTATTTTTGAGTCGTATTACTCGGGACTTAAATTGTAGTGTGACCTTTTTCCTGATCATTGTCTGTTTCAGGACCTTATCACGAGGACGATGATTGGCTTTGGTAGACACAAGAATAGTCTCTATATCCTGGATCAAGCAGACAAGCTAGCTCATTCATCCATTCAGTTACCATCTACCGAGGCAGACCTATGGCTATGGCACCGCCGTCATGGGCATCCATCTTTTTTGTTACTTAAGCATTTTTTTCCTTCAGTTTTTTTGAAAAATAATGTTTCTAAGTTGCACTATGAGTCGTGTCAACTTGGAAAACACCACAGAGCATCTTTTACTCCTATTAGTAAAAGTTTAATTCATTTTTCATTGATTCATTCTGATGTATGGGGTCCCTCTCGTTTTGTGTCTTTAAAGGGTCAACGATTGTTTGTCACATTTATTGATGATTGTTCTAAGACCACCTGGGTGTATCCTATGAAGGACAAATGTGAGATTTTTTCTGTATTTCAAATTTTTCATAAAATGATTTGCACTCAATTTAGGGCGGTTGTCAAAATTCTACATTCTGATAATGGGGGGGAATACATTGACTCTGGCCTTGCCAGCTATTTTGCCACTCATGGTATTATTCACCAAACTTCTTATACCAATACCTCTCAACAGAATGGTGTTGCAGAGCTTAAAAACCGCCATCCTCTTGATATTGCGCGTTGTCTATCCTTTGAAATGTGTGTTCCTAGATCATATTGGGGGGGAAGCTATTCTCACTGTAACCTTCCTCATCAATCATCTGCCTACCTAAGTTCTCAACAAACACACTCCTTTTCAAGTTTTGTTAGGATCCCACTCTTCTGGTTTCTCCATTCCTCCCAAAACCTTTGGGTGTGTGCTTTGTTCATAACCATTCTCCTACCTGTGGTAAGATGGCTCCTAAGTCTCTTTGGTGTGCCTTCCTAGGTTACTCTGCTACCCAAAAGGGCTACAAGTGTTATCATCCCCCTTCTCAGGAATAGTTTGTCTCTATGGATGTGTCTTTCTTTGAGTCTCAGTCCTACTTTCTATCCACCCTAGTGTCCCAGTCATCCCTTCAGGGGAAGCCTTGGTGTCAAGCGATTCCTGTTAAAATATAGAATGTTATAATATAGAAACATTTCCTATTTCATTCTTTTGTATATTTAGTATCTTTATTTATGCCTTAGAATGCTCCTGTAATTATGCCCATGAGTTAACATAAAAGAGGGTGAGATATCACTCGTACCTCTAACTTTTCTCTTCTCTAAATTTACATGGTATTAGAGCCACAATAAGAGGAACCTACCACCTTGCTTCCACTGAAGGACACCCACTCCCAAACCCTAGCCTGCGCAGGCCATTCACCACCTTATCTGAGTTCGTCGCACCCCACCCAACGCAACCGAAGGTCAGGCGACTCTCCTATGGCAGTCGCAGCCTTAGCTTGCTTCTCTAGGCCTGTCGGCAGCACTTGGTTGGTCGCCTGGTGTCATCATGGTCACCTGGTTGGTCGCCTAGTGCTGGTTGATCGACTGGTGCTTTTGTGGCCCTTTGGTTGGTCGTCGGGTTTTGTCTTCTTTCTTTCTTCTCTCTTTATTCTCTGTTTGTCCTTGTTTTCTTCAAAAAGAACAACAACACACACACACACCAAAATAAAAAAACCAAAATCTTAATTTCCTGATTTTCTAGTTTCTATTGTGCTTGTTCCTCCACCATCTTCCGAGTTTGTGATTAGTCCTGAGTTTGAGGGTTGCTTAGTAGAATATTCATGGCAGATTGCACTAGTGAGAGTCAACAACTTCTCAGCCGCTTAAGAGCAAGAATTCCGTTATACCTTCTACTATGACTGATAATCTCAACCCTAGCCTTAAAATCACCACTTCTGTAGTCAATAGTCAGAACTATCTAGCGTGGTCACAGAATCTAACTTTTTTCTTGAAGAGCAGAGGGAAGATAGGATATGTCGATGGCAGGATACAGGCACCCACCACTACAGACCCAAGTTATGATCAATGGGACATCACCAACTCCCTCATTATGGGTTGGTTGATACATTCTATGGTCCCGGAGATCGGAGAGGGCTATCTCTCTATGGACACTGCACAGGATATTTGGGAGGCAGTGACTACCACTTACTCCTGGAAGGGAAACTTCTCCCAGACTTTTGAGTTGCATCGCTCCATTGAAAAGTCGGTACAAGGTGAGATGACTATCCTTTAGTATTTTACCTTCCTTAACAATAGGTGGAAGTGACTTGATCACCTTCAGGATTACAAACCTGTCTATCCCACTAATTCTGTTGCTTACCAGAAGTTTGTGGCACAAGAGCGAGTCTTCAAGTTCTTGGAAGGTCTAAATGTGGAGTATAATCCGGTTCGGAGCAGAGTACTTGGCATGAATGTGCTTCCTTCTCTTTAAGAAGCCTTTGCTTTTATGCAGAATGAGGAGAGTTGCCGTTCTGCTATGCTTCCGGCTACCTCTTCTAACCGATCTGCCCTGGTTTCTGCACCCTCTAGAGATGGGGATCGTGGCTCCCGTCCTCCTTCTGAGAAGGATACGCTCTTTTGTGACTATTGTCGTCGCCCTCGCCATACCCGTGAGACTTGTTGGAAGTTGCATGGGCCGCCATCTGGGGGTCGTGGAGATCGTTCTGGTCCTCATACGAGTCGCTCCGGTCAGTCTAGAAGGCAAGGGCCCAATGCTTGAACCCATCATTTTGATACAGTTGAGCCACAACCCCAGCTCTGGATGTTTCTTCTGCTGATATCTTTGGTACTTCTGAGTTGGAGGTTGCTCTTCGCCACTTGCTAGACCGTCGGGCATCTAGTTCTTCTTTAAGTAACTTTGCCCATTTAGGTAATTTAGCGTTTTCTCCAAGTGCTTTCCTATCTCATCAAACATTGCCTTGGATTATCGATTCTGGTACTTCAAACCATATGTCTGGGTCTTCTGATTTGTTCTCAGCATATACCCCTTCTTCAGGCCAGGATAAAATTCGTATTGCTGATGGTACCATTTCTTCTGTGTCTGGGAAAGGTTTAATTCATGCCACTACTCCCCTCCTCCTTTGTCTTATGTACTATATGTTCCCAATTTTAGTGTTAATCTTTTATCTTTGAGTCGTATTACTCGGGCTTAAATTGTAGTGTGACCTTTTTTCCTAATCGTTGTTTGTTTCAGGACCTTATCACGAGGAAGATGATTGGCAGTGGTAGAAATGAGAATGATCTCTATATCCTGGATCAAGTAGGCAAGCTGGCTCATTCCTCCATTCAATTACCAT
Organism: Camellia granthamiana; assembly: GCA_036172215.1. Classification (NCBI taxonomy): domain Eukaryota; kingdom Viridiplantae; phylum Streptophyta; class Magnoliopsida; order Ericales; family Theaceae; genus Camellia; species Camellia granthamiana. The sequence continues at coordinate 8,350,661 of CM069917.1, forward strand.
CTACCAAGGAAGACTTATAGTTGTGGCACCGTCGTCTTGGGCATCCATCTTTTTTATTACTTAAGCATCTTTTTCCTTCAGTTTTTTTGAAACATAATGTTTCTGAGTTCCATTGTGAGTCGTGTCAACTTAGCAAACAACACAGAGCTTCTTTTGCTCCTTCAATTAATAAAAGTTTAGTTCTTTTTTCATTGATTCATTTTGATGTATGGAATCCCTCTCGTTTTGTATCTTTAAAGGGTCAAAGATGGTTTGTCACCTTTATTAATGATTGTTCTAGGACCACCTGGGTATATCTTATGAAGGATAAATGTGAGGTTTTTTCTGTGTTTCAAAATTTTCATAGTTTGGGGCCGTTGTCAAAATTCTGCGTCCTGATAATGGGGGGGAATACATCGACTCCAGCCTTGCCAGCTATTTTGCCACTCATGGTATTATTCACCAAACTTCTTGTATCAATACCCCTCAACAGAATGGAGTTGCAGAGCATAAAAACCGCCATCTTCTTGATATTGCGCGTTGTCTGACCATTGAAATGCCTGTTCCTCGCTCCTATTGAGGGAAGTTGTTCTTACGACAACCTTCCTCATTAATCGTCTGCCTACCCAAGTTCTTCACAAACACACTTCTCTTCAAGTTTTGTTGAGGTCCCCCTCTTCTAGTTTCTCTATTCCTCCCAAAACCTTTGGGTGTGTGTGCTTTGTTCATAACCATTCTCCTACCCGTGGTAAGTTAGATCCTAGGTCTCTTTGCTGTCTCTTCCTAGGTTACTCTGCCACCCAAAAAGGCTACAAGTGTTATCATCCACCCTCTTGGAAATGGTTTGTCTCTATGGATGTGTCTTTCTTTGAGTCCTACTTCCTGTCCTCACCGGTGCCCCAGTCATCCCTTCAAGGGGAGCCTTAGTGTGAAGCGATTCCTGTATCACTCCCCTCAGTGATTAAGCAGGATGTTAAGGGTGACTCAACTATTGAGACTGTTGAGTCTGAATCTGAAGCAACAGTGAAAGATGGCAAAGTTTATGTCAGGGACAAAGATAGAAAACAAGTTACTTGGGTACAAGAGACCAATTCGGAGTCTCCACTACTATCTTCTCCTTCTGATAAGTGTCTAAACTTCTGCTGATGAAACTCCAGGTAACTCTATTCTTTTTGATTTAGATGTTTCCATTGCTAATAGAAAGGGGGTTAGGTCGTGTACTCAATATCTTATTTCTCATTTTGTCTCCTATACTAATCTGTCTTCTTCCTATAAAGTTTTCCTGTCTAAAGTTTCTTCTGTGAGTCTTCCTTTTAATTTTCAGGATGCTCTTTCTACTCCTGAGTGGAAGCATGCCATGATGGAGGAGATGAGAGCTCTTGCTAAAAATGGCACTCGGGAATTGGTTGAGTTACCTAAGGGCAAACAACCTATTGCATGTAAGTGGGTGTACACTGTGAAGCACAAAGTCGATGATTCAATTGAATGTTACAAGGCAAGATTGGTGGCCAAGGGCTTTACGCAGACTTATGGAGTAGACTACCAGGAGACATTTGCACCTGTTGCTAAGATGAACTCTATCAAAGTCCTTCTCTCCCTTGCCTCCAATCTCGACTGGCATCTCCATCAATTTGATGTAAAGAATGTTTTCCTCCATGGTGATTTGGAAGAAGAAGTATACATGGACATTCCCCCCGACTTTGAAGATGTTAAAACCAAAGGAAAAGTGTGCCGACTACGCAAGTCACTTTATGGACTTAAATAGTCTCCTAGGGTTTGGTTTGAGAGATTTACTCAGGCCATGCTGCGATATGGTTTCAAACAGAGTCAAGCTGACCATACTTTGTTTCCTCCCATGGTAAGATGATAGCTCTTATTGTCTATGTCGATGATATTGTACTCACCAGAGATGATGTTGAGGAGGTTCCTCAATTAAAGGAATATTTGGATAATAAGTTTGAAATCAAAGACTTAAGCAGCTTGAAGTACTTTCTAGGTATTGAGGTTGCTCGGTCCAAAGATGGTATCTTCATATGCCAAAGAAAGTATGTGCTTGATTTGCTAAGAGAAACTGGAATGCTTGGCAGTAAAGCTTGTGATATAGCACTAGAGCCTAGGCTAAAGCTTAGTGAGGATCAAGGAAGCAAGCTTGTAGATAGGGGGAGGTACTAGAGGCTAGTGGGTAAGCTTATTTACTTATCTCATTCGCGTCCTGACATTGCTATTGCCGTGAGTATGGTTAGTCAGTTTATGCATGCTCCACGTGCAAGTTACTTAGAGGCAGTTATGCGGATTCTGCAATACTTGAAGTCTTCTCCAGGAAAAGGTCTCTATTTCTCCAAACATGGTCATCTGAGTGTGGAGGCATATACAGATGTTGATTGGGCTGGCTCAGTCACTGACAAACGGTCAACCTTTGGCTATTGTAATTTTGTTGGAGGAAATCTAGTAACTTGGAGAAGCAAGAAACAAAATGTAGTTGCGTGGTCCAGTACAGAGGCTGAATTCAGAGCTATGGGCTCAGGGTGTGTGTGAGCTCTTATGGATTCGATTATTTTTTAGGGATTTGGGGATTCATCAGACAGATTCAATAAGGCTATACTGTGACAACAAGGCAACCATCAATATAGCTCACAATCCGGTTCAGCAGGGCAGAACCAAGCATGTGAAGATTGATAGTCATTTTATCAAGGAAAAGCTCACAAGTGGCATTATATGTACTCCATTCGTGAGGTCTAGGGACCAACTGGCTGATGTTCTCACCAAAGGCTTAGGGAATAAATCATTTTGTGACATTCTCAACAAGCTAGGCATGAGAGATATCTTCGCACCAGCCTGAGGGGGAGTGTTAGAATATAGAATGTTAGAATATAGAAATATTTCCTATTTCATTCTTTTGTATATTTAGTATCTTTATTTATGCCTTAGAATGCTCCTGTAATTATGCCAATGAGTTAATATAAAAGACGGTGAGATATCACTCATACCTCTAACTTAACTTTTCTCTTCTCTAAATTTACACTGTATCACTACCATCAGTGATTAAGCAGGTTGAGAATGTTAATGGTGACCTAGCTATTGAGAATGTTGAGTCTGACTCCGCAATGAAAAATGTTGAGTCTGAATCCACAGTGAAAAACGGCAAAGTTTATGTCAGGGACAAGAATAGAAAAAAAGTTACTTGGGTACGAGAGACCAATTCGGATTCTCCACTGCTATCTTCTCCTTCTAATGAGTGTCCAGAATCCTCTTCTTCTGATGAAACTCTAGGTAACTCTATTCTATCTGATCTAGATGTTCCCATTGCTAAAAGGAAGGGGGTTAAGTCATGTACTCAACATCCTATTTCTCATTTTGTTTCCTACACTAATCTGTCTTCTTCCTATAAAGCTTTTCTGTCTAAAATATCTTCGGTGAGTCTTCTTTCTAATTTTTAGGATGTTCTTTCTACTCCTGAGTGGAAGCATGCCATGATGGAGGAGATGAGAGCCCTTGCTAAAAATGGCACTTGGGAATTGGCTGAGTTACCTAAGGGCAAACGACCTGTTGGATGTAAGTGGGTGTACACCATGAAGCAAAAAGCCGATGGTTCAATTGAACGTTACAAGGCAAAATTGGTGGCCAAGGGCTTTACACAGACTTATGGAGTAGACTACCAGGAGACATTTGCTCATGTTGCTAAGATGAACTCTATCAGGGTCCTCTCCCTTGCCTCTAATCTCGACTAGCCTCTCCATCAATTTGATGTGAAGAATATTTTTCTTCATGGAGATTTGGAAGAAGAAGTGTACATGGACATTTCCCCAGGCTTTGAGGATGTTAAAACCGAAGGAAAAGTGTGCCGACTACGCAAGACACTTTATGGACTCAAACAGTATCCTAGGACTTGATTTGAGAGGTTTACTCAGGCCATGCTGCGATATGGTTTCAAACAGAGTCAAACTGATCATACTTTGTTCATGAAACACTCCTCACATGGTAAGACGACAACTCTTATTATTTATGTGGATGATATTGTACTCACAGGGGATCATGTTGAGGAGGTTCCTCAGTTAAAGGAGTATTTGGCCACTGATTTTGAAATCAAAGATTTAGACAGCTTGAAGTACTTTCTAGGTATAGGGGTTGCTCAATCCAAAGATGGTATCTTCATATGTCAAAGAAAGTATGTGATTGTCTTGAGAAAAGAAATTGGGATGCTTGGAAGTAAAGCCTGTGATACACCACTAGAGCCTAGACTGAAGCTTAGTGAGGATCAAGGAGGCGAGCTTGTAGACAAGGAAGGTACTAGAGGCTAGTGGGTAAGCTTATCTACTTATCCCATTCGTGTCCTGACATTGCTATTGCAGTGAGTATGCTTAGTCAGTTTATGCATGCTCCACATGCAATTCACTTAGAGGCAGTTATGCGGATTCTGAGGTACTTGAAGTCTTCTTCGAAAAAGGGTCTCTATTTCTCAAAACATGGTCATCTTAGTCTAGAGGCATATACAGATGTTGATTAGGCCGGATCAGTCAGTAATAGAAGGTCAACCTCTGGTTATTGTACCTTTGTTGAAGGAAATCTAGTTACTTGGAGAAACAAGAAACAGAATGTAGTGGCAAGATCCAATGCAGAGGCTGAATTCAGAGCTATAGCTCAGGGTATGTGTGAACTATTATGGATTAGACTATTTTTGAGGGATTTGGGGATTCGTCAAACAGATTCTATGAGGCTATACTGTGACAATACAACAGCCATCAATAGAGCTCACAATCCAGTTCAGCATGACAGGACCAAGCATGTGGAGATTGATAGGCATTTTATCAAGGAAAAGCTCACTAGTGGCATTATATGTACACCATTCGTGAGGTCTGGGGACCAACTGGCAGATGTTCTCACCAAAGGATTAGGGAATAAACCATTCGGTGACATTCTTAATAAGCTGGGCATGAGAGATATCTTTGCACCAACTTGAGGGGGAGTGTTAGAATGTGTTAGAATATTTCCTATTTTATTCTTATGTACATTCAGTATCCTTATTTTATGCCTTAGGGCACTCCTGTAATTATGGTGATGATTTAATTAGGGGTGAGCATGGTCCGGATTGGACCGGATTGGGATAAAATCAGGACCAATCTGTTATCTACGGTTCTTGAAAAATTAGAACCAATCCAATCCGTTTAAATCATGGAACCAATCCGAACCAATTCATTTAAACACGGATTGGATCAATTTAGGATCACGGATTTATATAATTAAATAACAAAAAAATGTATATGACACTTTAATTTCATAAAAATATAAATATAACACCATATTAGTTTCACAATAGCAACATGTCTTTTCATAATAGTGACATATTGTTCTAGAATTTAAACAACCATAAGAAAACTTGCTCCACCATAAGTATTTAGATCATTAGAAATTAACACTAAAAAGTAGCAAACAAAAGTAATCAAAGAAGATACTATGCGAGTTTAGGTTTGGATTTAAGCTTTATATGAAATAAGAGAAAATACTATGCAAGAGGGTGTATAATAAAAATATAGACTATTTGTATACGGTTCGGATCGGTTCCAATCCGGAACCGTGGGGTTCAATCCGGAACCAATCCGCGAATTACGGATTTTTAATTTTTCAATCCGGAAACGAACCACGGATTCAAAAAACTAATCCAAACCTACTGGACTGGATCGGATTACGGATTTCACGGACCCGTTGCTCAGCCCTAGATTTAATATAAAAGGGGATGAGATACCACTCATACCTTTAACCTTTTTTCTCCTCAAAATTGACAAAGATCTTGTTTAGTTTGACCTACATTTTATAGCACAAAGTTTGGATAATTTGAGTATTTAGCAAACATGACCTAACCTTGGGCATAATTTGCACAAAGTAGTTGCCTTCAGGTTCAAACCCACAACCTCAAGATTAATATACCGTTATCTATTGAAGAGAAAAAAAAAAAAAAAAAATTCTGTTACCTTTCGGCCTTTTCTGTCCATGAAAACTTTCTTTGACGTGTTGGTTTCATCCTTGAAAGGGCACGCTCGTGAATAAAAGAATGATGCTCCGCTTCTTCATTTGACTCTGCCTCTTCTATTGCCTCCATGTGATCTTCATCTTGACATGATTCTAAATTACTGTTATGCTCTCCCAAAGAAGCTGAGAATAAATTTTGTTCTTCTGTGAACTGATTATCAGCATCAGATAATCTAACACACCTCTGCCCACTTGAGTGCCTATCTGCAGTGCGAGCTTTTCTATGCCTTGATGACCTTCCTTCTGAGGATTTTTTTCTATTCCGTGAAGATGAAACACGTCTTTTCTTAAGCGGCTGAAAGTCCTCCCCTTCTACATTTAAATCTCTTTGATATCTTGTAAGACGGTGTTGCCGCTTATCATAATAGACATGAAGCACCTGCAAGTGACATTTTCCCATGTGGCTTAGAAAAACTAACTGAGCCAACACTAATCATTTTAAGCCCAAATCGTTTTTCTTAACAAAATAATAAATAAATAAAAGGGTAAATATCTTAAAACACCTTGAAGAGAAAAGGGTGTGTAAACAATTAATAAGCATAGAGGTATTTTACAATGCAGTTTAAAGGAGCTAAACACTGTAATAATGATAATAACAACTTAATTAAACTCACAATGCTTTAATCAAAGAAAATTAGGGTGCCACGTAAAAGGGGGCTTCATCAAAAGACACAAAGGGGAAACCCAAACTTTAAGGTTAACATCGAGTGCATGCAAGATTAATAAAAGTGATGCGAGATTAAAATTGAGTGGCTCAAGGCAAAGGAGATCTAGCACAGGGAGTGCTGAACATGAATTCAGCAAGAGGGACTTAGATCCGTGGGATGTGAATTCATCTAAAGGATTGTAAGCAACTCTTGTAATCACTCATTGTTTATATTATTTGATTCTCCAACATTGTGCATGTGGTTTTTTTTTTTCTCAATTGAATTTTTCCATGTTAAAATTGCTGGTCTCATGTGAGTTTTCTTGATTACTTGCTATTGCAATTTTGAAGAAGGAATAGTTCATATATAGAACTTGGCTAGTTGTTCTTAATTGGCTCTGAGTACATTTGATTAAGTTATATACTTTGTTGGTTGTGTTGATCTCTTAGCAAATCCATATTTGAGGTTCATTTGGAATGTCAAAGCCTGTTCATCAATAAATACAATATAGGTTAGTTATTCTGTGATTTTGATGGCAGGCAATGTTAAATCACCACTAGTCCCAAAAGCTTAAGTTATCAGCAAAGGGGATCAACAATACATATCAAGCTCTCCAACACCCTCCCTCAAACGCAACCTCATCTTGCACATGGAGATGCAAACATACAAACATGTAGAGAAACAGAATACAAAAGGAAAATAAATATAAATGGAGACTTTTCTTTTGGCCTAACCTCTGATACGATGTTAGATCACTACTAGTCCCAAAATTTAAGCTGTTAGGAAAAGGGCCCAACAATGCATATCAAACTCTCCAACAAGCAATAGTAATAATACTTGCATGACATGTTTCTACAATAATAATCAATGGAAAAGGTTGTATTAAAGAATAGAAAAAGATTAAGCGCCATTCTCAAATTCAGACTGCAGCCTTTTTCTCCAATAATGCCAGTGATCTTTTTCAATTAGGTTATTGCCACACACACCCACACCCACACCCACACCACACACATAAGCTGGCATGCTCTCCAATTGCAACCATGAAGAGCAACTGTTAAGGGGGGTTCAAGTTTATTGCGGTGAAGAAACATCTAAAATGACAATAATGAAGGGTCGTCATTTTTTCGTAGCTGCTTCACCAACATAATTTAAGAGTGTAATTCTCACATTCTGAGCTCAATATATGCAAAGCGGAATCGATCAAACAGCTTCATTTATGATGACACTTCAGATTCTACAATTTGCTAATTTCCTAGTATCCTATTATTATCAGACTATAGGTAATAGAGCTGGGGGGTTTTCTTTCGTTTTTTTGTGGCAACAGGGGGAGAGGGCATACATATAATTATCCCTAAATGTCCAAAGGCAATTTCATATATTAAAAGTCAAAGATATCCAATTAATCAATACATTGATATATTAGGGTAAACCCCCAAAGCCAATTAACTGACTGCACTGATAGATCATGTCAACATAATTATTGCAAGGTAATTGCAACCTATTGAATGACTATTATAGTTTCACCAAACAAAAAACAGAAACATGTTAAGCAAACTGAAACAGAAACTCACCTGCTCTAATGTCAAATTAAGATCATTTGCAATCTTCTCACACTCTTTAAATGAAAGTTTTTTATTTGGGTCATCATTCACAACACGCTTGAGAAGCTCAGCACGTTGATCTGCTGTCATTACTCGAACCGAGGCCCATGATCGGAAAAAAAATACCTGAATAAAATATTGATATGATTCTTCACACTTAAGCAAAAGAAACAAAAGAAAATTAAGGGAAGAGAGATACTTGGTGCAAATCATTATTTGGAACATATATATGTTAGAATAGGAATTAAGTTAGAATAGGAAATACGTGATTGTGTGATTGTGTTTCCTTATATTATGCCTTATGACACTCTTGTAATTACTCAGTATTATCAATATAAAAGGGAATGAAGTCTACTTCATTCCCTAACTCTTTTTTTTCTCTAAACCTACATGGTATCAGAGCCTCATTAGGAGGTACCTAAAGTCAATCATAACCTCCTTCTCTTCCACCGCAGGACTACCCATGCCACCCAAACCCTTGCCTGGGACAATCGTCAACCCTCTCCTGTTTGTCGAGAGCCATCGTGGTTTCTTGGTAGGTCGCCTAGGCCCTTTGGTGGTTGTCGCTTGCTCCTGGGTGTTCGACTAGGGCCATCGTGGTCTCCTGGTTGGTCGACTAGGCTTTTGGGTGACTGTCACTTGCTCATGGGGGTTCGACTAGGGCCATCGAGGCCTCCCCACTGGTCGCCTAGGGCCTTGGGTCCTCTCTGGGTGGTCGGCTAGCCTCACGAATGGCCCTGGTCTGACCTTGGTCGTATTTGATAGTTTTTGTTTTTTTCCCTGTTTGGTCTGTTTACATTTTTTTAAATAAATAAATAAAAAAGTAGTAAAAAAAAAATGCAATAAAAAAAAAAACAAAACAAAACAAAACAAAACAAAACAAAAAAGTTCTTTTTCTTCTTTATGCTTTCATAGGAGAAGTTGTGTCTTTCCTTCCACTCATTTTCCGGGTTTGTGATTGACATCGTGTTTGAGGTATTGTTAGTGGAGTCTCCATGACAGATTTGACCAGTGAATCTCATACCTCTTAGCCATCTCAGAGTGAGAGTTCTATTATCCCTTCCACTATGACTGCTAACCTCAACCCTGGCCTTAAAATCACCACCTCTCTATTCAACGGTCAGAATTACCTAGCGTGGTCGCAAAGTCTGACTATTTTCTTGAAGAGCCGAAGGAAGATGGGATATGTTGATGGGAGGATCCAGGCACCTAGTATTATAGACCCTCGTTATGACCAGTGGGAGATCACCAATTCTGTGATTATGGGTTAGTTGATCCATTCTACGGTTCCGGAGATCGGCGAGGGCTACCTACCTATGGACACTGCCCAAGATATTTGGGAGGCTGTCACTACTACTTACTCCAGGAAGGAGAACTTCTCCCAGGCTTTTGAGTTACGTCGCTCCATTGAAAGGTCTATCCAAGGTGAGATGACTATTCTTCAGTATTTTACCTTCCTTAGTAATGGGTGGAAGCGACTTGATCACCTTCAGGACTACAAGCCTGTCAGTCTCCCTAATTCTGTTGGTTTCCAGAAGTTTGTGGTACAAGAACGGGTCTTCAAGTTCTTGGAAGGCTTAAATGTGGAGTATGATCCAGTTCGGAGCAGAGTACTTGATATGGATGTGCTTCCTTCTCTCCAGGAAGCCTTTGCTATCGTGCAGAATGAGGAGAGTCGCCGCTCTGCAACGCTTCCGTCTACTACTACTGATCGCTCGGCCTTGGTTTCTGTACCCTCTCGCGATGGTGACGGTGTGACTCGTGGTTCTCGTCCTTCCTCTGAGAAGGATAATCTTTACTGTGACCACCATCGTTGACCTCGCCACACACGAGAGACTTGTTGGAAGCTGCATGGAACCCTCTCTGGTGGCTGCGCAGACCATCTTGGTACTCACGGGGGTAGGTTTGGTCAGTCTAGAGGCCGAGGGGCAACGCACAAGCACATCTTTCAGACACTATTGAGCCACCATCTTCATCTCCAATTGTCTCCTCCGTTGCTGATGTTTTGGGGTTATCTACCTCGAATTTTGAGATTGCTCTTCGCTACTTGCTAGACCGTCGAGCCTCCACTTCTACTACAGGTGCACCCTCTTCTTCTTTTGCCAATTCAGGTAACTTGGCTTCCTCCTCATATGCATTGCTCTCTCATATGACTGTACCATGGATTATTGAATAAATGATGAGAAGAAGAACGACAAGAGAGAGAGTTGTTGTATTCCTTAATTCAAAAACATAGGGTTTCCCCCTTACACAAAACTATTTATACTAATAAGAATAAGACATAAAGACCAAACTACCCTTAATACTTAACACTCCCCCCTCAAGTTAGTGCAAAGATGTTTCTCATGCCCAACTTGCAACAAATAGGGTGAAAGACTTTACTACTAAGACCCTCAGTAAAAACATCCGCTAGTTGATCTTCAGACTTAACAAAAGGCATACATATCATGCCCTTATTCAACTTCTCCTTAATGAAATGTCTGTTAATCTCAATATGCTTAGTCCGGTCATGTTGAACAGGATTGTGTGCAATACTAATAGCAGCCTTATTGTCACAATACAAAGTAATGGGATCACTCCAATCAAGCCTTATATCACTCAATAAAGATTGAAGCCACATTAGTTCACATGTTCCATATGCCATAGCCCTGTATTCAACTTTAGCACTAGATCTGCAAAATACCATAGGCTTCTTACTATGCCATGTGACTAGATTTCCTCCTACAAAAGCACAATAACCGGAGGTAGAGAGTCGGTCATCTATAGAGCCTGCCCAATCTGCATCTGTGAACGCTTTCAACCTCAAGTGACCATGATTAGAGAATAAAATTCCTTTTCCAGGGGCAGATTTAAGGTACCTCAAAATGCGATAGACTGCATCTAAATGAGTTACACGAGGATTGTGCATAAACTGACTCTATCCCAACTGCATAGGCAATATCTGGACATGTATGAGAGAGATATATCAGTCTTCCCACAAGTCTTTGGTACCTTTCCTTCTCCACAGGCTCACCAACCCCACTACAAAGACAATGATTAGTCTCAATCAGTGAATCAACTGGTCTGCAGCCCAACATACCCGTTTCCTCAAGAAAATCTAGAATGTACTTTCTTTGAGAAATGAAGATGCCTTTATCAGATCTGGCAACTTCAATCTCAAGAAAGTATCTCAATGGACCAAGATCTTTTTTCTCAAACTCCTTGGCTAACTGCATCTTGAGATGGGTCACCTCCTCCTCATCATTACCTGTCACAACTATGTCATCCACACAAGGTTTTAAAAAGCGGCCGCAACCGTTACGTAACGCCATTACGTAACGGTTTTAGTGGTTACCGCCACCCGTTACGGCCGCTTTTGCAGTGTGATTGAGATTCACAGGTGTGTCGGTCGTAGTGGCTGCCGTAGCGGTCGTAATGGTGCTGTAACAGCCGTAACGGCCTGTTACGCACCATTACGTAACGGTTTTGAACTGTTTCTTTTGAAAAAACACACAAAAAAAAGCTAAAAATGGGGAAAGAGGGATAGAGAAAAGAGGAAAGATAAAGAGAGAGAATGGAGGAGCAAGAGATAGAGAGAGAAAAGGGAAGATGAAGAACATGTTATTGATTTGTTGAAACTGTAAGATCTATGCTATTTTATTCAGCTGCTATCACTCAACCATTTTGTTTGTTTGTTTGTGTGTGTCTATCTATATATTGTTTGAAAATAATAATAATAATAATAAGTGTGGTCATTATCTATTTGGCTTAGTTAAAATATATATATATATATTTAGGCTCTTATTTCTTCTCTTATTTTTGTCATTGTTTATCTTATATATAATAGTTAGTAATTGATTTTTTGTATAATATAAAGTCATTAATTATTAAAATAAAATGTAAAAAACTCAGTTTATAGTGATTTAAAAATATGAAATATATTGGATCATACTTAAAAATTTACAAAAATTGATCAATATTTATTTTAAATCCAATAAATATGATCTGGAAAAAAAATATGCGTATCAGTAAGTTTTTTTCAAATTGTGCGAAAAATAAAAAAATTCACGGTTCCGGTTACCGCAACCGTTACGCTATGACCTTTACACCCCGCAACCGCAACCGCAACCGCGCCACCGCCACCGTTATGGCGACCGCAACCGCTTTTCAGAACCTTGCATCCACATATACAATAAGTACTGTTACCTTATGTACATTGCGTTTGACAAACAAGGTGCGATCCACATTACTTTGCTAATACCCAAATCCCAGCATTGCCTTTAGGAATCTACCAAACCACACTCTAGGAGATTGTTTCAAACCGTACAAAGCCTTTTTCAATCTACAAACCTTTCCAACTATAGACTGAGATAAGAATCCTGGAGGTACATCCAAATATACCTCCTCCTCCAAGTCCCCATGAAGAAAAGCATTCTTCACATCTAGTTGCTGTAAAGGCCATCCCAAATTAGCAACACACAACAAAATAGCTCGAATGGAATTCATCTTTGCTACTGGGGCAAAAGTTTCTTGATAATCTATTCCATATGTCTGGGTAAATCCCTTGGCCACTAGTCTTGCTTTGTACCGTTCAATCGTCCCATCTGCATTGTGCTTAATGGTGAACACTCACTTACATCCGACTGGTTTTTTCCCATTAGAAAGAGACACTAACTCCCATGAGTTATTTTTACTCAAAGCTTGCATCTCTTCTACCATAGCAACCTTCCACTTAGGATCATTGATGGCTTCTTTCCAATCCTGCGGAATACACACAAAAGAAAGAAACGAAACAAAAGCACGATATGGAGAAGACAACGAATCATATGACACAAATTTAGAAATAGGGTGTTGAGTACAGGCTCGAACCCCTTTTTTGAGAGCAATAGGAAGACTCAAATCATCAGTAACAAGACCATCAACAACAGGTGAAGAAATGGGTTGAGGATCATTACCTGTAGAGTCAGTGGAAACTGGGTGTGGAACTGGCATAGGAGATGATGATTGACTTTGTGGCACAAGAGAAGCCTGTTCTTTCTGACGCCGTGAATAAGTCTTAAGATCAGCTCTGTCCAAACGACTACCGATATCCGACTCTTCATCAACAAAACTGCTAGGCTCTCCCTCACCACAAATAACAGTTCGCTAATGAGGAAGGAAAAAATACAACTCATACTGATATGATGTCATCTCATCCGCGATCTCATCAATACCACTCTCCCTCTAAGGAGATAGCGGAGGACCAGAAAAAAAAAAAAAAAAAAAAAAAAAAAAAAAAAGGACTCGGATTAGGAACATGAAGATAGACCATGTGATACACCTCTAGAACCGGCCAGAAATTGAGTAAGGATCAAAAGGGAGATCCAGTGGGCAGGGGGAGATACCAGAGACAAGTGGGAAAGTTCATATACTTATCTCACTCACGTCCAGACATTGCCATAGCCGTGAGTATGATGAGTCAATTTATGCTTGCTCTAAGAACTTCCCACAGTTATAAGAATCCTGAGATACCTGAAAGCTTCTCCGAGAAAGGGTCTCTATTTCTCAAAACATGACCATCTCAGTGTGGAGGCATTTACTGATGCAGATTGGGTTGAATTCGTCACTGACAGACGATCAACTTTGGGATATTACACATTTGTTGGTGGCAACCTAGTCACATGGCGAAGTAAGAAACAAAATGTGGTTGCTAGATCTAGTGCTGAGGCAGAATTCAGGGTTATGGCTCAGGGTGTATGTGAGTTACCATGGATTAAACTATTGTTAGAAGACTTGGGAATCCATCAGAATGACTCCATGCGACTATACTGTGACAACAAGGCCACAATCAACATAGCTCATAATCCAGTTCAACATGATAGAACTAAGCATGTGAAAATTGATAGGCACTTCATCAAAGAAAAACTCACTAAGCAGTATCATATGTATTCCATTTGTGAAGACTGGAGACCAATTAGCCGATGTTCTCACCAAGGGGCTAGGGAGCAAACCATTTCATGGCATTCTCAACAAGCTAGGAATGAGAGATATTTTTGCACCAGCTTCAGGGAGAATGTTAGAATAGGAATTAAGTTAGAATAGGAAATACATGATTGTGTGATTGTGTTTCCTTACATTATGCCTTATGGCAATCCTATAATTACTCAGTATTATCAATATAAAAGGGAATGAAGTCTACCTCGTTCCCTAACTCTTTCTTTTCTCTAAACCTACAGTATATACTTTTTGTGTCTTTTCTTTTTTCTTTTCTTTTTGATAAGTAAATATGAACAATCGGAAAGGCACCAAGGGGGTGCCATCCATATACAAAAGAAAAAGGGCATCACATATACATCCAAAGGGTGCATCCAGCAATACATGTTCTACATAAGCCAACAGTTTTTACCCCTCTCAAATAGGTTATTTGAAAAAACAGTCTATCTAAAAAATCACAAACATGCTTAATTCTGAATTTTTTTTTTTTTTTTGGGTACGAAAAACTTCAAAGCAGAATGTATACTACAGTTCGCAGGCAACTTGTCTAGTATCATAGGCATATTTAATCAACTATTAGAGACAAACACAAAACATTGTCCATACCTCATGAACAACAGAACCAGGGAATGCATGTAAAGCAGCTTTTGAATCAGCAGTAGAATAACTATACTCTAAAGTGTTCCAGTACTCCTCAACAGCTTTTCTGCTTGAAAGAATAAAATCATGTCTGATTTGAGGGCGGAGATCGAAAGAAATGACACCAGAAGATGGCATAATTATAGAGACAGGTTCTTCAATGTAAGGCTTAAGTTCCAATGCGTATGTAAGAGTGGCATGTGGGACATTGGCTGCATCTTCTGAATGTCCATCCCTTACCAGCCGAATCAACTGTCATAGAATCTGCAACTAGTCAGGAATTATAATAACAGCAGAGAAGCAACTAGATACAAAATCACTCTTCAGAAAAGTGACGGACCTACTCTACAAAGAGGACATAAATATATATGAGAAAGATGGGGAAAACAGAAACTTGTGTTCTAACACCAAACCACTAATGGGTGTGTGAGTGCACGCGAGCATGGGTGTGTGTGTGAGGGAAAGAGAGATGGGATAACGTGTCCTTGATAAAACAAACCATCTGCAAAAAATGATTAATAAGAGTTTAAAAAAAAAAAAAAAAAATCAAAACTAGTATTAAAATGTATTCAATGCAAATTTCTCTACAATCAGTCTGCAACATGTTTATATTGTCTAAAGAATGTAAAACATAAAATCATTAATAAATATTTTACTAAATTTTCAGCACGGAACCATAAATCATAACAAGTCATTTGTATGAAAGAAACAGGATGTGGCCTTCTGTAATTTTAGCTCCCTCATATATCAGTTTGCTGATCATGCTACTTCGAAACAGTGCAAGGCCCCTAACCCAATTGCTAAACAGATGCAACTCCGTATCCTTCAGGTAATGCATATGGAAACGCAAAAATCAAATAACTATAGAGCAGCAGAAATGCTGAGAACATTGATTACAACAATATTTTTCTATAGATGTCATCAAGCCTTAGACCTTCAAACGTCGCAAAATGTCAATAAGCCATGACAGCCGTCCAGTTGCTTGAGTATCCATCAGGAGCTTGTATTCCTGTTCAGTAAGATCAGAAAGCTGCAAACCACTCCTACATTTATCAATCATATCTTCAAACTTTTGAGTGGACCCCACAACTTGCAAGAACAGCTCAAGCGGCATGGCCTTAATAGCCGCATCCAGTGCAAACAGTTTGCAAGTGCTATGAGGATTCTTCAGGTCATACCCATGTTTACCAGATGATAGAGCATCATCCCAACCGGGTGAACTACTGAGGTAGCCCCATAGATGGATATGCAGTAGCTTTGTGCGAACCATCTTTGCCAATACAAATCCATTAGCGCGCATGGCTCCTGACCTCTCAGCTTGGAAATCTAATTTTGCAGGTTTTAAAATTCTCTGGACACCATCCAATATAGGGACTGATTGACCCTTCTTTAATCGAGAAGAGCCTTGGGCACGAATTTCCATATCAAAAGACCTCAATCTCTCATGAATTTGACCCAATGTTTCAGGGGATACATGAACAGATGGTTGCAGAACCACATCTATTATACGACTGCGACCACAGTTTGAGACAGCAGGAACACTAACTCGAATGCATTTACAGTGTCCTCCTTCTTGAAGTTTATTCAGAATACGATCTAAGGTCCTTCTGTCCATCATTGTATGCTTGTCCTTCTCAAGACTCTCAAGCTCTCTATGTAGCTCAGCTCTAATAATGAATTTCTCCTTCTGTTCAAAGAGAAATGAATCATACAGGGGTTTAAATAAGTAGATGTGTGCCCTAGTAAATTAAAGAAACAAGAGTTACTGGATGATGAGAAAAACCTGCAACCTTTGAAGTATCCACTGCTCCCTTCGGGCACTATCTGCAGTTAAAGTGAGACATGGATACCTCTGATATGATCGTTGTCTAGGAGGTGTTGACACAAGAAGGGGTGATGTTTCCTGTGGACCAACATTTGATGCAGCTTCTGTACTCACCACACGAAGTTCTGCATGAGAAACTATACCAGTTAGCTCATTGGCCAAGATTCTGTAGATTGCTTCTACAAAAGCATCATAATGTTGCACTCACCATCTGCGGGAGAACCATGAGAAAGTTCTGCTTCAATCACCTTCTCTTGAGATTTCCTGATGTCTCTACCATCAACTTTAGAAGTCCAAAGATCTAACGCTGGAATGGTTTCAGCTGACTTCTCTTGCCAAACAAGATCCCCAGCAGGAGGATTAGAAGCACCATTTTCATTCAAGACATTTTCTGGCTTACTCGCAACAATATTAGATGTTTCAGGATTGAAGTTCCCATATGTCCAAACTCGATAAGCCACGCCTCTATTATGGCTTTCTGCCTGCAGATGCATTCCAAACCTAGAGAACATATTAAGAAGCCGAGTATAATGCCGTTTGTTGTTTATCCCAAGCCTCTTGCAGACCTGTTCATTATGTCATAAACATGCATGAAAATTAGTGATCTGCATTGCAATATAAAGGCATTTTCAAGAAGGCATTGTACGAAACCAAACCATAAAAACACACCTTAAAAGAAAATATACATACCATGAACATAATCTAGAACCATAGTCCACCAAAATCAAACTTCTTTTAGTAAGTAAATTTTATTAGCAAAAAGCACCTGAAGGGGTGGAGCGTGCTCAGGAAGTACACACACACAAAAAAAAAAAAATCTAAAAGCCCATCGCCAAAGTGGAGCTCACCTCAGTAATAGTTATCCCTTTTGCTCCTGCAGCATCAACCATATCATAGATTTGATGTTCGATGGGAAGCTCCACTAGCTGGTCAGTGATTTGACCTCTCTTTCCCAGTTTCACCGGTTGTTCCGTGTCAGGATCATCATCTCCAAGTCCAGTAGTTTTAGGCTCAAAATTCTTTGGGGAAAAGCTTTTCAGCAAACGCAAACAGTTGACCGCCTGTTAAAAGAACAATGATATCAAGCAGTGAACCAAATGAAGAGTTCTTGTCCACAAACTGTCAGAAATTCGTTCAGTTGGAAACAACAAGATATTCATGCATAATATTTCAATAGGTAAAGATGTGCATGTGTAGTGCATGATGTGTGGATGAACAAGACCAAATCATCCACATTTAATCTGCTTTCAAGTCAACCTATAAATCACCTTCACATTTAATCCTATAAATACATAAGCTTAAAAAGCATTCGGTTGAACAACCCAGCAAATGACTCAATCTCATCAAACTAATTTTAAGGACGAATGCACTCTTGCGGAGGATGAAAAAAGAACTAATGGTACTCCAAATGAATCAACAAAAAAAGTTTGTATTAACTGACTACTCCTATTTGTACCATAATATGACGAATCAAAGAAAATTGTGCAAATACCTGTCTTAGTGTTTTTTTTTTTTTTTTGGATAAATAAAATACCTGTCTTAGTTAAACAAGATGGGAGAAAAGTAAGGGAGTGAAAATGAAAGCAATAGTTTAATTATATTTAAATAATGGAAATGAAATAAAAGGAGAAAAGGTGGGGAGAAAAGAAACTAGGAGTTTGAAGTAACACAGAGTCATCATTCAGAAACAATGCTTTTGACTTACTTTCTCGTTCACTTTTGCACAAAATTCCTCAACTACACGAGCATCTTTCAGCCTGTTAATGATCTAAAAAACACATTGCTGCGAAAAATCAGTAAAACAATTGAAAGGATAAACAATCCATAGTTAAATGAATAAAAATTGAATATAAACTTACATTTCTCCAAGCCCTATGTCCAGGAGTTCCTCTGTAACCAAGGTCCCGCTTAATATCTGCCACAACAAGAATCTTCAAAGGAAAAAACATATCATAAACCAAGTTTAGCATAATGATACACAAATAGCCTTATGGGCCTGCAGAATGTAAATACAAGTCACCTTGCCATCAGCTTGGTCAAGTTTATCGCAGATGGCTTTCAGTGCAGGCAGATAATCTTTTACGTACACATCCTCTTTAGCGCATTCTTCAGCAGCACCATCACCACTCACAGCATTTACATCCGGATTCTCATTAGCCACCAAGGTTTTATCCTCTTTAGTAATTTCAAGTCTTTGTTGACAACCCAAATGCTTTGCATAACGGTATAAATGAAGCATATTGGTATTCACAATTGAACTATTTTTTGGAACCCCTTCACTGCTACTTTCTTTGGTCCTCACAATTGTTGACTGCCTCACAATTAGCCCTCGGCACTCTAGATTCCGCAATATATAGAAAATGTTGTTTCCTTTCATGCCAAATTCCTTAGCAAGTTCACTTTGGGTAATACCATTTGTTCTGCAAAAACCCAATATGTCAACAAAAAATGCAAAACAATATTTAGACTTTCTCTATCAGTTTCTTGGCAAAGAGTACATTCACTTATCTTATAGATAGTTTAGATTAACAAGTGAATTCAAAAATAACATAGTTCATACTTCATAGCAAGGGATTCATAGATTTATGTAACCCTGTGTACGCTACTGATAAGAAGTATATGTACATGTATATATGTCCATGCATCTGATTTTCAAGAGCTATTTTTTCCTCTCAAGAGTCAAGAGATGAACCAGAAAATGTGAATAACAAAGCAGAATGAATAGTTACATTAGTCTCAGTTCAGTTATAATGAAGTATCTTAAAATCAAAACATCAATTTCATTTCCTCCATTCCTTAGTACCGAGTAAAAAATATAATATCCAAAAATTGCAAAACAAACATTAGAGGAAAGGCAGTAACCCAATATTGACCTGATTCTCAAGGTTCACTGCATTCCCGAATGCTCTATTTGGTTGACTGGAATGAAATGGAATGATCATTCCCTTACAATGTAAAATGATGATTCCATTTACAATGTATTATTTATTAACTTTTTAGTCAATCAAACATGAGAATGGATATTTTGATGGAATATTCAATTCTATTCCACTTCATTCCATTCCAATGAACCAACGCTACCTAATAATAGTCTAATGAACAGACCCAATTGAAACCACCAAATCTAACCAATTGGGCTACTGCTTCCTTTTTGTGTTAAAGCAGTATCTAACCAAAGTATTTATCCAATAAGGGTGTTTTTTTTATTCTGATGTATCAAACAAAAAAATAAGGGTGTTTGGGGACAACCTAAAAAGGTCAATTTTTGGCTTTAAAAAAGCCAAAAGGCCACTAAGCTACCTATTTTGGGAAGTGGATTTTTTATCCAAATAAACCAATAAGCTGCTTTTTCCCTAGTTGCCAAAATAGAAACTTTTTCATTAAAATAAATAAATAAATAAAATTTTTAACAACTTCTCAAACACATTCTTTTATAGCTCTAAAAGCATAAAAATAAAAATAAAATAAAAAACCCAAACACCCTCTAATTCCAATCAATTGCACATGGCCATCAGCCAATCTCTCACCCACAAGGAACTACCTTTGACATACCGTGAATTCTTTACCAACCCAACCCAACCCAACCCAACCCAATAAACAGTTCTCAAAGTTCCATATAACTGTTCTCTTGTCCATGTAAGAAAATGTCTAAATTCATTGATTTTCACCCTTTTCAAAACACTTCTACACAAATTCTAATATTAAACAATGCACAAGTCACTCATTAGCACCCTTCTACACAATTTCCAATTTAAACGATACACCAAGTCACTCATTAGCATTAATCACTGAGACAAACCTGGCAATGGCGAGGCGCTCAAGCGCGCGACGCTGGGGCTGCGAAACACCAGCATCAGAAGCCTTAATATCATAAATCCCAACAAAACTATTGCGAAGATGCTCAGCCGCAACAATCTTCAACTCCAACCTCTCACAATCCTCCAACTTCCGAATCTCCGGATCCTGAGAATCATACAAAACACCTTGAGCTTCGAATTGAAGCCCCGGGACGTTGAGAAGGTTGGTCCAGATTGCTTTTTTCACGTTGTGGCAGAGAGGAAGGCCATGGGAGGAGAGAGAATGGAGGAGATTGGGCCAGAGGGTTGAGAGTGAGAGGCCATTGACGCCATGAGAGCAGATTTCTTCGAGAGCTGAGTGGACGATTGAGTCCATTGGTGAAGGAGGAAGAGAAGAGCATGAAACGGTTATGGTAGTTGGAGATTGGGTTGGGTTTTGGCGCGCAAGAGAGAGGGTTTGGTTTGATCGAGAGTAGTGAAGCAGAGATGTGGATTGGCGGTTTTTGCAGAGAGTTTTAGGTTTAGGGTTCGAATCGTACTGCAGAGAAAAAAGAGTGATTATTAATCAAGCAATTTGTGAAAATTCTGCGTTGCGTTTTGTCAAAAGCCGCGATTATTATTCTTTTCCCGGAAAATTTCCATCGCAAAATTAAGTTGTTAATCAAAAAGTAAAAATTATACATAGTTTTAATTTTTTTTAAATTAAATTTTTTAAATTTCGTTTTTTTTTTTTAATATTTAGTGAATTTTTAAAAAACAATCACAAATATTATACTTTTTAAATGTATTTATATTAAGTGTATCTAAAAAGTTTAAAAAATTACTTAAAATATTAAAAAAAATCACTGAAAACAAAAAATATATATATACAAGAAATAAAAAAATTAATTTTCTTAAAAAATTAATTTAGAAAATTGAAACCAAATAAGATGTGTAATGCTAAGTAAATAAAAATAAAATATAATATTTAACATTTATTGGTTGTAACCTCATTTGGTAATAGTCTTTTTTGTTAACTTTGTGATTTTAAGTTCAAGCCTTATTCTGTCTTATTATCTAACTTCTTCTTCTTTTCTTTTTTTTATTATAAATAATTGGACATTTGACATAAAGAGAAAAAAGTTTCAAAACACTAATCTAGGTGCTCACATATATATCTTGTTATCTAACTTATTCTTTTTCGTCTTTTTATAGATAACTGAACACTTCGCATAAAATCAAATAAAATTCCAAAACGCCAATCTAGATGGTCACATATATAGTAGTATAGGTAATCAATTTTTTTTTTTATTTAAATTATTATTTTACAATGTGAAGGTTTGAATGAGAAGTTGCATAAATATTTATGAGTTAAATCGATGTGAGTCCATATTTAAACAAAACTAAGGGGCTGTAACAGAGTCTCTCTTTTAAATGGAGGATTTGGAGTGCAGCAGAAGAGCAACGTCTAAGTGGTTATAGGGAGAGGACAAGAGTTTAACTCTTCTTAGGTATTAATTTAATAATTAATTGCTGACTTTAGTTGGTAAAAAAAATTATATTTAAATGAAAAAACTTAAAATAAATTTACTGTTACAACGGTGCAAGTGTATTCGCTTTGTTTGGCAACTTTTAATTTTGATTAAAAAGTCAAAAAATTATTATAAGTTATCATATCACTCTTTCTATTTTATGCACATCTTTTTATAATAAAAAAACAAAACGTTACTAAAATATTTAAATTAAATATGTATTTTTAAATCTTAAATTAATATCAATATATAGTATGTAAGAGGAGGCAAATGTTTTTTTTTTTTTTTTTTTATTCATAAGAAAGAGGTAACAGAGCTAGGGTTTAACAAAACATAAACCTGGGATAATTTAATCCCTTCTAGAGCCAACATTCATCGTCTAAGAATATGGGATGTCCCTGTTGGTTAACTCCTAAGTTGGTCATGACAGCTGCACTTTGATTAGCTTCCTTGGGTATGGCTTCAATTGAGCATTGGCATCTTCTTAGGAGGAAGTTTGCATATTCAATAAGTGCTTTGTCTGGTGAGTTTGTTTCAACTCCATCTCGAATGAGCTTCATAGCCTTCTGGGAGTCAGTCTCAATTTAAATGTTAGCCATTCATTTCTGCATGATAATAGTTAAGCCTCTATAGATGCCTCAGAGCTCAACCTCTAGACCTATGCAGTTGTCCAGGTAGCCATAGAATCCCCACACCCAAGTGCCTGCTTCATCTCTGAGTAATCCTCCATATCCTATTTGCCTAGGGTCTCCTTTAGACCTACCATTAGTTTTCAATTTAAGCTTACTTGCAATGGGACAAGACCACATCATTGGTTTAGGATCTCTATAATTTGGGTTCAAAAAGGCCTAAAAGGCTTCTTGAGTTTCCATGGCTTGATTTAAAATGAGTTTGGCCGCTCAAAGTCAATCTCAAATTTATTTGGGGAGTAAATTTTTTTTTTTTTTTTTTGTTAAAATATGAGGTGAAAAAAATTGAAATATGTTATAATATATTTTTTACTTTTTACAAAAAAAAAAAATAAAGAAAATAAAAAAAATAACCTTTTTATATGACTCCTAATTTTTTAGATTTTTTTAAATGACTTTTTAATATTTTAAATAAACAACAATGATTCATCCCCCTTTTTTCCCCACCCCCTTTGACCCCCTCTCTCTCTCATTGGTTACTTTTTCTTTTTTTTTTTTTTTCCTGCTCCTCCAATCACCCCCCGCCACGTGGCAAAGGGAGGTGAGGGGTGACCCCCAAAAGGGGTCCCAAGCATTATTCTTAAATAAAATTAACCTGCCAAATTTAAAGTTTGATAGTTGACGGGGTTCCACTAACTCAACTCACAAGTACTAATCAGCATTATAATAAATTGAATTGCATGAAATGTCAAGGAGTCATTATAACTATAAACTCTAGATATTATTCTAAAGTGGGTGTTTGGGTGCACTTTCTATCTCTTCAGACAAATCAACAGATTAAATAAACTTTTAAAGCTATTCCACTGGACCATACCATTACCTAGCTTAGAGCATTCTAATGGGATATTTAAAATTATGGCAAATTAAAAAAAATAAATAAAAAATTCCAAGGTTTTGTGTGTCTTTCAAATTAAACCCCATAATTTTAATTGTATCAAGTTAAACCCTAAAATTTCAATAAGATTTCAATTCCTATCTTCTGTCTAGTTCTGTTAACTTTTTTAACAGAACAAAATTTAATAGAACACGTGACATTACTTTACTGATTCTTTTAATTTTATTTTGATCTCAACTTTGATTTTGCCGACATCATATTAGGACCAAGATTTATCAACCATCAAATAAATCAAGACCACCCATCATGAAAGGTACAGTACATTAAACACATGGGATCAACTCTCTCTCTCTCTCTTTGAATTATGGCAATTCATGATCGCCAAAAGCATTAATTTCCTACCCTTAGTAAATGGCCCTAATCTCATCTTCCTCCGATCTATTGGTCAACCACACCAGACACCAAGACTTCTTGTGTCTCTCTCCAAACACCGAACTAGACTCTCTCTCTCTCTCTCAACTGGGTACAAACACTAAACCAAACACCATACCAATCTCTAGCAGTAGATTCAACCACCTACACTTTCTTTGTCTACACGTAAGCCAGCTATGGCCTCATCTTTATCTCTTACTCTTTTTTCAAGCCATTTTCTCCCGCTCCACCACTCACCCTCATGGATCTTCTAACCCTTCCGACCATCGTCTCTCTCTCTTCACCTTCTGAGACGATAGAGAGGGTAATGAATCTGAGAGAGGTACAAAGGGGGATGGTAGATCTGAGGGAATAGAGATGGGTGAGTAACGATTCCAAAAGATGTGGTAAAGGCAATGACAGATCTGAGGGCGGAGGCCAATGGATTTGAGTGAAGCGGTGATATGTAATGGTGAACCGTGGTAGATCTGAGAGAAGTAGTGACAGGAAAGGTGGACCTGAGGGCTAGTGGTTACAGAAGAAGACTGTCGATGGTGTGGGTAGCGGTAATTTGTTGATGGCGATAGGCAGCAGTGAGGGGAAGGAAATGGTAGGATTCACTTTTTATTATTATTATTATTTATTAAAAAGGTGAAAAGATATGGTGGATGATAGAGGAAAGAGAAAAGAGATGATGGTGTGGGTAAGTAGAAAAGAAAAGGAAATGAGCGAATGATAATATGCCACGTGCGCATTATTTATTTTTTTTCCGTCAAACAAGTTAATTGTGATAGATGGATGGTTAATATTGATACGAAATAAGAAATTCAGGGTTTAAATTGACACAATTGAAATCCTGGGGTTTAATTTGAAAGACACATGAAATCTTAGGTTTTTTATTTTATTTTTTGTAATTTGCCTTTAAAATTATATGCTAAAGAATGTTATATGATAAAAAAAATAACAAGGCAAAAATTATTTTACCTCTGTGATTTGATAGCACTTTACCTTCTTATCTTTTAAAAATAGCCATATACCTTCTATATGATTTTGGATTAAAATGTAATTATTAACACCGTTAACTATGGATGTGAAATGATTATAATATCCTCAAACCTCATATTTTTTGTTATTTTCTTTCTTTTTCATCTCTCATACACATAATTTTTAATGTCTAATATTAATTCAATTAAATCATAATTAATTATTTATTTTAATTCTTAATTTGTGCTCTAATTTTAATTTAATTATGTTTTAGATCACAAGTAATCCTAAATGTTTAACTATTTATTTTAAATACTAACTTTTTAATCTAATTTTAATTTAATTATATTTTAGATCACAATTAATCCTAAATTATTAATTATTTATTATAATTTCTAACATGTTAATCTAATTTTAATTTAATAATATTTTTGATCAATTCTTAATTATTGTTTATTGTTTATTTTATTTAATTATATTTTAAATCAAATTATTAATTATATTATATATTTTAAATCAATTCTTAATTATATTATATTTTATTTTAATTAACATATTAATCTATTAGGTTTAGAGAAAGTGGGGGTAAAATTATCCATTTGTTGTGCTAATTTCATTATAATTTGTCAAAACAAAATTTACTCTAAAAAATGGTGTGTGTACACCTTCCGTTAGTTTGGAGGGAAAAAATAACGGTAACATTTTAGTCCAAAATCACATTGAAACTTTTTGATTATATTTGCATGATAGGAGTAAAGTGCTTCAGTTCTAAACCACAATAGGGTAAAATAAATTTAACCAAAAATAATAAAAATATGTCTATTTTTATATGTTAAACATTTGTTAATTTAGAAAATGAGTGTTTGTTATAATAGATATCTTAAAAGTGCGTCAGGTAAGAATGAGATTTATCTGAGTGTGTATATATATGGATTTGGGATGGTTGCTATGGGGGGTGTATAACAGCCATTGGTATGCAGTTAAATGGGCCTATTCCGGGCCCATTTTAATAATTTGAACTGTTAACATTTTATAATACATTAAGTAGAATATACCTGCAAAAAATAAAGTTAATCGAATATCGTTTACCCTTTCATTCACTCACATTTGTATTCATTTTAATACTTTAAATCACAATTGTTATTTATGTTTGTAGATACAAATGTGAGTGGAAGAAAGCGTAAACGATATCCGATTAACTTGTTTTTTTGCAGGTATGTTCTACTTGATATATTCTAAAATATGAATGGTTTGAATTATCAAAATGAGCCCCAAAATGAACCTATTTTGCTGTATAATAATGGCTGTTGTGCATCGCCGCACAACAGCCACTCCAAACTCTATATATATATATGTATGTATAAAAAAATAATGATAATAATTTACAAATATATGGTTAGTCCCACCCTTGCCTTTAGGGCAGAGCAAAAAATCTGTATAATTCATAATCCGATCCAGTCCAGTCCAATCCGATAAGTTTGGATTGGTTTTTTTGAATCCATTGTTCGGTTCTGGATTGAAAATTTAAAAATCCATAGACCAAAAAATTGGTTCTGGATTGAACCCCACGGTTCCAGATTGAAACCGATCCGGACCATATACAAATAGTCTATATTTATATTTTAGACCCTTTCACATAATATCATTTCTGATTTCATATAAAAGCTAAACCAGTTTTCTTATTGCTTTTGTTTGATAATATGTTTAATTTTAATACAGAGGATAACTCTGCTTTGTGTAATGTGTATCCAATTTTATTACTTTTGTTTGTTACTTTTGTTTATTGCTTTTGTTTGATACTATGTTTATGTTTTTATAAAATTAAAATGTTATATATTTTTTTTGTTATTTAATTATGTGAATCTGTGGTCATAAACCTATCCAATCCATGTTTAAACGGGTTGGTTCGGTTTGGTTTCACGATTTAAACGGATTAGATTGATTCCAATTTTTCAGGAATTGTAAATAACAAATTAGTCTTAATTTTATCCCAATCCAAACTAATCCGAACCATACTCACCCCTAGTTGCCGCCTCTCTTTCTCTCTTTTATTCCTTTCTTAGTTTAGATTAGACTTGTAAATCTACCTTGGGTGCATTTCTAATATCTGACGTGTTTATCATCTAAGTTATTGTTTATGGAAGAGTTATTAGAAAATATTTTTTTTTAAGTGTTTGTATCTTAATTAGTTTATATGATATTTTTATTTTTCAATAAATCATATTATTTGAACATTTAATCTATCAAATTTTAATTTTCATATTTAAGGTATTTTATAGACATTTCTATCCTTATAAATATTTTTTGAACTGTTAGCAATTTGATGATGTGAACATTTATATTTTACAATGTGAATATTCACATTGATAGTGTGAACATTCACATTGACAATATGCATATTCATATTGACATGTTAACATTCACATTGACGGTGTGAACATTCACATTGACGATGCAAATATTCCTATTAACGATGTGAGCATTCACATCACGAAACATTTGCAATATAGATGTGAATATTATTAGGGGTATTTTGGTAACTATATCACTCATAGGACTTATTGGAATATAAGAAAATAATGTGGACTAAATAGAACATAAGTAGATGAAAAGGGATTTATGGAAAGGGTAATGCTAGGGATACCAAATTGCGGACCTCACATTCATATGAGACATTTGATCATTTATTTGACAGAAAAATTGGGGTCTATAGCATTTTCTTTATAAAAAAGTGCCCAATTATTTATATAAATTATTTATTAAAAAAATAATTAAATTAATATAAGGGAAAATTACCCAAAAATCCCATTTGGAAAAATATTGCTCCATTTAATCCTGGAAGTTTTCTTTCAAACCAATTAGTCCTTTTATTTATGGTATATTCTGAAGTTTACTTGTTTATCATTGAGTGTTATTTTGATTGTGATTTTTTCCATGTTTGGGTGGGTTGGTTATGGTACAGTGTTAATTTTTGAAATTTTTGTGCAGGATTGTGTTGAGTGATTTGTGGGTTAGTGATGTTTAGCCATTTGATGTGGAGGGACTGATGTCGAATCATAGTATTGTTGTTGGTTGTTATTTATTTATTGTTTGTTTGTTTGTTTGATTTGAACACTACCGCCCACACAAGATGTAACGACCCTCGTACTGCTTACCGAAAAACTACTGAATTAAGTACTGATTACTGCTAACTGAGACTGATAATGACTGATAAGTGAACTGGATAAACTACCGAACTGACTGATTGAATTGAAACTGAAATTGAATGAGTTTATTTGTTATATTGTATGTCTATCTGTTTAATTGATTATTTGTTTGAGTTTATATGTTTAAACTGCTAATTGAAGGCCTTATCGACGGCCGAATTAGAAATCGTTTAGTGTTTTGGAGTCAGTAAAATATTTGTGATTTAATGGTATATTTATCTGAAAATCGATTAGGAATGATTAAATTAGATTTAAACGAGTTAATTGCCAAGTTTGATTTAATTACGGAATTGCCATTTGAGTGGACCATTGTTTATTCTTATTAGTTGAGCCTTTACACTTGACCAAAACATTCCAACACCCTTTCATCAGCCCCTTTGTTGTACTACCACCGACCAAACTTAGAGAGAGTGAGAGGCAATTGAGAATTAAGCTCATCTTGTGGAATTAGCTTGAATGTTGAAGAATTAAAGTGCAAATTGGCCTAATCTAGCTTCCATACCTTTAATCCAAGACTTCGGTAAGTGAATTCATCCCTCTAATTGTGAGTTTAAGCTTCATCTTGCATGTATCATGGTTATAGAGGAGTTAAGTCATGAATTTGCTCATTTATGTTGAATTAGAACTCCATTGTTGCATGCATGCTTGAATTGGTGTATTTTGAAGTTGAATTCTTGAAGAATGATACATGCATGTTCATGTTTTTATCAAAGACCATGTTTTCATTTTGTTTTCCATCTATTGAGCTCTTTGGAGCAAGATTTGAAGATTGAATTTGGTTAAAAGCTCATGCATTGCATGTATTACATTGTTTATGAAATTGGGTTTGAATTGGGATTTAATTGACTCACCTTTGGGGCTTGAATTCTCAAATTGGCTTTTGAAACTTGTTATACATGGTGTTATATTGTGTTTTCCAGAATTTGGGCCTTAAAGGGTCGAGTTTTGATGGTTGAATACTTAGTTTGAGCTTGGAAGGCAAATCTGGAAATTCCAGATTTGGCTTCTTCGCTCGAGCGAAGGATTCCTCGCTCGAGCGAGCCCTTTGATTTTGCAAGCTCGCTCGAGCGAGCATCGAGCGTCCATCGCGCGTAAAATTCCAGCAACCAGTACTTTTACTGTTCATGCAGATCGCTCGAGCGAAGGATAGTTCGCTCGAGCGAAGCCTTTGATTTTGGGAGCTCGCTCGAGCGAAGGAAGGCTCGCTCGAGCGAGGCTCCTATTTTCAGCAACTTTTGAAAAATGCCTTCCAAGTGTATTTTTGCATCCTCATCCCATCCTAGGCATTCTTAGGCCTAGTTTAAGACATCTTAATGAGGATTTAGACATAGAACCACACCGAGGAAATTTAGGGATTTAATTATCATCCTTTCCGATTGTGAAACTTAGTGTGTGTTCTATTTTGTTAACTGTTTAGGGTTGGCTCTCGGGGACGCGCTCTAGCTGCTATTAGCCCAATCTCTGTGAGTAACAGATGTGTAAAGATATGTTCAAAATGGTTATCTTTTGAATACTGAACTAAACTGTTTACAGAACTGTTTACTGAACTGATATTGTTTATTGAATGAATGTATGTCCTGTATTCTGAACTGTATTGTGGCATCCTTAGCACCCACTGTTATTGACTGTTACAGAGCTCTGTCGGTTTCCTTGTGAAACCATACTGTTTACTGAATGATTGGCCATCATTACTGTTGGGTCTGTTAAGACTCGGTCCTTTTGGACCTACTGTTATAGGCTATTGGATGTACCACATATGACTGTTTGACTGAAAGACTGAAAGACTGAACTACTGTTTAATGAACTGTTTTCATTACTGTACTGTAAGGACATTCATTCATAACCTCTTTACGCTTTATGTTATTCACTGGGCTTTAGCTCACTGTTATATATATATGTAGGTTCTCAGCAGCCAGACCGGAGCTAGGAGCGTGGGTTAGTCCCCAGTTTTGTCAAGCCAGCCAATGTGCCTCACTGTGAGGTTCCGAGACGCCATGCCATGGCTTGGGGTGTTTTTTTGTCTTCCCCACTTGTCTCCTACTGTTTTGTTCAGACTGTATAAACTGTTTACTGTTTTACCGTACTGTTATCGAGGGATTAGGTTCCCGTACTAAATGTTTGTAAATGATTGTATAGACTGTACTGTTTGAACTGTTTGAATGCATAAAAATGTTTTTGGCATACAGATTTTCACAGCTCTATGGACACTAGTTATTGACTGTATTGGCTTCCGCCAGGCCCTGTACTCTGTTTTACTGTATTACTGTTCAGCAGGCCTTCGGTAATCTCGGATTACTGGCCAGTTACGGTGCTAAACCCATAGGGCCGGGTTTGGGTCGTGACACAAGACCTACTGCATACATGATTCTGACAAATGTACCTTCATTACCATGCACTTCAGTAACATGTATACCTCCAACAAATCATCACCAATAACATGCAAGTCATCAACATTTGATAAAAACTCCAACATACCTACACACACTGACGTAATGGATTCATTGCTTCCATTGAAATTGGTTAATTTTTACTAACATGGAAGTCACACGTCCTAACATTTATGTGGACAATCGCAATCAAATCTTACACAAAAGTCAACAAAATCTTTCACCACCAATACAACAAACCCCCACTCAAACATAACACATTTCCGAAGGCTTCCATTAAACATCCTAAGCATCTACATCATCAATACCACTCCAAAAAAACGTAACACTTTAATATAACACTCTAAAAAAACTCCTTAGTGTAACACTCTAATGTAACACACATTTTTTTTATTGTAACACTTTAATGAAACACAAAAAAATAAATAAATAAATAAATAAAAAATCCTTAATATATTTTTCCCAAACGTAACACTGTAATATAACACTCCAAAAAAATTCCTTAGTGTAATACTCTAATGTAACACACGCAAAAACTCCTTAGTGTAACACTTGAATGTAATACAAAAAAAAAAAAAAAACTTCTTCGTGTACTTTTCCTAAATGTAACACTCTAATATAATACTCTAAAAAAACTCTTTAGTATAACACTCTAATGTAACACACAAAAACTCCTTAGTATAACATTCTAATGTAACACACAAAAAAACTCTGTAGTATACTTTTTTCCAAACGTAACACTTCAATATAATACTCTAAAAAAATTCCTTAGTGTAGTACTTCAATGTAACACACAAAAAAAACTCTTTGGTGTATTTTTCCGAAACATAATGCTCCAATGTAACCGAAAAAAGAAAAAAAAAAAAAAAACTTCTTATTGTATTTTTCCTAAACGTAACACTTCAATGTAACATTAAAAAAGAAAAAATGTGAGATTTTTCAAACCATTCCAAAAGGAATATAAATATTCCTTAGTAAGTTTTTTGCAAATATATAATTTCAAACTGTGAGTATTACATTTGGATAAAGTATACTAACGAATTTTTTTAATGTTTTTGTGTGTTACATTGAAGTATGTTATATTGGAGTGTTACGTTTGGGATTACACTGATTGGAGTGTTACGTTTGGGTTTACACTGATTGAAGTGTTACGTTTGGGAAAAGTGCACTAAGGAATTTTTTTTTTTGTTTTGGTTACATTGGAACGTTACGTTTGAAAAAAGTACACCAATGAGTTTTTTAGTGTGTTACATTGAAGTGTTACGTTATTGGAGTGTACATTAGAGTGTTAGGTTTTTGTTCGTTCTAAAATGAGAAAAAATCCAAAACTTTTATATTGCAAATTGCCCAAATGTGTAATTTTACATTTTGAAAAATCCACTTTTATCCCTAAAAAATTAAATCCAAACATGTAAATGACTACCATTTTGTGTAATTTCTACTTTAATAGAACATTTGGGTTTATAAGAAAAAATGGAGAACTAAATAGTTCACAAGATCACATTTTGAGATTTATTAGTGTTTCATCCTTAATATAACTATATTAACTACAATATTTTTCATACGTCATTAAAATTGAAAAAAATAAAATAAAAATGTAGGTAAAATCAGTAACATCGCCTCCAATTTTTTTGAAATATCACCACCACCTCCTTAATATTTGAAATACCACTATCACCTCTTGTCAATTAGCATCCATACCATTGAACCACCTTCACCGAGGACTCTGTTGCACTTGTGTATATATGTAGGCAAGTCTCATTTGTGTAATAATATATATATATGCTTTTGTGCATATGAGATTTGAAAATAAAGATTGTTTTGCGAAGTAGGTTGAAAATCAACATGTAAATCAAAAGAAAAAGTTCTTATTTAAATACGTGTGTATGTATCTAGGAAAAAGGAGTTGTTCCCTTGAATATATATATATATATATTATATAATAAGGAAGAAGGGTTTTTGAAAATATATAAAATGTATCAGAGATACATTTAGTTTCAAAGGCTCAAATCAATTTTGATAAACATCAATGGTTCAGATGATGATTTATTCCCGCCCAAACACCTTGTGCTGTCTCCCTCTCCTACCTACCTACGTCTCCTCCTCCATTCTCTCTTTATCTCTCTCTCCCTCTATGTTGCACGTCTCCTCCCTTTATCTCTATCTCCCTCTCTGTTCTTATTTCCTACCCTTCCTCTCCAACTCGGCCTTGATTTCTGCCTCCCCCACTCCCCCCTTCTCTCTCAGTGCTCACTGCTCCCAAGGTAGGGTTTCCAATTGAGAACTGGCTCACCAAATTGGCTCCTCTGTTCCACGACCAACTCACCACCACCACAGATTCTCTCTATGTTCGATCTCTCTCTCCCTCTCTCCCCTTCTCTCTCAGTGTTCGCTACTCGCAAGGTAGGGTTTATGATTGAGACCTATACCGCTGTTTGTTTGTTGGTGGAATTGAGGTCTATAATGGTTTAAATTGATGTTTTTGTTTGTCATCATTTTTGTTTATCATCATTTTTGTTTATCATCATCAAAGCATTATCTGAACCTCCATTGAAAATAGTAGGTGATGCTTTGGTTCAGATAATTGTCTTCTCACTGCCAATGTAGTGGTTCAGATGATCCTTTGGTTTAGATAATTGTCAATCTGTTTGATTGAATTTGGGGTTTTATCTGTTTTTATGTGTATGATTTTCATGGCTCTCCTTTCCCAGATTTTCTGGGTTTGTCATACAGGGTACTTTAATCCAAAATAACATTGAAAGCCTTAGAGGATTTGGACTACAACTATTTTCTTATGTCCTTGAAATATTAAGTTTGATGTCTCTATGGTTTTGAGATAATTTTGGATTAATGGTTATGCTTGTGTTGAATGTCTCATTATTTGATATATATTCATGGTTATGCAGATTGTTGTTACTTGCGGGTGGTTGATGTGTATTTGTGTTATTGTCATCTACTTTCTGTTTGTAGAAAGTGTCAAAATAGATGTAGTATGATGAACACATTAGATTTATCTATATGTTTATTTGTAGATTTCTAGGTATTTTTCATAACCAAACAGGGCTATGTAGGAAAATTATCCAGTTTTATGTCACATTTCTGGGTATTTTTCCAAAAATGAAAAACAGATGACAGAAAATGAAAACACAACTAAACAAGTACTGGCCATTTTTAGAAATTTTCATTGTCTTCGTTTTTCAAAAAAACTAAAAACAGAAACACAACTAAACGGCTAGGAAAATTATTTGTTCTATGTCACATAGTGGGGTCATATACTACTTTCCCAGAAAATATATAGCAAAAAAGAAAATCTATACCTTTTTCTCATATCTCATGTCAATTTTATCTCACATTGTAGGGAATAAGTTATGCAAAGCTTGCGAATTTACCACCTACAGTCGGCCTCTGTGAGTATTCAACACCCTTACTACTCTGTTTTTCTTGCTAATTAAGTTCAACAAACTATTAAATTCACAAGATTTGATAGTCTTTAATGTATTAATTTTACTTGAATTGGGTTTTTATGCAGACTCAAGCTTGATTTCTTTTCATTTTATATTGTTGGGTTTGAGTTTTCCAGAATTCTCTCTAAGGGGCTGTTAACAGGTTATTTCTGGGACATTTGGACAGTGAAAATAATTTCTTTTCATTTTAGCTAACAGGGCTGTTAACAGGTTATTTCTGCCATAAATAATTTCTTTTCAAATAACACTTTCCGCAGTTCAAGCTATCAGTTTTACCCAAGGTAATTTGCCCTAAACTATATAACATTTGTAACAAGTTTACAAATACAAAACTTACTACAAAAAACAATTTTGGAAACACATCAATCTGTTATAAAAGATAGAGTTTTAGGTAGATTACTCTACTTATATTTTCCGACTTTAGTTCTATGTCTTATGATAAGGTTTGGACTCAAGTAATGTTTAATAAAGTTGAAAATTAAAAATTAAGTATTGAAAATTGAATGTTAAATTTATTGAGTTGAAAAGTTGTTTGATCAAAATTTAAGTACTAAACTAAAAATAAATTGTTTGATATGTATAAGATAAAATTTAAAATTTATTATTTTCAAGTCGTTATATATTTTAATCGTTGTGTATGATTTTCTTTGTTCAATTTCATGCTTTTTTTTTGGGGGGGGGAATCTTTGAAGTGTTGGTGCTGTAAAATGTGTGAATTGTTTTGTTAATATAATGTAAATATAAATGAGGCTATAATGTGGGTTTTGCTTCATGTGTTCTTTTCCCTTAATCTTTGTCAATGGATTGCAATGTTTTAATGATAGAAGAGTTTTCTTTTTCAATGAGGATATACATTGGGAAATGGCTTACTCTCTGTTTTACCTGTTTTGCACATTTTATGAAACACAAACAAAAAAATAGTAGTAGTCTGTCTTAATAGTTAACATGGCCAACAACACATAGAGAAGATGAATAAGAAAAACTATAGTCTATAACTGCCACAACACATAGAGAAGATGAATAAGAACTATAGTCTATGACTGCCATAACACATAGAGAAGATGAATAAGAAGACTCGCTTGAGCAAAATTGAAAGACCATGTCCTCTTCAAATTGAACTGAAAAGGTGCTTAAAGCTTAAGAAATAAAATTTGCTTAATTATCAAAGCATCCTTTCTCCTAACCAAAACCAACACCCCTCTCCCCAAATTTTAAAATAAAGAAACGATGCATGTACATCAGAAAATTTGGTTGTACCTTCTATCATTAGTTTTGTCAACCTCAGTGACCCGAGAAGCAGGTACATAATCAATTTGGTAATCACCTTTTTCCCTGGTTGCAACATAAGAGATGTTATACAACAATACTTATCCAAAAACAATATATAGATGTTATACAATAATAGTTGAATAAATGACATCTAAAATTATCAGATTTACATTTGTCTTTCACACACACGTATGAGCGAGTCTTGCATTCACAATAGCTGAATTTTTTTTTTTAACACTAATTAACAACCTTTCTAACACTATCAGTCTGTCATCACAAGCATTACTTGAACGCTATTACAATCCTAGAACAATATTACATACTAGAGACCTAACAATGAAATACAATATTACATGTGTGTGTGTGTGTGTGTTTATTGGAGAATAAAACTAAAATTTCACCATCTTAAGTTCTTAACCACAAAACTACGTAACTGAATTTTTGAAAGATTTAAATGAAATAGCAATAGAATTGCTCTACTTATATAAAATACCAAAAGATTCAGAGACAAGCCAAATTAGTTGCTTTGAATCCTAATTCTTAACTTAAACCCATCAATAGATAAGCCAAATTAGTTGCTTTGAATTCTAATTCTTAACTTAAACCTATTGATATATAAGCTTATTTAGCTGCTCTGGTTTGGTTCCTCTCCATTTGTGGCAAGAAATGGAGATCTCAATTTCAATGTAACAGGTTGCAACATATCATCAAAACCCAATATTATAAGTCCAAGGACAACCACTTTTTGATGGAGCCCACCATAGAACAAACAACTCAAACTTTTTCTTGGCCTTCTTTCTCAATGGCACACAAAACATCTGATTTGGCTTACTTAGTTGCTTTTATTTAGTTACTCTGATATCCAAAAAATTGAGTGATAATATAACTTTTATGGGATATTATACCTTCACATATGGATCAACTATAGAAGTTGGAGCTCTTAAGGAGGTAGTTTAGGATATTCAATAATCTGGTTCAATTTGATGCTACTATGGTGTTAAAAGACTGTCTTAATTAATCCTCCATGCTCACATTATAGAAATTTCTTAGTTTGGTTATTGCTAATGGTTTGCTTCGAATCCATAACTCTTAACTTAAGCCCATCAATAGATAAGCCAACTTAGTTGCTTTGAATCCTAATTCTTAACTTAAACCTATTGATAGATAAGCTTATTTACTTGCTCTGATTTGGGTTGTGAGAGGCGGCCATCATCATAACATTTTTGAATGATTTTTATGGACAATCATTTTTGTTTTATTTGTATTTCTTTTAAATAATGTATTGTTAATGTTAGACAAAAGAAAACGCCTAAATTATATAGTTAAATAATGTATTGTTAATAGTGAAAAAAATGTCAATTTATCTCTATACTATACAGTTAAATAATGTATTGTTCCTCTTGCTATTAGGCTCCATTTTCAAGTTATCCCTATACAGTTAGGTTCCATTATAATCCCCCAGTCTCTTAGAAGTTGGATTTGTTGATTGAGATTTTATTTTATTTTATTTATTTATTTCACTATTTTGTCAGCCATTTCAGTTTCAACCTTCTGAACCAATTGCCCTTTATCATCTGAGGAGGCATCTTATATGTCATGCATATGTGTATTTTAATGTATGAAAGGTGTGGTCTGATGTACTAATTTTATGATTACATGTCAAAATGATATATAAATTTGGTATAAAAATTGGTAATCACACAACAATACTTTGCAAAAAGTAGGCATCTTGCATTTGGAGATGAAAATAATTTTGTTGAATGATAAAATTTATGTGCGCGTTATATTTTATGTAGTCAATTTCTTAGTCTCTACCATTCTTACATCCAAAAACTACTCTCTTTTTTTGTTTCTCTAAAAAATAAAAAATTAAATGATGAACTTATCTGAGATTCTACTACTCTCTCTCTTACCCAATTCGAAAACTACCTTTTCAGAACAGAATGATTATGTAGTTTTCTCTGTTTGGTATATTTCTATTTGGTATTTTTTCATTTTTTTTTCTTTTCTTTCTCCTATTCAAATTTTTTTTTTTTGGCCCAGGTGTGGAGTCAATAATTATGTGTTGTCATCTCAGAGGATATGTTAATTAGGTATTGTTTGAGTAATAAAGTCCGTTTCGGAATTATAATTTTAAATTAAAAATTTAAAAATCACTACAAAATATTGTATAGATTTTTTTATAGATTTTTCTTTTTTTGTAAAGCATGTTATTGACACATCTTCTGTAAAGCATATAAATTCTGGAAAGCTTTAACCCACTTTTTTTAATAAAGTTTAATCCATTCTTTTGGTGTATGACAATATAATGTTTGTTTTTCTTATGTAGTTATAATTTGATTGGCAGCAGTAGCATTAACTGGTGTGCATTTTAGTTTTAATTTCTTTTAAATTGCAGAGCACTGGCTGGTGTGCATTATTTGATATTTAATTTTTTTTTATATTTGATTTGTTTGGAATTGTAGAGTACAGTCTGTTAAATATATTTTTATAACTGCATTTTAATCTTAATATTATTTACACCGTGCCTTTAGGCACGGGCATACGCTAGTATATACATAAATGATTTGAAAATTAATTGAATTCGATTTTCTTTTAATTGTCGAAAATCAAAATAAGAAGTTCAACTTTTAATTAATTGCACAAATATTTTTAGGGAATAAATGGAGAGTTATTATGATTTCAAAAGGGTCTGGCTTTCCTCCAAATCCAGATTGGATTGGAGGATACTGTTGGGTCTGTGGAAGCCTACTACAAGTCCCATTTTGATAATCCAAACCATTATTACGTAGCACTCGTAGAGTACTATATGCCTGTAAGAAATCACATTGATCAGATATCGATAGCTATCTTATCGAATCAGTTCTCTGTCAACCGTTTATTTTTTCACCGTCTATTTTTTTTCTTATAAAAAACTGATTTGATCACGTAACTATCGATATCCAATTAACGTGATTTTTTATAGGCATATAGTACTCGACAAATTCTACATATCAAACGATTTAGATTATTGAAACGGGTCTGTGATGGACCCTTACAAGCCCAACAGCCCCCTCCAGTCTCAGTGCCATTTCATAAATATAAAGGGAGTGGCAATGTAATTTATCCTAATTTATTTATTTTTTTATCAGAATATGAATTAAACGAAAGCAACCCTTAACTATTTAGCAGGGGCAACAAAAAGTTCTCAAAAGAAAGTGTAAAATTCATTGATGGTAAGCGTGAATTAAAAAATAAATAATTTATTTACCAAATTTTAAAAGAAAATATAATAAAATAATAATATTTTTATTTATTTATAGATGATCAATATCAATAAATAAAGGGATTTTTATTGATGAATCTCATTTAGAAGTGTTCTAACCCAAGAAATTCATGAAGGAATTTTTTAACTCACTTAGTCCTATGTGTTTATACTTTTATTCCATAAAGTCCCTTTTCTTGATTTACACTATTTTCTTAGAATTTTGTGCCCTTACATTTAATATTGATATTTAATGTTGGGGGAGGAGAGGGAAGGAAAATGATTAAGGTATAAAAAATTTCATATACAAATTAAATAACATAGATGTTATTATTTTATATTATTATATAATGTTAATATATTTTTAATTGACAACAAATTAAAAATAATGTGAATATTCTCTCTCATCGTATGTGAATATATTTTTAATTGACAACACATTAAAAATAATGTGAACATTCTCTTTCATCTGATGTGAATGTTCACAACACTTTTCTGAAAAATTCTCTCTCATCTAATGTAGTGATGTAAACGTTCACAACATGTGAACCTTCTTATTTTTAATTGACAACACATTAAAAATATTAAAAATAACGTTCATTATATTTTTAATTGACAACACATTCTTATTCACAGCATATAGTAATGTGAACGTTCACAAGATGTGAATATTCTCTCTCATCTAATGTAGTGATGTGAACATTCACATTCGTATGTTTTAATATGAATATTCATATCATGTAATTGACAATATAATGACAAAAATTCATTTCAAATTAATGTGAATATAATGATGTGAATATTCATTTGTGAATATTCATTTCAATTACATGATGTGAATATTCACATCATGTAATTGACAACACAATGACAAAAGTTCATTTCAAATTAATATGAACATAATGACAACATCTTAATGTATGAGAACTACTAAAATATAATGACAATAAATATTAAATATCAACATTAATAGATGCATGAGAAATTAGGGGTGTTTTGGTCTTCTTACCTCAAATAGAATCTAATGGAATAGTCAAAAAAAAAAAAAAGATTGGATAGAATAAAACTCTTAAAAAGATGATTTATCAAAAAAAACTCCCAATAAATAAATAAATAATTAGTTTATAAAAGTAGAATCCATAATGTTCTTACAGTGATACTACATGCACCAATTAGTATACTGACTAGTGTACCAACACTAGTTATGACATTATTATTGACCTCACTCATTAATCACATTACAAATACCAAAAACTTTTTAAATTATGCCACATCATTAATTGGTACACTAATTAGTACATATAGTATTATTCATGTTCTTATGACCCGTAATAAGGGAGGAGAATTACAATTTAGGCCAAGTTTGGCAAGTCCATAAAAAGCTAAAAAGTCAAAAAGTTACTCAAAAAGTTAAAAAGTTAACACTATTCACCAAAAGTCAACAATTACGGCTGCACAATTCCTAATCCTAATTTTTCCTTACACACTAATTTATACAATTTTTAATACACATTTTTCCATAAAAAGTCAAAAAGTTAACCCAAACATCCATATTTTTTTCCTTAATTTTTTAGTCCAAAAAGACAAAAAGTACATTTATTTAGGACATCCCAAACAAGTGTACCTTTCCAAAAAAAAAAAAAAAATTCAAATCAATAGTAAATTTTATGACCATTAATCACTCTCTTTGGTTTTGATTTCCATAATTCACTTTTCAAAAAATTCTATTTTTTTGATTTTTGTATTTTTTTTTGCTTTCATTAAATTTTTTTAATATTTTAAGCATTTTTTTTAATTTTTAGACACACCTAACATAAATACACTTAAAAAGTATAATATTTGTAAAAAAAATCTTTAAAAAATATACTAAATATCAAAAATACAAAAAATATGAAAATTTAATACATTTTCTGTATTTTTGTGTAATTATTAATTTTTAAAATATTTTGTCACAAATATTTTATTTTTTAGATACATCTAAGTAAGGTGCATCTAATTTTTTTTTTAAATGGTTAAAATTTTAAAAATATTCATTAAAAACAAAACAAAAAAACGAAAAAAAACTCAATTTTCAAAAAATTGAATTCAGAAAATTAAAACCAAGCCCACTGAATAAATTTAGGGTTTTGTTTTCTTGTGCCCCTTAAGACACACATTAAGATGATTTGTCTCTTTGTACTTTAAAGTGAATGTAATAAAAGATATACAATATTTTGAAATTTTCTTACTATATGACACATGTTAACAAGATCCATAAATTTATAAGGGCAAATTACATCAACAGTCCTTATAGTTTGAGACTTGTGTCACTTTAGTTCATGACTTTTCAATTGTGACACATTTGATCCTGAATTTTGAATATTGTTCCAAATAAAGACAATTGAGGATACTATTGTTTAATTTCAAGGGTAAAATTGTCAATTTAATAAAATATAAACTAATTTGACCAAAAAAAATGTCAAAAAAATATTTTTAATTTTTTAAAAATTATTTTTATCTACCAATGATAAATTTATATAAAATTGATAAAAATTAATAAAAATACATGATTAATTTTTAAAAATTAATTTTACATGATCATCATCCAAACCCATAATAAAAATTAATTTGATAAAAAAAATGCCTAAAAGATTTATTAATTTTACATAATTTTATTTTTAGTGGGTAGAAATAATTTTTCAAATTCCAAAAATATTTGTTTGACATTTATTTTTGTCAAATTAGTTTATATTTTATCAAATTGACGATTTTACTCTTGAAAAATCTAATGATATCTTCAATTGTCCTTATTTGGAACAAGATTCAATATTTAGAATCAAATGTGTCACAATTAAAAAGTTAAGGATCAAAATAATACAAATCTTAAACTTTAGCGACTATTTGTGTAATTCACCCAATTTATAAACATTTCATAATCTGGAGATGTTTTGTAAAAATCCACTCATTTGTAATTTTTCTTAATAAAATATCTAAGGAGGTGAATTCCCTCTTATCCCTAATCTCATTAGAGGGCGTTATTCGGATCAGCAGAGTTCATCATGAGATCTATTTTGGTGATTCAAAATATTTATTTTTGTTGAGTATTTCGTGTAGATCATCAATATAAAAAATTAAATTAATTTGATAATTGTAATATATTTAATTTATTGTATTTGTTATATAAAAAAATAAGTGGTCTATTTTTAAAAAACAAGACTAATAAAATACTTAACAAAATAAACCATTCGAATTATCAAAATAGAACGTGTGATGAGTCTCACCCTATGAAACAGAGATAATCCATCTCCAAATCTAAAATGTACAAATCATTTTAAATTTTGTTTTAGACAATTCCTAATTAAAAATAAAGAGTTGTTTGGCAACAACATAAAAAAAATATATCTTATTATCTTTTTATTTTATTTAAATCATACCACATTTGATTTAAATTTAAATCATCTCTTTATTATATTACATTTATTTTTATTTTTTTTTATAAAAGATGAAAAAACTATTTTGTACCGACTCATTAGACTCTAGGGTAAGCTAAGAAACTCCGTCTTAAGTTTCAACCCAAATCGAACGGCTTGTATGGTCTATCATGTAGATGGACAGCTCTGATTGAGCAATCAAATACTTCCCACTCTAAAATCACATGAATGAGAACTGAAGTAGTTGTAGAGCAGTGTCCTACACAAGAAAAACCAATATAAGGAGAATCGCGTAGATCAGGTGAAGTAAACGAGGAGAGAGAAACAAACAACCACACCACAGCACACAACACAGCACATCCTCTGTGCGTACTGTCAAATCTCTCTCTCTCTCTCTCTCTCTGTGTTCATGATTTCAGGGTCTCTGCTCAATCCGAGCCTCCACAGACTGGAGGAGATTTGATTCCACGGCCGACCTTTCCGTAGCTTATCAAAGACTTCTTCTTTTTTTTTTCTTCCCTGGAAAACCGAAAGAAAATGCCGAGAAAATGTGAGATTCGTTTGTTTTCTTACTTTGTGTTGATGGGTATTATTATTGTTATTATTTTTGCGTTTATTTTAATGGGTTGTTTTTATTTTTCTGTCCATATTTATTTTTTTCTCTGTTCTGTAAATTCCAACACTTATTTGCTTTGTCACATACTTTTCAAAGAACACATGCTTTTGTTTTTCCGCTTTGAGGATTTTATAGATTAGATCTCTTTCTATCTCTGTTTCTCTCTCTCACCAACCGCTTGATATTTAAAGTACAATCTCGTAATCTGTTCTCAGTTCCTTTCTGCAAGTTCAGTTTTATTTCACTATATATATATGTATGTTTTTATTGTTTTAGACCCTTTTGATCTTTTCATTTGTTGTTTTGTGGGAAAACTTTTCTTGTGAGTTCTGTGGCCATTGAATCTTTGTCTGCTCTGTGGGTTTCAATGAGTTGTTGAGATTCAACATTCATGGTCAGTTTTTGGAGAACACAAAAGAAAATTTGGTTCTTTTATGGTAAAAAAGTGAAGAATACCAGTTTTTTTTTTTTTTTTTAACCCGATGCAATTAATTTTTAAAGCAAAATTTCAAATACAACTTTTAAACTTGTTTTTTGAAAGTGTTTTCAAAACATTTTGACTTTAGGGTGAAGTCCTGTTTTGAAATTGTCGTTTGAAACAACTTTGGATTTTAAAATTCTCTTCTTTTTTTTTTTTTGGAAGAAGCCCCCCTCTGTTTTGATATTTTCTAAAACTATCTGCAAAAACAAATGGAAGCTATGATTTCTTCTTCTTACATTGCTTCTGATGTTGAATTTGATTTTCCCTTTAGAAGTATGCAAAGATAGGATAATGGGTGTTTTTAAGAAATCAAAATTTAGTGAAGTTTTGATTTATATTTCCTTCTTATGTTGTTGTCTTAATATTTGAAGGCTTTGTTTGTGTGAAATTATTGCAAATGAAAGGATTCATGGTTCAATTTTATAAAAAAAAACATATGGATGATAAATTAGATATAGAAGCCAAGTTTTTTATTAGGTTCATCATTGTAGAAATAGAATAGGCAAGAACGGTTTCAATTAATTACTTTTGCATTGTTATTTCAAGGCCATAGCGACAAAACTCTCGTAATCATTCTTGAAAGAAGTTCTCCTTCAATGAATAGTGTCAAATCCTTTCATTTCAAATTCATAATACGAGTATGATTTTAAGTCTCTAATTTTTGTGATTTGTTGTTCATAACCTATAAAGATGAAATATTTCAAATAAATTGTTATTTCAAGTCCATTGAGACAAAACTCTTGAATTCATTCTTGAAATTCATGTCTAAGCTTTCAAATATAAAAAATTTAAGTCTTCCCATTCAATGAATAGTGCCAAATCTTTTCATTTCAAATCCCTAATCCAAAACTCATGATGAATTTCACAACCTAAGTCTTTAATTCTTGTGTTTTGTTGTTTATAACTCGTGATAAATTTCATGTTTTTGATGCAGGATTGGAGTGGTTTTTAATTGAACAAAAGTGTAATTGATGGAAGGTGACATATTTTCTGGCATTGACAATGGTAACCAAATAGATGGCAAGGTATTGCAGACATTTCAGAAGAGCTTTGTGCAAGTCCAAAACATTTTGGACCAAAACAAGTTGTTAATCAATGAGATTAACCAGAACCATGAATCAAAAATCCCCGATAATTTGAATCGAAATGTCGGTCTAATTCGAGAGCTTAACAACAATGCGAGAAGGGTTGTGGATCTTTATGCAGATCTATCAAGCTCTTTTGCAAAATCAAGGGAAGCTTCATCCGAAGGGGAATCCGGTGGAACTACGAAATCAGATGGAAAGGGTGGCCAGAAGAGAATAAGGTCCGGGTAATTGATCGAAACTGAGGTCTTGAACTGAT
Source organism: Camellia granthamiana (assembly GCA_036172215.1). Lineage (NCBI taxonomy): Eukaryota > Viridiplantae > Streptophyta > Magnoliopsida > Ericales > Theaceae > Camellia > Camellia granthamiana. The sequence goes on from CM069917.1 coordinate 8,394,976, forward strand.
ATAAATTGATTAGATGTTGAGAATTTTATCAGTTTCAGTGATTTGCCTTTTGGATTTGCTTAAAAAATGCCATAATTAGAAATAACAGTTCAATATAGCCATCATTGTAATTGTGTTTAGATGTTTTTCTCATTGGAATCAATCAAGCATGACTCTCCTTTGTTGCCAAGTATTCTATTTTGATATCTATATTAGTTCTATTTGATTTTGTGTATAGCTTGAATTGAAGTAGTTGTGAGAAAAGAAAATAAAAGAAACACACAGAAAAAGGGCTTGCATCACTTATTTGGATAATAAATCTTGGTTTTGACAATGAATTTAAAGAGGGAAAAGGAAAATACAAGATAGAAGTAAAAATAAATAAATTATAAATATTTGATTAAAATATGAATCGTCTCTGTGATTTTGAAAATTACATTTCACTCATTGAGATTTCTAATTTCATAACAAATCGTTCATTTTATTAATAAATTATTAAGTTAATTAACAGTTTTTAATAATGTTAAAAATATGTTTCGATTAATAATTTAAGTAATTTTATTATTATATAAGAGAGTAATTATGAATTTTATTTTTTAATTAATTTTGTTAAATAAAATTTTTTGACAAAAGAGAGTATTCTGTATTTTAAGTAAATCTCAGAAGATAGATTTATAATTTACCCAAAAAAATAATTTATATGTTCACATTTTCTTTTCCGTTACAAATCACTTCATAAAGAATAAATCTACCAACACAAACAGAACACATATTATAAAATCTTGTTTATTTATATATATTATTATATGCCAATTTCGTCATCAGTTTATGTGTTCATAGCATAAACGCTCCACAAATTGAAGATCCAAATGCAGCCAATCCCAAAAAAAATTTGTGTATAATTTTTTTATAATAGCTCATTTATTCATGTAAATGCAAAATCAAGAAAATAAAAATAAAAATAAAAAAAAGAACTAAAAAATTGTGTTCATCCAAACAAAAATTAAGAAAGCACAATATTTTTCTTCCCTCACCGAAAAATCATAATACATAAAACTCTGGTTGGAGTAAGGATTTATGGGAAGGGTTTGTACAAGGAAAATAAAAAGTATTATGGGAAAAATTTAATTTCCATTGCATTTACTTTTCTCTTCTCATTTCCTTTTCTTTTACAATTTTGTCCTCAAATACAAATTATTTAATCTAACCATAACTTAAATGTTGCAATCTCAAGGGTTAGCATAGTGGATGTAACTTGAGATTTGGAGATATCCTTTCAAGTTCAACTGTTATTAGGTATTATTAATATTCTATGCTTGCGGAGTTTGTCCGAGATTTGCTAGATCTATATAGAAAAAACGTTTTGTGTGAATCCTGAATTAGTTGAGGTATGCATAAACTAACTCGACACCTAATCATAGAAAAAAAATAATAGTAATAATAAAATAAATGTTGCATACTCATTACGCTGCATCTCATCATTCTCTGATTTGTTAGTTTCATTTCTAACACTTGAAATTGCTTTTTGGGGGTTACTTTTTGTGAATTTGTTGATTGGTAAACCCAAGTTTGATTTCTTAAATTACAAGTTTGAGCTTTAACTTCACAACAATACTATAAATTCATCTTTATTAATTTAAAATTTACTCAAAAAAAATAAAATCAATAACTAGATTCATCTTACATATGAATTTCACACTTTATTAATTTAATTTCTATTACACAAATATATTCAAGATAAATTCAAAATCCGTAAAGGTGGCTCTTAACATTTTTTCTTAACTTCATGTTGTCATGATCTCATCCTTCGAGGTTTTTTTTTTTTTTTTTTGTCAATAAGTCATTTTAATAAATCTGTTTTTTTTTTTTTTTTTTTTTTTTTTTTTCCGGGGGTCTTCGTCAATTGTCTTTGCATCATCTTCCACCTATATGTTGAACTTTCTTTGTTTCTCTGCTTTTTGATGTAGACTTTCAACAACTCTCTTTATTCTTTTGTTTTTTAACCATGTTTGTCTAAAGATATTCCTTCCTCTGTCTCTGCACCCCCATTAGAAAAGTCCTTTGAAGAGAATGGGTTGGTATATACTGTGTTTTCTAACCCTTTAAATAAACACCCTACTTGCATATGTGGTAGAGTTTTTGCATCTCTATGCTCCGTATTTTTTGAAAAATTAATTAAGATCAAGTTTGGCAACTCTAAAATAATCCATCTTTTTATCTTTTTATCTTTTTTTTATTACATCACCTCTCTACTTTTCTGCACATCTTTTCATAAAAAGACAAAAAGTGCACTTATTTAGGTCATCCCAACGACCCCTAAATTTTATTAAAGTATTACATGATATTATTTTCAAAATATGAAAAATTATAATATAATTCAAATGGGTTATTTTTTGTTTTTTAGTTATTTAACATAGGTGAGCTAGTATGCATGTTACACTCATAATTTTTTTTGTTACGCAATTAGTTTAGAGCATTACGTAAACAATGTCACTCTCGCATTATGCTATGAGATTATTAAATAAGTAATATTTCTTTAGAATATGTTTGAATCATAAATTTAGATAAAGGAAATAGTAAACAAATATAAATTAAATATTTTACCATTTTCTCTGATTCACATTTTTATCTAAATTTATGATCAAACACAACATTAATGACTTTGATATTATACGCCCTTTTGTAAGTTATTTATTTATTACCAAAACTAACATTTTTGTAAATGAAGAGGGTGAGGTGAGGGGTCTAGTTGAGGGAACTGCCTCATTCCGGACCCATCTCAGTGATATGGGATTGTGATTGTGAGCACATTTTGGACTTAGGAAAATGCATAAGACCCCCAGTGGGGGTGCTGGGGGTCCCTTTTGATTGGTCCATAACTGTTTGTTTGTTTGTTTTTTTTTTTTTTTTCTTCCATTGGCAGCCCCCCCACACAGAGGTGGGGGTGCTGGGGGTCACCCCCACTGGGGTCCCCAGCATTACCCTTGGACTTATTTCGTTAATTTAAATTGTATATTTTGTACAATTTATTAAATAGATCACTCATAAAAATAAATAAATAAAAATTGAATACTAATAGTTACTTGGACCATTTATATATTTGATAGATATTACAAAATAAATAATTTAAATTATTGAAATGGGATCACAATTTTCTCAACTTGATCCTAATTGATCTCCAAAGAAGCCTTGTACTTTTTTAAAAATTCTTTATTGTGAAGTTCAAGCTCAAGCTCTTTCAAACATATTCACTATATTTCAAACAGTAGTTGTATTTGAAATATATATATATTTAAAAAGTAGTTGTATTTGAATTATATATATATATTTTCAATAAAAAAAAATTCGAGTTAATAACTTATTTTTTAGATGAAGATGCTTTGCGAGAAGAAGAAGCCACTACCAGAGGGATGGAATCTCACATAGTGGATGATTACCTTTTGACCAATGTTTTGTCTTCAACTAATGATAATCTCTTGAATATTATCTATTAGACCAATCAATTAAGAAAAAAATGTAAGGAGAAAAAAAAACTATTTTGGTTGGTTTGATGAGAAAATTATCGTATTGTAAAGGACAGATATATTTTTTTTATTAAAAAGCAAGTGACTGCATGAAGGGCCATTCAAGTTGATTGTTACCCTTTCCTCTAATCATCATTATAATTTATATCCCTCAATTTTGATCCTCTCTTGTCACTTAGTTTTATAAGGGTTTTTTTTTTAACTATTTTTTTTTTTTTATCTAAGGTTAAATATATATATATATTTGGATGATATAAATTTTGAGAGAAATGAAATTATTAGTAATAAAATTTTTGTATTGCTATTTTGGGGTTTGATTTTGTTAGGATTCTATAATAAAAAATGATATAAAAGGTTAAATATGGTGAGGCCAATTATTATTTTTTTAGTCTTAAATGACTAAAATTCCTTCAAGAAAGTGACATTCTTATGAAAGAAATAAAAGAAAAAAATTAAGAATTAGTTTTATATTTCAATACGTTTCATACACATGAATCCTGTAAACTTGAAATCACATACACCATTTTCCTCAAAATTCTTGTCATTCAAACTTAATCTTAACGTAATAAAAATGTATTTCGCGTTGTTTTGGGATGATTTTAGGCTTTCAACATTGCTCTCTCTAAGCACAATCACACAATTTTTTGGAGTAAAAAAAAGCATAAAAAAATTTATTTATTATTGCTATTAGTCAATTTTTAAAATTATTTAGTCTACATATTAAAAAATAAAAATTATTGCTCAAAGTTGAAAAAAATTTACTAAAATTTTACCAATAAAATCCTAATTAAACAAGTGCTTTTTGTTGGTGGTCCCATATCATGAACTTTGGACTCTTCTTCTCTTATTTGTAAAATGTGTTTTCTTGGAGGAACCACAGATGATTTTCTTTGGAGTTTTGGTGGAAAGCCATGTGCATCATTGCTGTAAATAGCTATGCTTTTAGGTTTATAATCTTTGAGTGCTAGTCACATAATATGGGTATCATTACAACCATAGATAGATAAAGCCATGCACATTAGTAAAAAGGCTCTTAACCATGGTTAAGACCATAACCACTACCATGGTTAAGTATATCCCTGCTTGGATCTGCCTATTTATATTGTTCAAGCTACTCCTTTCTTGCATCTTTCTTGACCATTGTTACCCCCATCAAATTGGCCTTATTTAAAAATATATATATATTTCATTACGAAAAATATTTTTTATTGAGTAAAAAATGCAAAAATATATATATGTTTTTCAAAAAATAATTTTCCCTCAAACAAACTAAAGAAACTAAATTTAAAATACTGTTTGGAATCTCTCAAATAAGCATCTATTTTTCTTTTTCTTTTTTTAATCTTTATTGACGTTTTTTTTTACCTTTCAATCCATATAGATGAATCTAAAATATAATTTTTTTTAAAAATCCCCAAAAATTGAAAGAGTCAAAATAAGCCCAAAAAATTCACTCTTTTTTTTTTCTACTTTTTTTGTCTTTTTTAAACTTTAAAAAATAAAAAAATAAAAAATCGGTTCATCTCGTCAAGTAAAATCTAGAAGCCTAAAACATTTATGAATTTTTTTAAAAAAAAAAGTGCAATAAAGACAAGAATAGCAAACAAAGAAGTCACTAAAAAAGCAAACACCCAAACTTCCACCCTCCTAATTTTTTGGTTCCTTTCTAAGCCTGTGCAGAAAAACAAATATCTGTTGATATTTCATCATGAATACCATTTCATTTAAGTCTTTTAAAAAAATATGCAAAAGAACAAAAATACATATTTGTACCTATTCCTAATTCATAACATTCACAAATTCATTGAAGCTGCTGCTCAGCTTTCTGCATCAATGCTGCAAAACACTCTTTCCAGCTCGAAACCTTCTCTTCACCGTTGGCCACCTGCAAGCAACCATGCAGAAACACAAATCTTCCAATGATTATACTTCCAAACAAATAAAAGGGAAAAAAAAGAAAGAAAAAAAGAATAAAAACATCGATAACAGGCAAAGTGACGCGGTCTAAATCTTAGAAGACATTTTGAATGTGTCAGGGAAAATAAAATTTTCATTATGCCCTTTTGAATTGGTAATGTTTCAAGTGGTGCAATCTAAATCATACATTTGCATCTTCAAATGTTTTGAAATGTTGATGAAAACAAAATTGAATGCTCAAATGTTTTCAAATGTTGATGAAAACAAGATAGAATGCTTACACATTCATTGGGACATCCAAACACGACACAAACTGAGAAAAAATCTTGGCAATGTTTGGTTCTCTTTTGGAATCACAATTCCAATTAAAAATTTTCAAAACTCATAATCTAACACACAATTCAAAACTACTAAAATCTCAATTCAAGAATTATTTTCAAAACTCATAACTAAACACACAACTCAAAACTCAAATCAAAACTTTTTTCAAAACTCAAAATCAAACTCTTTTCAAAACTTTATTTTAAAATAAAAAATTTTAAAATATATATATTTTATTTTGTTTTTTAAAATTATTTTTAGAATCATGATTTGAGTGTGAAGTCATATTTTGAGTTGTGAGTTTTGAAAAGAGAAAATCGAAAATGATTTTTCCCCCGAATTTGTTTTCCCCGAATCCCCCGAATTTGTCTTCCTTTATGTCTGAAACGCAGAGAGGGAGAGGGAGAAAGAGAGAAACAGAGAAGGAAGAAGAGAGGAAGATGTTGATGGCGATGAGAGAGAGGGGCTCGGCCGCCGATCACCGCCGCCAATCGTCGCCGCCATTGTCCCTGTCGATCGACGCCTCCGTCGTCGCTACTGCCTCCGATCAACGCCCCCTCTCTTTTTTCTCTCCCTTCTCTGTTTCAAAGAGAAAAGGAAAAGAAAAAAAAAAAATTTTGATCTGTATACACACAAATCTGTGTATACACAACCGTCCCCTTGATTTTGATTTTTTTTTTTTTTGTGTGTGATCGTTGGTTGTTGTTGATGATTAAAGAAAAAAAAAAATTTTTGAGATAGGTTTGACTTTTGGTTGATGATGGCGATGATCTTCTTTCTCTCTCTCTCTGCTCTGCTTCTCTCCTTTTCTTCTTCTTCTTTCTTTCTTCTTCTCCTTCTCCTTCTTCTTCTTCTCCTTCTCCTTCTTCTTCTTCTTCTGCGTCTTCTTCTTCTTCAGACAAAAGGGAAGGAAAAAAGGAATAAAAAATTTAAAAAAATTAAAAATCCCAAAACGACGTCATTTTGGGATTTCGGGCGATTTGGGGGCTTCCGATTCGAGTTACGTAGCGCGATTGAAGAAAAAATTTGTTTGGTTGTGAGTTTTGAATTGTATTTTAAAATTTTTTAGATTAATTTTTTTAAAAATATTTAAAAATTTTCTTAATTTTATTTGTTTAGGATAAATATTTTATATTTTAAATATTTATTTATTTATTTATTTTAATGTGCACTATATTTCACACATTTTATGCTGATTTTTTAAATATTTTAAATATGTTTTTTAAATATTAAATTTTTTTTAAAAAAATATTATTTTATTTTAAATATATAATTTTTATTTTAAATATTTTATTTTATTTTATTTTATAAATATATATTTTAATATTTTAATTTTTTTGGTATGTGTTTGGTTTTGATTTAACTGTAGAGTTTCGAGTTATGTGTTTGATTATGAGTTTTGAAAATAATTTTTGAATTGAATTTTGAGTTATGTGTTTAGTTATGATTTGAGTATAGAGTTGTGTTTTAAGTTTAAAATATTAAAATTTTAAAATTTTAAAAAATTGCAAAATAAAATAAAATATTTAAATAAAAATTATATATTTAAAATAAAAAAATAAAATTTTCTTAAACATTTTTTAATATTTTAAAAAAATAAATCCAAAAAATTCAAAATACAACTCAAAACTCTTTTCAAAATCCAAAACTCTTTTTAAAATTGAAAATTCAAAATCTACTTTCAAAACACTTTTCAAAACTCAACTCACAATACCACACTTAAATCACAACTCCACATTCAAATTATAATTCCAAAACTAAACCAAATAGAGCCCTTGATTTTGTGTGCTAGTAAAAATTTTCTTCATGTAAATTAAAATTACAAGAGTTTCCAAGAAACCTTTAGAGGAATTCATTTTAACCAACCTCAAATATTAGTCCTCTTTGCGGGACTGCATCAAGTGCTTCCACGCATATGAAGGCAGCATCCTCCTTGCTAAGACTTCCCCTTTCTGTGCTACCCTGCCATGAAGAATTTGAAACCGCATTCCGATTGTTATGTCTACACAAAGACACAAAACAACTCATTGTGCCCCTCAAAACAACAAAGTCAGTTAAGTCAGCAAAAGTTATTATTAGTAAGCAAGGACAACAACATGCTCAAGGAATGCATGTGTGATCTCTTGGAAATATAATATATCTTACTTTTATTCATGCATTTCAAAAAATATCTGTTTATTTTAGCATTTTATACAATATTGGTTTTTTGTGTAATCATTTTAATTTTGAGAAACCAGATAAGTTCTTATTTTAAATGCAATTTGGTAATGATTCCATTTATTTCCATTCAAACTTTTCTCCAAGAGATATATTTAACTGTAGTAGGAACAAAAGCAAATAGTTCATTACCATGTGGCTTCCTAACACCTTATAAAAAATAAATAAGCATCTTTTGGCAATCAATGGACTCTGAATAGCTGCAAAACACGTTACCATAACCCGTTCAGAAAGTCAACTACGAATTGATTGTCTCAAGCAAATATTCTTTTAATATTTTGAATGTCAAGACCAGCCTGTTGTTCATGCACTGTAATATTCATTTCTAAACAGATTTACATCTAACTGTATCACAGGAACAATGTAAGTCTAATTTACCAAACAAAACCTGGCAAAAATATTCAAGTATGTGTTAGTAATTGGAAAAGAAAGGCATGCAGAAGCAATTTCCCTTGCACTTATTTTTGTTCTGATTTACCTAAGGCAGTGATTGGATCTTGGGGTTGATGATGGATTTATGGAGGGAAAATAAAAGAAAGAGGATTTGTGGAAAAAACGTAGCCTCTATTTCATTCACAACTCCCTTCCCTCTTTCTTTCCCTCTACAAATCCCTCATTAAATTCAAGAGACAAACACATCCTAAACAATACAACAAGGGCGTCCCCAATTTGCCCTATTGCAAACTAGTAAGTATATTTTCTACGCTACAAGTGCACACAAACTAACAAGTGCAGAAAATCATGGGTAAGAGTGGAGAGAGTTGTGTGTAGTGGATATCAGTTACTAGTATAGTGATTTTGCCTTTTGATTTTGTGGCAAGTGTTCATACCAAGTGAGTTGTGTGCTTTATATAATAGTATAGATATAGATAAGAATATTGTTATAATTGATTAAGCACATGGTAACTAAGAATCAAAGGTTTGTACAGCAGTCCGTTGAATAAGGAAAATACGTATGAATGAATAGTACCTCCTTAAAACTAAAACCTTGCTTCTCCCCACGAGTATCTTGCAATGACCCTGCTCTGACGATGGTGTAAGGAATTCCCAAAGCCATGACAATTGATTCATCTTGCTCTGCCAGTTTTCTTGCTTTGCTATTCATAAGAGCTTGAATCCCACCAGCACCTCTATAAACAGACAACTGCAATCTTGTTAAACCAACATATCAAACATACATTACTTAGATAAATGTGCTCAAACATGTATAAGAGAGGGAGAAAGTACCTGGGATAACAGAATAACATGCTGTACTCCTTTCAGGCTCTTGACTTGTGATAAGAAACCTTCCTACAGAAAAGCAGGTTTTAATGCTATGTGACCGACATTCATCGATAGAAGTGGGAGAGAAAGAGAGAATTTGTTTGGTTTAGTTTTAGTTTTCTCTGTTTCTGTTTTCGTGTTTTGAAAGCAAAATTAATCAAAAAATTAAAAAAACATTCATCATTCTCAATTTATTATGAGAACATTTTTTGAAAATTTAAAACAACTTTATAGTATTTCCAAAAAATTGACTTGTTTTAAGAAAATCAATGTTGCCGATGAGGGCTTGAGAGAGAGAGAGAGAGAGAGGATTGCACGATGATGGTTTTGGCAGTGAGGGGCTGCACAATGGTTGTACGGGGAGGGGATAGAAGGGGTTGAAGCAGAAAAAGGAGAGGAGCAATAGCACTAGAGTAGGGGTGGAGGTGGTGACTAGATAGGTGGCAAGGGTGGTTGGATAGGTGATGTAAGTTAAGGGATGGGAGAAAAGAGAGAGGGAGGGAGTTGGAGGTGGATGGTAGATACTGGGGTGGGTTAGCATGCGAGATGAAGGGAAGAAGAGACAGGGAGAAAATGGAAAAATCATTAATGTCATTAATGGCGTTAACATTTCAACCTCACTTGGGGAGGTCAATGTAATTAACCCTAAAATTAACAACGATAAATCCCATCAAAAGAATGGGTAAGTGGGATAATATGAATGTATTGCAATTGACTGCTATTAGCCAGGTGAAAAAGTATATACACAATAAAAGACGGAGCCTGAGGTTTGCATACATTTGGGCATATTATTGCACGAACTCCTCTTATAGCCTTCTTCTGGAATGACCTGTCATTTGTATCTCCAGCCATTGGCTTTCAATACAACAGAAAAAACCAATACTCAAACAAGTCATCAATGCACACCAATATATATATATTTGAAAGACACAATGCAAAACAACTAACAAAAATGGTAAACCGTGTCAAATTAATTTCAAGAATGTCAACCTACCCACCTCAACGTAAATCCCAAAGGCTTCAACAGCAGCCCGTTTATTCTTCACCAATGCTTTAACCTGAGTTCGTTTGACAATTAATGATAATATTATCATCTGCACAAGTTAGAGATGGCCAAACGCAAATTCATATACAATAAAGTAGCACAGTAAATGAGCTATTTAAGCAATACCACAATACACCACTCAACTGAAAATTGAAAGAATAACATGATATGTAGTCTTTTTATTTGCATTTTATTTCTTGAATAGTACAGGATTGGAAAGGATTCAAACAATTTCTCTAATCATGACATGCATCTAGAACAAAACTAACATCATTTAAATCACAAATGCAGATTTTTTTTCTTTGTCCTGTTGTTGGCCACAAAATGCTTTTTTAACATGAAAGCTGGAATTTGTGGCGTAACACACCTGGCCAATCTCATTATCTCCATCGGTTACTAAAACTGCATCCCTAATTTCATCTTCTTCTGTGTCTCAAAAGCAAAGAAAAACATTCAACGAAGGACACAAACCCATATGTAGATATACAGTTGAAATTTATAAATTGCTATACCAGACTACCTGGAGATTCATCATCTTCTTCCAACATGGATCCATCTTTTGGGAGGAGATCAGGTGCCCCATACCATTTCCTTAACTTTGGCCCTCCTACAATGAAACCATTCATAAACCAACAAATTGAGAGTGTCACTTGTTTGGTCAATCAGTTTATGTCTAAGATGGTTCAATATATATATCCTTTAATGCCCCATTAAATTTCAAAGAACAAGGAGAAATGGGAAAATATTTTAGGCTAGAGAGACTAGTGTGACATTTTCCATCATGCCTTGGATTTTCAGTATTCTATGAGGTTTTCACTGCAAGGCATCTGGAAAAAAAATAAGAAGGCACAGTATAGAAGAGTGCCAACGGCTTGACTTTGTGGTTAGGCCACGCGAAAATTGACTGACACAGTGGAATACTTATCTAAAGAGAGTCTGGTTCAGTGATACAAAATGAAAACATACTAGATGTCCAGCCAAACTAGTTCCAAAAGTCATCGAGTCCATAACAAATTATCTAAATTCTTATTACAGAGGCCTGCTTATATTTTTATTTGTCAAACACTTTCCACCAAGTCATAACACTCACTACGCAACTGGAACTTTGGAAGCAGAGGGTAGAACACAAGAGTGATTGAATCATCCCAATTACGAATACAAATTGAATTCTTAAGAATTTTTTTGCATACATAGCACTGCTATCTTTATTTATGCAGCCATACCCTTTGTCACTCACATGTGACAATCCTTGGTGTGTTTGCTCAACATAACTCATTCTCTTTCTAGGAATTCTCTTGTTGTAACACCTATATCATGAGCTACTCCTTAACTGATGCACACATTGTTTTTCTTGCGATACCTCACGTGAATGCATTTATTTCTGCTTTCTTTGTACCATCACTTATCCATCTCAACATCATCCTCTTAAATAGTGTTCATTTCATAATAACTAATACCCAATATGCCATAACCAAAGACCACTGAGATTGTAACTAGGGGAATATACAATTTTCCTTAAAAATAATGCTACGTTTGGTTCACTTAAATTAAAGTAAAATATAACAGAATGCTCATTCCTTGTCCTTGCTATAGAATGATCATAATTCTATTTGCAATAACATTTTTCAACACTTACCAATCAGTCCTATTAAAGCTATGTTTGGTTTTGGTTTTTTGACTAAAAAGAACAAAAGACAAAATTGGCTACATAAGCCAATAAGATAAAATGACATATCTAAACCATAAGCATTGCACTTTTTCTCTTACAAAAGCCAAAAAAGCCAAAAATAAAAACCAAACGAGGCTAAAATAGCCAAAAAGCTAAAAAGTCAGGATTTTAGCTCTTTCCAAACGAAGACTAACTAGACTTATTTAAGCTACAGATCCTGGTTAATAAATTTATCACTATAAATTTATTCATAAAAACAAGAGAGACTGATACATTTATCCCTTATCAAGTGGACTAATGACTAATAAGTTTCAAAAATAGGACCTTACCCTTAAATTTTCACTATTTTTCTTAGTGAACCAATAATAGACAAACCAAACACTACCTAAAGGTAAAAAAACATGCCGCAGGGAACACTTTAGCATTTGCCTAGAACTAATAATAGTGCATAAAGAAGATCCTTTTGTCAGATGTCCAAGTAAACCACAACAACATCTAAGGAATCAAATACAAACAATAACTGATTAAAGAGCACAAATGAAGGAAAAAAGGGGAAACCTTCAATGTAATCAAGAATTTGGTCCACGAATCTGGGTTTGTTCTTGGATGAGAAGCATACCATAGAACGCTTTTTCGCATTGAAGTTGAAAGACCCATTACAGGTTCCGCGTGAGCTTCGAGATGAAAGGAAGTGAGAAGTGTAGAGAGAGAATGTTGAAGAGAGAGAACCAGAAGCCATGGACACTCACTCACTCTTCTTCTTCTTCTTCTTCTTCACAACAACTCTGCCCTTTTTGTTTTTTTTTTTATTTCTTTCGTCATCCAACCGTTTCTTTCTAAACCGTGGAGGGATAACGCTGAGATGGACCATTTTTCCCCCAAAATTATCCACCTTTTCATTTCTTTTGTTTTTTTTTCTTGCTTTTTTCTTTTGGTTTGTTTTTGTCTTTGTGATTTTTTTTTTTTTTTAACTTTTAAAAAGTTTTAAGTTTTAAAATTCAACTTGACGAATTGAAAAATCATAATTTTTAAAAAAAAATTCAAAAAAATCAAGAAAATATAAAAATAAGTAGGCCTTGTTTGGTTTGGCTTTGGAAAAAAGATTTTAGAGAAAATTTTTAGAAATTTTGTTTAGTTTGTAATTTTTTTCAAAAAATTTTTAAAATTATTTTTTCTCTCCTACACATCAATCAATCACTTTTTCTCTTTTCTTTCTGCTTTTTAATAACTTTTTTTCTCACATACATCTATTCAATTATAACAAAATATTAAATTATTCCAAACTCTCAAACTCCAAAACTATTTTCAAAATATACAACCAAACAAACTACAAAAATTTCCAAACTCTCTTCCTAAAATATTTTTTGAAAACTTATCTCTCAAAATCAAACCAAACAAGGCCGTAATTTTTTTAGCCTATTTTCATCTTTAATGATTTTTTTCTAGAAGTTTTCAAAAAAAATATAATTTTTAGATTCGTCTCGACAAAACAGACCGAAAAAATAAAAAAATTTGATATAATTTTGAAAAAAAAAATCAATAAAGACAAAAAATAAAAAAAAGAGATGTTTTTCTTTTTTTTTTTTGAAAATTAGTTAAACATCTCTATCCAACTTTGTGTAATAAGAGATGTCTAAGATAATTTTTTTTAGAAAAATGCTTCAGGCCTCGAGAGCGTGAGGCGCGAATGGCGCGAATGAACTCTGTGACACGTGTGGCTCTCTTTCTCCTTTCACCTCTCTCTCTCTCTCTCTCTCTCTTTCAACCCAAAAACAATCTCACTCTCTACTCTATTCAAACCCAAATCTGGGACTCCCTCTCTCTCCCTCTCTCTGTCTCTACTCTATTGAAACCCAAACACTATTTCGGTCTAGCAAACAAGAGCAAAATTAGCTAACCCATCGACGGCGGTGGCGGGCTTCCTGCGTTTTCCGGCGTCCCTTCTTTGCATTGACACGTTGCACAGTTACCCAAGCCCTAGATCCCCAAATCTCTCCATTGACAACCAAGGTCAGATTTTTTTGTTTTTTATTATTATAAATCATTGCCATTTAATCGCCATGATAAAGCTTAGTGATTAATTTGTTTTTTTTTTCGATTTATTTTGAAATCCTCTCCATTTAATCCTCATGATGAAAAGCTGTGTGATTTTTCAAAAAAATGTTATGAAATCAAACTTCATAAAAATCGTACTTGCTGAAAATGTTATGAAATCATGCTTGCTCAAAAAAATGTTATGAAATCATACTTCATAAAATAGACTTGCTGAAATCATACTTGCTGAAAAGCTGGAGAGGATTTTTGAAAAACAGAACAAAAGTCCTGTGATGAAGAATGTTATGAAAATATACTTGTTGAGTTCTGTTGTGATTTTAAAAGAAAAATCAACTTGTTGAATGATGAATTGAAGGCATATGTGATAATTGAAAGTAGGTGTGATTCTCTCTACACTTACATTTTGCATTGCAAGTGTATGCTAAAATGCCTCAATGAAATGCTTTGTGAATGGCCAAATTATTGTTTCTAGACTTACATTTTTTTTGGGTGAATATCTAGACTTACATTTTGCCTCAATGAAATGCTTTGTAATTTTGAATAACAATACCAAATTTTTTTGGCTATCATACTTCCAACAGTAAACTTCACCAGCAAAACCATATACCATCTTCATTCCATGGGCCATTTGACATTATGAATGGAGAATTGTATTTTTTATGCTCAATAATGTACTAATTATTTGTTAAAATGCTACTATTAGGAGTAACATGTCAATGGCTTATACCTCTACTAGTTCAAACAATGATGGTCGCCTGTTCGAAAATCGAAGTTGCAAATGTGGCAAAAAAGCGGCCGTTCAGATATCAGATTCATAAAAAAATCCAAGGAGGCTTTACTTCAAGTGTGCAGATGGCAAGTGCAATTACTTTGCATGGTGGGCGCCTACTACCCAACATGGCAATGCATCAAATATCCAATAGCGGCCTAATCTTATTCATAGGAAGAATGAAGATGAGGGGAGGAATGATTCTAACAGAAACAATGAATCATAGTGTGTACTGGTTTAATGGTGTTAATTTGTTTAATGTTAAAATGAATGTTGTAAACTTATACATTTGGTTTTGGAATGCACATATGGTTTTGTAGAATGGTTGACGAATGTGGGTATCTTTATGGATTCTATGTGTTGCTGCTGAATGTGTGTTTTTGGGATGCTGATTCATGGTAATATGATTTTTTCAATGAAATATAGGAGTACTCTTTTTCTTTCCCCTGAAATACCATATGACATACATATATAAAATTAAGAACCATAAACCATACGTTTATCACATCAAAATAGTGCCCATGAAACATGTTAAAAAATATCCTAAGATACTGACTAAAAGATTGTAAATTTACCACCAATTCAACTAAAAAGCCTAAGAAACCTTGTAACTTATCTTAACATTTCAGCAACCAAAAGACATATTCCTAAAGAGAAACATTAAAGACTAGTTTAGTATAATCATACATCTCTTGATTTATAGAATCATTTTATGATCTCTTAAATATAACTATTCAGTGAGATCACATTCAAATCTTGATGCCACCTCCATAAAGAGAGTTTTTCCAAAGGAGCTCTTGTTCATTTTAATCCTTAAGCAGAACTTTAATAGCTAATTTCTCTCAATGGTTTGATAGCATTTGTTATAAAAAAAAAAAAAAACAAAAAAACAAAAAAAAATAAAAGGTAAGCACAAAGAGAGTTAAAACTACAGCCACTCTACTACATCTGTGGTATCAGGGGTCTGTCCTTACTTCCCATTATTCGGCTAACCATATAGCATAGACATGTTTAAAATAGGTAAGCACAATTCAAGTCACCTTCTAAAACATAAAACCATATCAACATAAAACTAAATTAAGCTTCCACCAAAACTGAATTAAGCTGAAACCAAAATTGAATTAAGCCAATATAAAACCATATCAACATCATCCAAACACTCAAGAGAATAATAAGTCACCTTCCAAAATATATTGTTTAAGGCCAAAATCACTTGATTGGATCCTAAACAAACCAAAGTATCCAAAGTTTACAAAACAAAGTCATAAAATTACTACTAAAAACTAAAAATAAAAAGGGGCATTTGGATCCACATTTATATTCAAGTCAACAAATTTTGAAGCAATTGATCCACTTTGACTGCTTATATTGTTCACCATTCTTGAATGACTAAGAGATACGCTTCCAATATTGTCCACCATTTGCATTAGGCCACCTTGTGCCTATTCAATGAGAAAGTAAACAATATGAAAAAATTTAGTTGCTTTCTCATAAATAAACCCAGTGATATTATATAAAGAGTAATTGACATAAGATCAAGGAAACTACTGGGAAATGGTAAAAAAATCATTCAAGAGAAAGGACAGTATCGAGAAAAAGCAAGCTGGGAGCAACTTGGAGAATAGAATACAACCAGTCAAAAACCATTTACTACATAAGAATCATCAATGAGGGATCACAGGCAAGCTACAAAGACAATTCAGGTTATAGGCATATCAAGTTTCACCAAAAATTATCACATACAAAATCAAGTGACATAGAACAACATCAAGAAATTGAAATCAATATACTTTATCAAACCTCTAAACACTACATGATGTAGAAAGTAATTTTACTTGTAAGATAGAACAGAGCCAATTAAAATGAAACAAATTCCTGACTATTTATTTACAAACTTACCCCAATCTCTCTCCCTTTTTTTTTCCTTTTTTCCTTTTTTTATTTTTATTTTTATTTTTTATAATTATAATTAAGCTCACGCAACCAATTAAGCCCCAGCTGTGGGCAACACTGCCATGAAAGAGTTGTAAAATGACTCCAAAATCACTGGTAGTCCATCATTGGTTTTTGTTTAATGTTCAAACAGTTTAATTTTTGTTCAATGTATAAGAGATTTTGTTCAATGAATGTTCAATCTGTTTCTGTTTTGTTTCCATCTCCAAATTATTAATTTCTTCATTACAGTTTGGTTTTTGTGATGAACTTCAACATTTCTCAACAATGAAATAAAGGTACCATACACATAACAATTGTCTTAACAAACAAAATCTTTCGATGTGGACTTTCAACAAACACATAGAATGCATCAATACAAAAACACCAAACTCATGTTTAAAACAAATTATGGACCAAGAAGATTTCAACCAATGTAAAGAAATAGGAGCAAAATCATAGACCAAGCAGATTTCAACCAATATAAAGCAAAGAATATGTTTGAAGCAAGTGACCCACGAGTCAGTTCGTTGTTGGTGGGTGGAGCCAAAATTTTCAGAGACACCGGAGGAATTGGGGAGTGGGAGACGGTGGTCAATGGTCACCGGTGGTCTTCTTCGTCGCCAGTGGCCACCTAGGTCGTCGTCGTCGTCGTCGTCGTCCTCTAGGTCGTGGTTTTTCTATCTCCCGAGAAGTGGTCTTTCTAGGTCATAATATTGCTTCGTAGGCGCGTGAAATCCACACATGTTTTGCTGCGCGTGAAGAATGGACAGACGACCTCATTCGAGCCATTCGCACCAATGTGATTCGAGGTCTGTAGCAGCTCTGTTTTTTTTATTAGCTAAGGTCTCTTTCGAAATTTTTCTGTGAAAATTAATTTCTTTGTATCAGAGTCAAAATTTCTCTGAGTTTGGTGAAATTTTTCATTGTCGAATTTTCATTGTGAAAATGTTAAGGGACCTTAACTACTATGAAAATAATATATATCTTTTATCTTATAAAATCTTAATATTAAGGATCTTAAAAAAAATCTTTTTTTTTTATTGCCAAAATGGGCCTAAATAAGTTGGTTGGGTAAAAAAATAATACTGTAAAAATGAAATTGAATAGAAATTTATCAAACAACAAAAATGTTACTGAGCATAAAAATATAGTCAAAATTATCTCAAAAGAATGTAGAGTGTAAATTTAAAGTTAATAGTATGGATGTCATATCCACAATAATTGTGGAGTGTTGATTATTATTTTTTGAATAATGTTATAAGTTTATAGTACGAAAATGTTTTTTAGCTCGAAAAAATCGGCCCCGAATGCCCCTAAAGCCCAAAACGACGTCGTTTTGGGCTTTAGGTTTTTTTTTTTTTTCTTTTTTTTCTTTTTTTTCTGCCATTGTTGACGCAGAGGGAGAAGAGGGAGAAGAGGGAGAGGGAGAGAAAGAGAAAAGAGGGAAGAGGAAAAGGAGTTCGTCGCAGCTCGCCTCCGGCCGTCCGCCGGCCCGTCGCAGCTACCCCTTCGCAGCTCTGCCCCGGTCGTCGCAGCTCGCAGCTCCGCCGTCCCCCTCCTCCTCCTCCTCCCCTCTCCTCCCCTCCCCCTTCATTTTTTAGGCCCCCTCCAGTCCCCTCCTCCCTCCTCCTCCCCTCTCCCCTCCCCCTTCTTCGTCTTCTTCTTGCTTCTTCCCCTATAAAAAAAAAAAAAAAAGGATTCGGGGCATTCGGAGGAGCTCGGATTCGAGCTCCCAATCACGTCTCTTTATAGTATTATTGTTCAAATAAAAATTGTTACCCCAAAAAAATATATATGTATTTAGTTTTTATTAGTACATTGAAATTAATGAATATTCATTAAACCATCATTGACATTTCTAAAAAATAATAGGTGCAATCAAATGATTATTTATTGACTTGACTGATGATTAAACTCTCAAAATATTTATATAAAATTATTTTAAGAATTAATTATTTTAATTAAATTTTAACGACTTTTTAACTCTTTTTTTTCTTAGCATCTTGCCCAAACAATCCTTAATATACCACAAATTTTCATACATATCACTTTGGTTCAATTATAAAAAGTTCATTGCTTCATTATTTTGGAGGGTGTCGTTTGTGTGAAATATATACGTTTGTAGGAAAGCTTTATGGTATGTTCAAAAAAAAAAAAGGAAAGCTTTATGGTGTGTATTTTTTTTTGCGTACATATTATATGTATCTTATCATAAATTGATGTAATTTTATTAAAAAAATTTACAACATCAATCATAAAATGCATAATCTCATTACAAATTAGCATAATAAAAAATATCGTAATCAAATTACAATTTTTTGTTACATGAACTACAATATTTTGAACATTACACTAATTTGTGACGAAATTACGTATTTTGTAATTGATATTATGAATTTTTATAATAAAATTATACCAATTTATAGGATAGATTACACTTATACCCCTGAGGTTTTAGTTTAATACATATCACCCCTAACATTTAAGAAATTACACTAACCTCCTGTCATTGTAATTATTTAGACAAAATAAAAATATTGAACTCACGCACTCTCTCTTTTCTTGCTTTGCTTTACTTCCTATGTGTTTTTTTTTTAAATGTAATTTCTTCTATTTTTCTACTAGTAGTTGTTGACATTTATATAAGAATGGAGATTTGTGAAATGAGGCTATTAACCATAAGGATTGTGCGGACCAATTTACATGAAAATTGGGCCGAGCTAGGTAATGGGCTGTTATGGGCCGCTGTGCGAAGTGCTAAGTAAAATGGCCATAAAGTTACTCCGGTCTTGCAGAGGCGTGAAGTTACTCCGGTCCTAAAGGGCTTACAGTTAGTTCGGTCACCATACTAAAACTTATACCGGTCATAGCACAATACGTAGTCTAAACCTTACTAAAAGTTAGCTCGGTTTGGGCTTACTATGGTTTATGAAAGAGGAACAAAGGTAAGGGCAGTGAACCGAACTAAGGATAGTTCGATCTATTCTGTGGCTAAGCATAGCCATGCTTACCTCGGCCACATTGGAGTCCGACCATAGTAAAACCATCTCACTTGGTTTAAGCAGTGAGGGGGGTGTTGAAAGATAAGCATTATTTTTCAGGAGTATGAATCCTAGGAGGACTCTACATAGAGGAGAAGAGTCCTACTTGGATTGTGCCACACGGGACCTATAAAAACTCACAAACATCACCTGTGGAGAGGTAACACAACTTTGATTTCCGAATACACAGAGCTTTTGTCTACTTGTCTACTTTGCTGACTTAGGCATCGGAGAGGTTTCCGGCACACACCCGCCGGCTAGCTCACGTTTGTGTTTTCAGGGAGTAAAGCGACGTCGTACGGAGGAGCGCAGACTTGATCAACAGGATTATACGAGAAGGTTTATTTCTTTTCCGTACAATTGGCGCCGTCTGTGGGAACTTAGATAAGAACAAAACCTCTTGATCAAGCTTTTCCTCTTTAGAATCAATGGCGCACAACGAAGATTTGCCACAATCCGCCATTGACGGACAAACACCAGAGGTGGGTGCAAGGCGCGAAGGTCTACTTTCTATCCCTTTTATGACGGATTTAAAGCCACAGCGACAGAATCCCAGGAGGGATGCGAGGGGGAGAAGGCGGACTAACAGCCTCCATCACTCTCGTTCACAAAGTCCTGAGAGACAAAGGCGGATGATTGATCCTCAAACTCTGGAGGACCGTGTGAAGGAGCAGGACGAATTGATACGACGGATGGCGACGGACATGGAGTCCATAAAGCGCCAAATAAAAGGAAAAGGAGTGGCGACAGGAGAGGGGCGCAAAGGCAAGACGTCCCTTCGCCACTCGGAAGATCGTAGTAGACGTACCACACCATCTCAAGCAGATAGTAGAAGCCTCAGGACAGGCGATACACAATCTAAGACTTCCAGAACTCGTCACTCCAGGTCTGAGAGGACGAGATCTGAGAGGTCATACACGGAAGGAAGCACCTATCGGCCCTCGCGCACGCACCAGACATTATCCAGGCAAACGGAGTTGCCTAGATCATTTGACTTGCGAACCGTGCTAAAAAAAAGGGCACGATGAAAGGAGGATGCCAGGGCGCGCGACCCACACAGAGTTTCTGCCTTGCAGCGGTTGGCTCATCGGACGTATGGAAGCGTCGAGGTTGGAATGCCAATTCCGCGCCCTGCCTACGAACCGACGAACAAAGCATTGGCGAGGCTGATGACCTCGCCGTTCGTTCCGGCAATTGAAAACGCGCCCCTGCCTTCCGGTTTCCTTCAGCCCAAATTCACCACGTACGAAAGGAAAGACGGACCCCTACTCACACTTGAGCCACTTTCGCCAGGTCATGGCTGTGTACCGGCGAAATGAGGCTTTGATGTACATCCTCTTCCCATCTAGCCTTGGCGACCTAGGCTTGACTTGGTTCGAAAAACTTCCAGAAGGCAGCATAGCCTCCTGGGCGCAATTGGCGGAGGCGTTCGTAACAAGGTTCAGAACAAACACCAAAACCCCGGTGGAGATCGACCAGCTACTCTCCATCGACATGGGCGACAAGGAGACCCTATGATCCTATAATAGTCGCTACTAGGAGACCTTCAACCAGATTGGGGACTGCCCCACCAATCTCGCCATTGTACAGTACAAAAGAGGCCTTCCAGTCGGGAACAGACTAAGGGACTCAATCACCATGACGCTACCTCTCACCATGGAGGCCCTGATGGAAAGAGTGCATCAGCACATCAGGGTGGAAGAGGATGGTGCCCGGGCCAAAACAAAATCTGGCACGACCGCAATACCAGAGAAAAAGGCCTCAGCAAAGGTCAACGCGGTAGACCGTCCGAGTAGAAACGGACGAGGCAGGCGAGACAACGGAGAAGACCAGAATAAGAGATGGTTGAGGGTCTGCACTGCTATAACCACGGTATTCAAAAAACTGATCTACCGAATTCTAAGTGAAATACGAGATGAGCCTTTCGTCAGATGGCCAGCCAAGCTAGGGGAAGCTCAGAAGGACTACGACGAAAGGTCGCGGTGCAGCTTCCATAAAGAAAAGGGGCACCGCACTGAGAATTGCACGCCATTGAGGCAGCACCTGGAGGAGTTGGTGGCAACTGGTCACCTGGATAAATACATTGAAGGAGGGACGCAACCAGCCCCCCATGACCACAACAACCCCAACGGGATGCCAATCGACGCCCCACCTCAAGGCATAATCAATGTGATACATGGAGTCTTCGAACCTGAGCGTGTATGCGAGCTCAGAGGGTCAATCAAGAAGGCTGAACACTTAAGAGAGGTACTAAGTGCACAACCTACCATAAAAAAGGGAAAGACAGAGGCCACGAACGTCATGTCCTTTTCAGATAGAGACTTGGCGAGGATATATTGCCCTCACAATGATGCCCTAGTTGTCACTCTCCGAGTCAAGGATTTTGACGTCAATCAGATTTTGATTGACCAGGGTAGTTCATGTGAAATAATGTACTACGAAACATTTAAACAATTGAAGTTACAAGATAAAGACTTGGCGGCTGCCGTATCTCCCCTGATTGGATTCAACTCAATGCCAGAGTGGCCAGTCGGCAAAATAATTCTTCCAGTTAGAGCAGGAAGCGTAACGAAACAAGTGGAGTTCTGGGTATTGAAAGTCCCTTCCACTTACAACATCATCTTGGGCAGAACATGGCTGCATGCCATGCGATCGGTGGTGTCATCCTACCACCAAGTAATGCAGTTCCCCAACGAAACTGGGGTAATTGAAGAGGTCTATGGAGACCAGATTATGTCCAAACAATGCTTTGTCACGGTGAATGGTAGCCGCGCTGCCAAAGGATATGTTCATTTGGTGGAAGAACCTGAGAGCAATGAACTGTTCGCAGATGTGGGCAAAACAGCTAATCAAAAAGTGGTGGAAGACTTGGTAGAGGTAAGAATAGATGAAAAAAACCCGGACAAGTTCTTTTTGCTCGGTTCGTCGTTATCCAGCACCGAAAGGTTAGAGGTCTTGGAATTCTTGACCTCTAACATCGAAGTGTTTGCCTGGACGCCATACGACATGCCAGGCATTGACCCAAACTTCATCTGTCACCAACTCAATGTCCATCCATCCGCCAGACCAATCATTCAATGCACTCGCAGATCGGCACTCCACCACGCCGAGATAGTGGCAGAAGAAGTAGGAAACCTGCTGGAGGCAGGGGCAATCAGAGAAGTGCACTACCCAAGATGGATCTCCAACACAGTAGTAGTACCAAAAAAGAATGGCAAGTGGCGTGTCTACGTCGACTACAAAACAGTCAACAAGGCATGCCCAAAAGACAGCTTTCCTCTACCACGGATAGATCAACTGGTAGACCTAACGGCAGGGCACAACTGACTTAGCTTTCTGGATGCATACAAAGGCTACCATCAAATCGCCATGCATGAACCAGACCAGGAAGTCACGTCCTTTACAACTCCAAGAGGACTGTATTACTACAAGGTCATGCCCTTTGGCCTAAAGAACGCTGTAGACGTCCCTGAACGCATCCCGGGGCGAGGAGTGCAAGTCCCCCCCGTTCTGGTTCGATATTGGGTCACTACAGTTCGAAGGACTCAAATGTCACGGTTCTAAATCTCGAACCAAAGAGTCCAAATCCGGCAAATCGTTTTGAAAACAGATTTTTTGAAAGAAGTGCCAAACATGGACTGCTTTGCCAGATACAGAGTCGCCACCTAAATATTTTTTTAATGGGGAAATTTAAGAAACCCTGACTCGGTGCCAAAGGCCACGTGTCCGTCATCACCAAAGTTGTCTCGGCTCGGGAACTTGGGTACGATTAGGGAAGGTCACTTCGTGAGCACCCCCGCTCGCCCGGTCAAAGACCGGCCTCTACTAACCATGATATCTTATTTTGAAAACATTGTATGTTCTTATTCCGGTTATTAGCCTAGGTTACTATGTGATGCGCACAGTATACAAGTATAGACTGAGTCGTCTGAATTGGAACAAAACATTTCATGTTTGTTTTTGAAAGATGGTTTGCTACCCGCAGGTAGGCTTAAGATGCAGATTTTGCCACCCCAGGTGGGCTTAGAAAAACATGGTGTTGCCACTGTCTAGTGGGCTTAAAACAAACATTTGATGAAATGTCCCAATCCAGATAACACAACCTCTACCCACAGGCATTCAGGCAGTTATATCACATAAGCAATTAGCCTCATGGTAAGCATGCTATTCATGGCAACACTCACACGCATGCAAGGATGCTAAAGCATAAAACTTACAGAGTACTCCAAGCCAAAACAGAAACTACATTAGAAAACATGCATGATCCTAAGTATACAGAAATGCCTAATGCAACACATGCAAAGATGCAACTATAGCAGGCTCGGCTATTCTAAACATGGCATATGGAATGCTACAACTAACACGTATTCAATTTGGAATTGAAATACAAATGCAGTTTGTATGATGCGCCGAGCCCGGTGCATGCAAAACAGATGAATGATGCAAACATGCTGTCATACTGTATGCTAATTGAAATATGCCCTATATCTAACCATTGTAAGCAGGTAAATAAAAGGGAGAAAGACGTGGGGTTGGAAGACATACATCATACTCACCCACACTTATTACAATTATGCCCTCGCGCAGAGGGTCCAAATAAATATACAGTCCGAATAAAAGAATATTACAGTCCAAAATAATACAGATTCCTGATTAATTAACAAATTAACTAAGAAAACTGTAAAACTGGCATGCAAGCCAGGGGCTGCCTTGATTCTGATGAATGATGTACGTTGGAGCTGCCTTGCGCAGAAATCCACGGCGATGCCCCAATTAGCCTCTGTTTGCAATGTTTCTCGAAATGCGTGCCAGACTCCGAAAAGTTGCTGATTCTTCATTTTGCTGCAACAGAGAGCAGGAAAGGGGCATAGCAATGTATTTCACAAATATATGCATGCCTCGATCCTCGTGCCACCAATCACGCATCTCGATGCATGATGGCCGAGGAGTCGGATTGCACAACTCAATATAGGATGAATGCGTATGAATACTACAACAAAACCTAACTCCATCATGGGTAATCCGGAGTGTCGGTGACTTGAGAATTGAGATCCGTTCCGTCACTCGGAGTACGGAACGTACCTCGTTTCCCGTGCCCGGGCTAACTCCTATTCCGAACACGATGCAATATGCATGAAATGCAGCTAATATACAATCCTAACATACACAATGCTATGAAAATGAGATGCCTCAAAATGCGTGCACGCGGGCACGCAAATCGAGGCGATGATCCTAAGGCATGAAATGGCAATACGCAATGCAAATTGGACTTACACTAACACGAGTGGACCTCAGCCATACTCACATAAGAGGCCGATGGATAAAAGTGAAGTGCCTCGAAATGCGCGCACACGGGTACGCAAAACGAGACAATGACATAAAGGCATGAAATGGCCTGAAATATGATATACAATGAGACTAGAATGAGATGTCTCGAAATGTGTGCCCACCGGCACGCAAACCGAGGAAATGGCATACGGAATGCAACAGGACTAAAATGAGATACGCAATGCAATATGGGCTTACACTAACATGAGAGAGCCTCAGCCACACTCACATAAGAGGCCGTCGGATAAAAGTGAAGTGTCTCGAAATGCGTGCACACGGGCACGCAAACCGAGGCAATGGCATACAGAATGCAATGATGCTAAAATGACATAAAGAATGCAAAATGGACTTACACTAACATGAGTGAGCCTCAGCCACACTCACATAAGAGGCCGTTGGATGAAAATGAAGTGCCTCGAAATGCGTGCACACGGGCACGCAAACCGAGACAATGGCCCTAAGGCATGAAATGGCATGGAAGTGATATGCAAACATGCAAATAAATTTCAGCACTCACAAATGATGCAAAACAGTCCCGAAATGAGGCGAAAGTACACCCGATGCATGAAATGGCCCCGAAATGCGAAATTAGGCACCCGAAATGGCCTATAGCTATGCAATGCATGCACAATATGGACATGGAATGAAAATACAGTAGCAAGGAAGCCCCAAGACAAGCATTTTTTCAGTAGAAAACAAGGCCAAACAGCAATCATAGATAGGGTAACAATGGTATGCAAAAATAGGGGCCAAGAGAGGGGTATTGAAGTAGATGGTAAATGCAAAGCCCAAACAGAAAAATTCCCTTCTACAAAACTGAAGAGGGGCCAAAAATATGAACATTTACAGTAGATGACAACCCCAAAAACAGTATGCAAACATGCTAGAAATGCCATGCAAGATTGAAGCCAACAAAGGCTATAACATGAGGTACCCCAAACATTCATCAAATAAGCAAAGACCCTTAATAAAACATGTTAAGAAGGACAAAATATGGATATTTTCAGTACTGCTCATGGCCGAAAACAGAAGCTAGATAGGCCTAAAAAAGCATGCAAAAATGGGGGCCAAAGAGGGGTATAATGACAAGTATAACATGGAGGCCCCCAACAAGGTTGATCCCTTCTACAATGTTTTAGAGGGACAGAAAATAAGCATAATCTCAGTTCATGAAATGCTCCAAAACAGATCACACATAGGCCAAACAAATCATGCAAATTTACGGTAAATAGGTGAGATTATGAAGCAAGTACAAGATAAAGGACCCAAAAAGGGTTGAGCCCTTCTTCAATGTTGAAGAGGGGCTCAAAATAGGCCCTCTTAAAGTTTACATTATGCTCGGAAACAGATCACACATAGGCCAAATATTCAATGCAAAATAATGGCATATAAGAGGATATTGAAACAAGTGCAAGATGGAGGGCTCAAACAGGGTTGAGCCCTTGAACAAACATGAAGAATAGCTCAAAATAGACCTAGTTTTAGTTAGGGTCGGAGCCCAAAACAGTAAGAAAATAGCCTAAGAAATTGGTGCAAGAAAGTGCTAAAAAAGAGGGGAAATGGATTTACCTTTGAAGACCAAAGCTTTTGATGATTCTTGGACCAAGATGCAACACCTTTAGCCTTTGAAAAGCTTCTCCTTGCTGCTGGAATGGAGTGGTGGTGGTAGAGCTTGAAGATGATGAAGAAATGGTACCAAACTTGAGGAAAATGAGAGAGATAGAGAAGGATACAAGTGTATATGCTCAAAACAATTTTTCCAACCCTAGGGACAGAGCTGGGAGGCCCCTTATATGGACAAAAGGAGGGGTGTAGAGGTGGAGGGAAATGCACCCAAGCTTTCCCTCCCAAGATATCCCCCGGATACAGATATTTTCTGGGGGAAACAGCTATACAGCTGTAAAGTATGCACTGAGGGGAGCATGGCCGGCTAGGTATCTTTGTTGCAGGTGGCCGGCTGGCCACCCCCCATGGCCGGCCGGCTAGGGGTCAAAAAGGTCAAGTTGAGTTAATGGCCGGCCACCAGATATTGGTGTCCTCCCAGGTCCCCTCAACACAACCATGTGGTTCAAATTTGGAGAATGTAAAACAGGAGAGAGAACAAGCCACTTTTAGGAGGGGTTCAAAAGGTTCAATTGGAGTTACTGGCCGGCCATATGTTTTTAGGGTCCTCCCATGTGTGTACAATACAAATATGTGGTTTGGGCTTGAAGAAAATGGCCCTAGGGTGTTCAACATTAGCCCGGAAGTGAGAAAAACGGGCGTCGGAGGGCGCCGGAGAAGCATAACTGGTTGCTGAGATAATTGATGGCCTCCCACCCTTCAGTAACCTTCCTGGTGATAAAACAGAGGTACCTGCCAAAAATGAACAAAAACCGATGCAAAACGAATGCTCGGGGGCCAAAACACGCAGTTCGGGGTCCCGAAAACCGGCCGTTAAGCACCGAAAGTGGTGTTTGGCCACGAAGTGGGTATCTAAGACCCCAGTGTCCCTAGAAAGGGAGTAAATGAGATGCATGCCAAAAACCGGAGGAATCGGAGATGGTCGGGTGGTCCCGAACCGAGGCACACGGCCTGACGGCTCCGAAAACCGGGAACCGGGCTCCGAAATGGGCAAAATGGCCTACGACCACGAAATGTAGCCCACGGCCACTGAGAGATAGTCTACGGGACCTCTCCCTCCCCTCAGGAAAGAAAACAGAGAAAACCAAGTCTGGTTCGCAAACCGAGGCAAGGCACAGAAGAGGGTTCGGAAGTCCGGAGGCAGGGCGCACGGCCGCGACTCTGAGACTTCTGAACGAACGCAATATGCAACATCATCGAGTACTCAATCGGTGACGTCTGAGTCTTAAGGTCGGTCAAAAATGGGGTGTCTACAGTTGCCCCTCTTTGACAGAACTCGGAAGTCACAAGTGACGGGAGTGAATGTCAAAGCCCAGAGACGACCCATTTTTGACAAGGCCGAAGACTTAGACAATCATACAAGATAAACAGAGATATGTGTGCCCGCAGGCATGCCCGCGGGCAGGGGGGGCAAAATGCAAAGCGACATGCACAGAGCCAAATGATCATGCAAATGCAGCAAGCTGTAATGAGGCAAGTATTCGCAAATAGATGCAACAGTTTTAAGCAAGCATGCAAAGCAGCAACTACATTTCATGCAGTTAGGAATGCGGAGAATCATTCAATTCTCGTCGCGTCTCACACGGAGAAGATACGATACCTGCGCGATTCGTCTGGTCGCACCAGCCTCAAATGAACCGTACATACAATATCGTGCCTGCAAAAGAGAGAAATTCAACAAGAACAATATGCTAACAACATATATTCAATGTGATTCCTGTGGTTCCGAAAGTTTGACACACGCAGTGTCGGCGAGTGAATGCATCGCAATGAGAGAAAGGAACACGCGTGACAACGCACGCTCAAGCACAGAGGTACGGTACACCAAGAAATCATGCATGACAATGCAAAAT
Source organism: Camellia granthamiana (assembly GCA_036172215.1). Taxonomy (NCBI): domain Eukaryota; kingdom Viridiplantae; phylum Streptophyta; class Magnoliopsida; order Ericales; family Theaceae; genus Camellia; species Camellia granthamiana. The sequence continues at coordinate 8,423,515 of CM069917.1, forward strand.
GTTGATGAGAATGCAAGTTATATGCAAAACAATGCAAAATGAGCACGAATCAAGGTGCTCGTTTGTTGCGAAACAACGAGTAAAGAAACGCGCATTTCGGCGAAGGCAACTCGATCGCGGCCTCTGATTCACCTCCCAGAGAGGTCACAACATGTTCAAAAAGGATACACCTTGATTTTGATGAGTAATGATGAGACACATGTCAGAAATTGCAGCTGAAGTTCCGGCGGAGCAGTTTCGCGCCAGAAAGTGCACTTTTCTTGAACTTTTTCAGGTCCCGGGAACTCCGATCTTCCTAAAAATTTGCAGGGACCTAGGGGAGGAAGTGGGGAACACCACCGGCCAGGTGGTTGCCCAAGGGGAGGCCACCGGCCAGGGACCAAAAAGTAAATGGCTGGCCAGCCCGAAAAGGGGGCCGGCCGGCCACCTGCACAAAATCAGGGGCAATTTTGTCTTTTGCCTCATTTTCTATATATATCCTCATCCATTCATTCCGAAATCACTCCCACAGCTGCGAAAACTCCTTCCCTTGCTTCTCAAACCATTTTTTCCTTCAGATCTGCACTTTATACGCGCTTTTCGGCCTTCCACGCAAGTTGTTTTCGCGAAATCTTTCAGTTTTAAGCACTTTGAACCGATTAAATTTTGATTTCGGGGCTTCTTTTCTCATTTTCACCACTTGAGGTAAGTTTGTCTTAATATTTGGAAGATTTTCTCGGGAGTTGACTTTTGTTGACTTTTTCATTTCCTGGGAGTTGACTTTTGTTGACTTTTTCCAATTTTGGCTCATTTTTGCTCATTTTTGCTCCTTTTGCAGATTTCTTGAAATGGCGGGAAATTTCCCTCACGGCGGAGGTCCTCCAGGTGCCGGGGATGATTTTGATGCCATGACGTTACCCCCGAGGGTCCGGCCTTTTATTCCCGGGAGATACGCCCCATCGGTACACATTCTTCCGCGGGCTATTTTTCGTCATTTCACCGACTTCAATGATCGGGTACCCGGGGATCTACTTCTGCGAGAGCCGGAGCATCATCTCTCTTACGAGGTACGAGAGGTATTTTACTTTATTTTCTGCATTTTTCGCGCATTTCGTACCTTTGTCATGCTTGAACATACAGTTTAGCTTATGACATAGTATTTTGCTTGCATTCTGAACATATGACTTGAACACTTGAATTTCTGAACACTCGGCTCATTTATTGATTGCGAACGCATGGCACACATTAGCTAAGAATTGAACACACGGCTCAAAACACTAATTTGTCGAACACACAGCCCGAATTTGAAGGTGAACACACGGCACACACTGACTTAGAGTAGAACACACCGTCCTAAACTCTAATTTTCTGAACACACAGTCCACATTGATTGAGAGTAGAACGCGCAGTCCCAAACTCTGATTTTCTGAACACACAGCCCAGACATTTGAAGTAAACACGCAGCCCACTGATTTTGAAATTTGAACACGCAGCCTAAATTTTGATTTTCTGAACACACAGCCCAGATATTTGAAGTGAACACGCAGCCCACTGATTTTGAAATTTGAACACGCAGCCCAAATACCAATTTACTGAACACGCAGCCCAGATTACAGGTGAATACGCAGCCCACTGATTTTGAAATTTGAACACGCAGCCCAAATACCAATTTACTGAACACGCAATCCAGATTACAGGTGAACACGCAGCCCACTGATTTTGAAATTTGAACACGCAGCCCAGATTACAGGTGAACACGCAGCCCACTGATTTTGAAATTTGAACACGCAGCCCAAATACCAATTTACTGAACACGCAGCCCAGTTTGAAGGTGAACATGCAGCCCACATAGATAGAGAGTAGAATACGCAGCCCTAACTCAGATTTTTCTGAACACGCAGCCCAGTTTGAAGGTGAACACGCAGCCCACTGATTTTGAAATTTGAACACGCAGCCCAAATACCAATTTACTAAACACGCAGCCCAGTTTGAAGGTGAACACGCAGCCCACATAGATAGAGAGTAGAATACGCAGCCCTAACTCAGATTTTCTGAACACGCAGCCCAGTTTGAAGGTGAACACGCAGCCCACTGATTTTGAAATTTGAACACGCAGCCCAAATAATGAATTTCTGAACACGCAGCCCAGATTGAAGTGAACACGCAGCCCATTGAACACAACTCATTCATTTCATTTGCACAGAGCTCATTCATTTGATTTGCACACAGCTCATTCATTTCATTTGCACACAGCTCATTCATTTCATTTGTTGAAACGTGTATTCATTCTGAATGCAGGTTGGCTCTCGCACGGTACGGGGGTATGGCTCCACTGCAGCCAGGGATTGGTATGTTGAGCTTCTGGAGGCTGTCCGGGACTTAGTTGATCTAGCAGGGTTTGGGTCCTTCTGCGTTGGATTATCACGCTGTCCTGCCAGTAGGACTCTGTTGGGAGCTTTGGTGGAGAGGTGGTGGGACACCACCAATTCCTTCCATTTTTCTACCACCGGGGATCTGACTATGACCCCGCTAGATTTTGCTGTACTCACCGGCCTAGACATAGGAGGTTGGCCCATTCCTTACAACGAGGATATGGGCGAGTGGGAGGCCGCTTGGATGTATTTGCTGGGGGCTTGCCCGCCTGTGGACAGAGGTTCCGGGAGAGTCCGGTACACCTGGTTCTCTTCCCATTTTCGGAGGCCGGAGATGGAGCCTGAGTCTCCTGCGGAGGCTGAGCAGTACACCCGTGGCTTCCTTATGTTCCTCTTTGGCACCACACTGTTTGCAGATAGGGGGAACACTGTCGGGTTGTATCTTTTGAGCGCCCTAGTGGACCTATCACAGGTCAGTTGGTACGACTGGGGCGGCGCCGGCCTGGCTACCCTCTATTGCTATATGAGCGCGACCTCCCGCGGGCAGGGAGACTTACTTGGTGGCTACTGGCGAGCCTGGGAGGTACGTTCTGTCTTCTTAATTTACATTTCTGCTCCTCATTACTTGTTCATTGCACACACACGGCGCACTTTACATCCTGCATTTTGCACTCAGCATTTTGTATTCACATTCTGCACTGTTTTCCACAGCTATGGGTCTATGTATATTTTCCGACATTAGCCCCGGAGATGGTGGTGACAGGGCCCCTCATGACCCCGTATTCCTTGGTATTCGAGGGCGAGCACCGACCAAGACCCCGAGAGACTCTCCTCTATCTGCGACAGTACTTTGACACCGTGCGAACGACAGAGGTATTTCAGAACTCTTAGTTTTCTGCCGTTTTCATCTTTGATCTGCCTTGTATATTCCCGATTTCTGATTGATTCATGCACTGGTTATCCGCAGATCACGTGGCAGCCCTGGGCAGTCTTGGGCGATGGTCTCCGATTTCAGTATGTCGGAGGATTAGGCACCTCCCAGTACAGGATCTTGCTCGAGGGACCGGTTGGTAGAGCATGGTTTCTGGGGGAACGCTTCCTGCGTCAGGTGTGGGGATACCTTTCTCAGGATCCTCCTGCAGCACCTCCAGCCACTATGCGGACTGCTGATAGACTCTCTACCCAGGAGGTCATTAGCGCTATGCAGGGCACCGATGCTTTGCTACATCTTACAGAGGGAGACTACGCCACTTATCGTCACACATATCTGATGCCTCCCTTGACAGGAGTGCGCGCTCCGCCACTGAGGCCCTCTAGTGTACCATCTTCGAGTCGGGCTCGTGCTACAGATATCCCCTCCTCCAGCAGGGCTGGTACGCCTCGAGGTGGGGGCGGATCCATTCCCCCGATCCCTCCGACTCTTCATCATCCTGGGTGGCCAGACATGCCGACCGAGTTGATGGGGTGGCAGTATGGGACTACTTCTCCGATTCCGATCCCTATAGAGCCTCCGATGCCTGGTCACAGATATGTTAGAGACCCTAATTCACCACCAGTATGTTTTACAGCTTTGATTTATCAGTCGGACATTCGGACATCCATTCCTTTACTGATAGCTTTGCATTTGTGTCTGTAGCCTCCAGTTGAGTACATGGATGAGATGCTTGGGATGCTGGCCTCACTTGAGGGGATGGTCCTGCGTAGAGAGGCGCAGTTGTCCATCATGGGCTTCCAGGTACCCTTTTAGTTTTCTGGTATTTACCATACTCCTGATGATATGCTGATCTTGAACATTCTACTGCATTGATAAGCTGTTTGTGTAGAGCACATTTGACACACACCCTACTCACATACTGTACTTTCATCTGGTTTTCATATTTGAACTGATGTATTGAATTGTTCATTTTCAGATGCCTCCTGTATATACTCCGCTACAGGCTAGACCGCCTGGGCCTTCTCAGGGAGGTAGACCGTCTGGATCTTTTCGAGGTGCTGGACCATCTGGGCCGTCCTGAGAAGCTGGGCCATCTAGGCCTTCTCGAGGGGCTCGAGGAGCGGGGTCGTCTCACAGACGTAGGGCTCATGTTATTGAGGAGGAGCCTGGTGAGGATGAGGAGGAGGAGGTCGCAGACCGTGAGTCAGAGACATCTGCTGGGGAGGAAGGCTCCGGTCTTGGTTCCGGGAGTGGAGACGAGGCTGAGGGGGATTCGGAGGATGATAGCTCTGACCCGGATGGTGATGATGGTGCAGAGGTTGTCCCGCAGAAGAGGATGAGGGGGCCTCCTCATTCCCGTTCCCGAGGGCATTGATGATGTTTCCTGCTTTATTTTACTTTTTGCTAGTAGTTTGTAGCACTTTGCAGATTATCAGGCATTTTTATTTCTTGTAAAACTCGTACCTTTATTTGTTGTAAAACATGATGGAATGAAACAGCTTTTGAAAAGGATGTTTGTATTTGAAAGTCTTAGCATCGCATCGCGTCATTTTGCACAAGAATAAAATCGAATGAAATGTGCGCACTGTGTATTCACCGAGTCAGGTAATGAGTCGACACAACAAAACAAAAAACTCAACTCGTTAAGAAAAGACAAGATCTTAAAAAGTTTACAACTCGATAAGCAAAATACAACAATGTTAACGACTCGATAAACAAGACTTAACAAAATTGCGTAAACAAAAGAGTAACAACTCAAAACACCAAATGTGACAGCTCGACAAAACTTACAACTCGATAAACAAAACGACAACTCGATAAGCAAAACAACAACTCGATGGGCAAAACAAAGCGTACATTCAGATGATCTGGGTGACGGAACGCATCCGAAACTGAGAGAAATTGAGGCCTTTGACATTCCCGATGCATCGAGATGCCTCAAATTTCCTTCCGGAGGGTAAACAGGACCTAATGAGCATGGTGGGCCCCACTTTGCTTTTGGAGAGCCATAGGTGGCCGGCCTGCTAGAATAGATGGCCGGCCGGCCACTTTTCTCTGCAGCCTCCAGAATTTTGACACTTGTCCCCTGAATAGTGTTTTCTTCTCTATAAAAGCTCCAACTTCGAGATTCATTCATTTCATCACTGCTTTGCACAAAAATGGAGGCATTTCTCTCAGAAAATCTCACATCTTGGATCTCTTCTCTAGATGGCTCGGAAAAGTTGAACTTCCGGGGTTTCAGCTTGAATGCACTATTCACGCTGGGCCGGACTCCACTGCACTTTCCTTTCCTCCATGCGGCGGCGAGATTTTGGAACCCAGTGACGCACGTTTTCAGCTTTGGAGGGCAAGAGGTATGTCCCACTTTTGAAGATTTTCAAGTTTTGATGGATTCTGAACATTCAGAAAAGATCTTGCCTCAGTCTCGTTTTGGCCACGCCCAAGCTTTAGGGCGGATGTGCGGTCTCAACGCGCATGATGCTCGATCCCTGATTTGTAACGGGAGGTTGGATATCCCGAGCCTGATTTACCGATTCTCCGATGCCGGTGACCGCGGTGACCATTATCGGCAAGGTTTTCGACAACATGCCCTCTGCTTGTGCATTCTATCTCATTTTCTGTTTGTCTCGGGCTCCGGGGGAGCTAACATCCGTTTGATTGAAGTTGCTCAAGGCTTGAGGGAAGGAAAGAGCTGTACTGCCATGACATTGGCTGAGACACTGCTGGGTTTGGATGCCTTCCACCGCCAGGAGACAACCAGGTTTGCGGGGAGCCCACTACTGTTGCAGGTAATGTTTCCCACCCAGGCTCACATATGTATTTGCTCACATCGCTCGGCCCTCAGGCTCGGTTTTTCTCACAAAACCCTCATCTTACTTTTCTCTCATCGCACATCTCTCTATTCTTTATTCTCTCATTTTTCATCCCTCTCCAGATATGGTTGATGGATAAATTGCAAGTTGTGGACTCTTGCCCTGCTTACTCAGCCCGCAGCTACTTCTTTCGACAACGCCTGGTTGACGCCCTTGATGAGGGATGGTGGGTTGAATGGATGTGCAACTTGTCAGCTGAACGCATTGCTTGGCGCTGTCCTTGGCTTAACCTTCCGGCGATGAGCTATAGCATGTTCCAGGATACTGGGATCCGGTTGATTGGCCTGACCCATTGTGTATTCTATTTCCCATTCCGCATTCTGCGCCAGTTCGGCCATGATCAGACTTGCCCTCCGGAGGGGATAGAGTATCCGGTCGCCTTCTCGATCCGAGGTGCACACCTCGCCCGACATACTACGGCTTGGAGGACTAGAGAGCTCCTGCCCCCCACCCCTACTTTTAGTTATGCTTTGTCTGACGAGTGCTGGGATTGGCTCAATGAGGAGGCACAGATTGGGCCTAGGTCGGCATCGGAAGCTTCAACCAGCTCTGGGAGGGGGCGCAGGGACACCTGACTTGACTATGCCCCAGATTTATTGCTTTATTAGTACTTTCAAGTTTTCATTATGAGTGTAATAAAAAGCAACTTCAATTGTATGCAAGAGCAAGAAAACTCTGTTTTGAAATCAATGAAATTGAAGGTTGTGGTACTGAAAATTTTTCGCTTTGGTCCAAAAATGGTCTTAGTTGTGAAAAGATTAATTTGAGTAAAGTCAACTTTTATTAAAACTTTTCAAAACTATTTTCGATAAGGATCAGAACTGGACACGCCTGAGATCTGTCACTGAGGTGCACAACTCCGGATCCTAGCAACTGGAAAGTTGCCCCTAGTCTGAATGGTACCACAGCACTTCCTGGCAACGGAAAGTTGCCCCTAGTCTGAATAGCACTGCACCGGAGATTACGATGAATGCTGATGGACAAGGATGACTGAAATGATCAAAATGAACAAAGTTGATCGGGGAAAATGTTTATGGCTGAACTTCAGGATGAAGCTGCCTACGTATCCCAAAGATGGGAATCAAGCCTTACGTAGTTCAGGCTTAGGTTCGCTCGGGTATTTTTGCTCTCCTTTTGCGCTCTAACTTTTGCCAAGGCCGCCCTTTGCGGGTTTTCAACCTTGCGAGCTCAGTTTTTATATTTTTCAATTTTTTTGTGCTCTGAGTTTTGCCTGGGTCGCCCTTTCGGGTTTTCGGCCTAGCGAGCCTCTCAAGGGTAGTATTTCTTCAACTTGTCCATGTTGATCGGTTGGGAAAACTCCAAGCCATCCAGATCCATCAGAACCACAGCTGCACCCGACCAGATAGACTTAATGATGTAAGGACCAGTCCAATTAGGTCTGAACTTGCCCCTTGGGTCGTGGATGGGAGCTCGGTTGTCCTTGAGTACCAAATCTCCTTCCTTTAAATTCCTGGACTTAACCTTCTTGTTAAAAGCCCGGGCAATTCTGCGTTGATAACCTTGAATGTGGTACAGTGCTTTCAGTCTTCTCTCATCAAAGAGCATGAGTTCCTCGAATCTGCTCTGCTGCCAATCTGCCTCGGCTATTTGACACTCGGCCAATACTCGTAGTGACGGAACCTCAATCTCAATAGGTAGAACGGCCTCCATCCCATAAACCAATGAATACGGAGTCGCCCCAGTTGAAGTTCTGATTGAAGTTCGGTAGCCCCACAGAGCAAACGGCAGCTTATCTGGCCAGTCCCGGTAGGTTTCCACCATCTTCTGTAGTATGCGCTTGATGTTCTTGTTGGCAGCCTCAACCGCTCCATTGGTTTGCGGCCGATAGGTAGACGACTTATGAAAAGCCACATTGTATTTTTCCAACAAGTCTATCACTTCCTTCTTGAAGTGGGAACCATTATCTGAAATTATTTCGTTTGGGACTCCGTAGCGACAGATGATGTTGTTTCTGATGAACTTTGCAACGTGCGAAGCCTTCAACACCGCATAAGATTGGGCCTCAACCCACTTTGTGAAATAATCTATCGCTACCAAGATGAACTCATGCCCATTCGACCCCTTTGGCGTGACAGCTCCGATCACATCAATTCCCCAGACTGAAAATGGCCATGGCGAAGTCATGTTGTACAGCTTTGATGGCGGGATGTTCATGCGATTTGCATGGATCTGACATTTATGGCATCGCCGGACAAAACCAATACAATCCTCCTCCATGGTGGACCAGTAGTAACCTTGTCTGGGAATCTTCCGTGCTAGCATTACCCCATTCATATGTGCTCCACATTCCCCTCCATGGATGGCTTCCATCAGACTCTTTGACTCTTCGGCATCAACACACAGTTTATGCATTCCCAGATGACCTCTTTTATACAGCTTACCCCCACAGATGATGAACTAAACGGCCAATCTTCTTATTGCCCTTTTGTCCTTGGCGTTTACCCCTGGCGGGTATGCTTCATTCTCCAAGAAATTCCAAATGTCGTAATACCAAGGGTGTTCGTCCTGAACTTCATCTATGGCTGCAATCGACTCGTAGGCTGGTGCAAATTTCTGGTCAAATGATGACTGGACGCATCCGGACTCCACACGGGATGTCTATCATGGATGATAGAGTTGCTAAAGAATCTGCGAACCTGTTGTTCTCTCTTAGTAGATGAGTAAAACTTAGCTTCTCAAACAGAGGAATTAGCAAATCCAAGGTTTGGTGATACATCATCATCTTTTCCTCTTTTACTTTCCAGTCTCCTTTAGCTTGAGACACAACGAGGTTCGGGTCCCCAATGACGTCCAGCCGTCTTGCCCCTAGTTCCATGGCCGCTTCTAGGCCAGCGATACACGCCTCGTATTCTGCTTCATTGTTCGAGACTTTGAACCGGAGTTTGAAGGCTAGAGGGATACGGGAATTGTCGGGCGCTATCAGCAACACTCCTATCCCATACCCATGTTGATTTGACGCTCCGTCAAAGTACATCGTCCAAGTTTCATCGTCAATATGCAAAATGGCTTCATCTGGGAACAAATACTCCACTGCTTCATCCCCCTCAACCGGATGGTCGGCAAGGAACTCTGCTACTGCTCTTCCCTTCACTGACTTGCGTGTGACATACTTGAGGTCAAATTCGAAGAGCAACAGCAACCAACGAGCTAGCCTACCCGTAAGCGCTGGTTTCTCGAAAAGATATTTGATGGGATCGAGTCGTGAAACCAACATTACGGAGTGAGCTAACAAGTAGTGCCGCAGCTTCCTGGTAGCCCATACCAGAGCTAAGCAAGCCTTTTCCAGCGGTGTATATCGGGTCTCATATTCCAGCATTTTCTTGCTTAAATAGTAGATGCTTTCTCCACCTTGTCTTCTGATTCTTGAGCAAGCATGCAGCCCATCGTGGTCTCCATCACTGACAGATACAAAATCAACGGTTTCCCCGGTTCTGGTGGCGATAAAACGGGCGGGTTCTGTAGATACTCTTTAATCTGCTCAAACGCAGCTTGACATCGGCCGTCCCATTGGAACTTCTTTCCTTTCTTCAGGAGACCAAAAAGTGGTTCACAAGTCAAGGTTAATTTTGAGATAAACCGTTTTATGAATTGCACTTTACCCAGAAAGCCTCTCACCTCTTTTTCAGTCCTTGGTGGGGGCATTTCTAGGATGGCCTTGATTTTGGAAGGGTCGACTTCGATGCCCCTTTGTGTAATCAGAAACCCCAGCATTTTTCCCGCTGTAACACCAAACGTACATTTTTGAGGGTTCAGCCGCAACCGGAATTCCCTGATCCTTTGGAAGAACTTATGCAAGGCGGTGTAGTGGCCCTCTCTTTCTTTGGACTTGACAATCATGTCGTCTACATACACCTCTACCTCTTTGTGGATCATATCATGTAATATTGTGGTTGCGGCCCGTTGATAAGTAGCTCCAGCGTTCTTCAACCCAAACGGCATTACCCTGTAGCAGTATGTCCCCCATGGGGTGGTGAATGCAGTCTTTTCCCTGTCTTCTGGTGCCATCACTATCTGGTTGTATCCTGAGAAGCCATCCATAAATGAGAGCAATGCATGCCCTGCTGTGAAATCTACCAACTCATCGATGTGCGGTAAGGGGAAGTCGTCCTTCGGACTAGCTCTGTTCAAATCCCTGAAGTCCACACACACCCGGATCCTGCCGTCCTTCTTCGGCACCGGAACAATGTTGGCCAACCAAGTCGGATACTCAGATACTAGCAGGAAGCCTGCGTCGATTTGCTTGGTGACCTCTTCCTTAATCTTGAGAGCCCAGTCCGGGCGGATCCTTCTGAGTTTCTGTTTGATAGGTCGAGCCTCGGGGTCAAGGGGGATCCGATGCTGTACAATCTCAGGATCGATTCCAGGCATGTCTTCGTAGGACCACGCGAAAACATCTTTGAAATCTTTTAATAAAGCGACTAGGCGCTCGCGTTCCTCCGAAGACAACGTGGACCCGATCTGGACCAGCCGCGGGTCCTCCTCAGTACCAATGTTCACGGTAATGATTTCATCCATTAATGGTTTAACAAATCTCTCTTGCTCTTGCTCAATTAAACGTTGTAAAACCGGAGGAACTTCGTCCTCTTCGTTTTCATCAAAATTTTGAAAGTCTGAATTAATGAAATAAATTAGGGGCACAGAAAAGTACTCGGAAACCACAGATAGTTCATTCTCATTAGGCACAACCAGATCGTCCAATTCATCGGTTACAACAGACTCAAATGAAAAGGAAAAAGACGACCTAGACAGGACTGTGGCATCCGGGTTAACATCCCCAGGAGTACCAGACTCAGACTCAGTCGAGCTGGAACCTGATTCCGACTCACAAGACTCGGTGGAATCAGATTCCGGCTCACTACCTGACCCGGTGCTGCTGGACAAAAATCCCTCCTCGTACTGCCAAGTGAGAGAGGGTGCGATAGATGCATCCAAGATAGCTGCTGATTGGCTCGCAGCTGTTTCATCCCCAATCATGGAAACCTCGGAGTTATCCCCCAAGCACTTATGGTCGATCGGAGGATCAGAGAGTAGACATGCCAGCGCTACCCCCATTTCAAATTCTGTGCCCTCAGGATCCACTGCCCTACACTGCTCAACCTCAGCCGATGGGTCCGTCTACTCTTCGGCAACATCCTCCCCGGGTAGTTGCAGGTCGAAAAAGATCTCAAAACCGGGCACGCGCTTCTTCTCCGCGTTTATCCACGGTTCTGGGAAGCCGCAAAATGGAAAATCCTCCCCCTCCCGGACGAAGCGTCCGTTCAGGGTGCCCTGGATGGGCCTATGCATCAAGTCGAATGGCTTCCCAGCCTGTTTTGCTCTGGCTCTTCCGGCCATTTCCTTCCCTTTCCTCGCCCAGTCCTCTTTGGTGGGTAAATAACCCAGTCCAAAGGTATGCGGGTTATGTGGCACTTCGGCCAATGTTGCGACGCCTTTCCTGCCGCTCCTTCCTAATCCCATCCCGGGGACATGTTGTAGCTTGTTCATGAGGTAGACGGATTGAGCACTGACGTACATACCTTCATTCACAGCCATAATGTTTTGCACAACCCGGGCCTCGGCCAAAGTAAATCCTGATATAAACACGTCCTCCATGCCGTGCTCTATTTCTAGGACTGGTGTAGACACCTCCGGAGGGGGATGGATCGATGAATTCCCGAACACAATGGCTACTCCCTTTCCATAGGGGTATTTCACCATCTGATGCAGAGTGGACGAGACGGCCTTTACCTGGTGCAACCACGGTCGCCCCAGAAGTAGGTTGAAAGTTGCGGGAACCTCCAAGACATGGAAATCTATCTCGTGTTGTCCAGGTCCAACCTTCGTCTGAATCTTGACAGTTCCCATCACTTCTCTGCTGGTATTATCGTACGCTTTGATCACCTGAGTTGTCGGGATGAAGTCCGCGGGCTTCAACCCGATTGCATACGCTGTTCTGGCTGGGCAGACATTGATAGCAGACCCGGTATCAACGAGTACCACCGGTATCCACTTGTCTCTACATTCCACGGAGATGTAGAGAGGTTTGTTATGATTCACGCCCTCAGGCGGCAGTTCCTTGTCTGAAAAGGTTAAAGCCGGGGAACCTCCTCCCGGAAAAACCAGCCCAACCAGCTGCTCTGGTGTAGTATCGATTGAGAGTTTGGCTTTGTCCATGGTAGATAGGACAGCTTGCCTGTGTACCCGTGAGGCCATAAGCAGTCCCCAGATGGAGATGTCTGCCTGTATCTTCTTTAGCTGCCTCAGCACAGCTTCTTCTTCAATCTGCTTCTCTCTCTGTTTCTCAGCTTCCTTGTCTTTACCAGATGCTTCTAGTTGGTCTAGGTGCGGGGGCTTGAAGTACCGCCCACTCCTGGTCATGTGGTCCACCTCATCGAGGTACCAGGTGCTGTCTGGTTGATTTGCTCCCCAATCTTCGTTTGTGTGGGTAAGACATAAGTCGTCGTCTTCCCACCACATCCCGTTAGCATCCAAAAGACACTTGTCTGGTTCTGGCAGATGTGTACTCTCAATACCTTCATCCCATATGCTCACAGCATTGTCCGTTCTTGTGCCCACAGCACTCTCAGCCCCTTCATGGGCTTTTGCCTTTCTGATTCTCTCGGAATCCCAAAACTTCTCCTGTTCTGTCTGCGTTGCTGCAGTCTTTTGTTCCATTGTCTTTGCATCTATAACGCTTAAGTCCCGAGCGGAATTCTTTGTACCGGCGCTCTCCGGTAATCCATTCTGACTCTCGACCCTTCCGGCCACCATTGATACACTCGCCCCTGCCGGGCCTTGCTCTGGCTGAAATTCCACAATATCAGGCTGATCATCTAGCCACCCGGTGGCCTCCGCCGACTCCTCATATTCAAACCAGTTGATTGTTGCATCTCCTGATTCTTGGTCGTTGAAGAACTGGAGGTTGGCGAAGTCCTCCTCCACTGTTGCTAGATCATCTGCCCCTTGTTCAAGTCTGTCCCCCTGAATCATGCACAGTTCAGCTTTTTCTGGCAACCCCACACTCAGCTCAGACCGGCCCAATGATAAAATGTATTCGCTTGGATCATAGGCTCTGCCAGCGTAATTCCCAGACCGCTTGACCCCAGACTCAACAACTCTGTTCTCCTCTGAAACCTGCCCTGTTCCATCTTCAGTGGTCACCACCTTTGACTCGGATTGGGTTGTGAAGGTGTCCAACATGCACAAGTCAGTGCAGTCGGGAAGGATCACCTCCGGCTTGGGTAGGTGGGAGGGAGTAATGTAGATACTAGGATCGTAGGGTACGACCCCAGTTTGGATGAGGTTGACTCTTTTGGGTGGTGGATCTTGGTTATGGGTAGGGAGTGGGTTGGTTGTGACGTTGGGTCTTTCGGGAGGTAGAATAATATTTTTGTCGATGAGGTCCTGAACCTCGTGACGCAGCCTGAAACAATGGTCGGTATCATGACCGTGCTGCTGGTGGTAGGCACAGTATTTGGCTGGGTTGTGAGAGGGGGGGAGTGGATTTGGTGGCGGCCTCGGCTCCAGGGGTTTTAGATGTCCCTTTCTAATCAAGACCCCCAGAACCTTGGACAAAGGCATGTATAGTGGAGTAAAGGTTCTTTGGCCTCTGGGCTGGAATCTCGGGGCTTGGGTACTGCTCCCGGATGTACTGGAAAAGGGGGTGGCCGCCATGGGCCTTGGCTGGGGAGGGGGATTGGTGGTGACCATACTGACCTCCGAAGTCCTTGTGTTTGCAGCGCCACTCGAGCCTGCGTTGTTATTGCGGTTGAATGTCCTCCGAGGTTGCTCCCGGTCCTGGTCAATCAGACCTTGCTTCATCGCATCCTCGATCTGTACCCCCATCTCGTGTAAGTCTGAGAAGGTGGGAAAGGGGAGTACGATCATCTTCTGCATGAGTTTTGGTTGGAGATTGCGCACAATCATCCTAATTTGATCTTTGTCTGTAGGCCTCAAGGTCATCATCGATGCCTTTGCCCTCCATCGAGTTACAAAGTCTGAGAAAGTCTCATTGGCCTCTTGCCTCGTCGTTTCGAGATCACGAGTTGTAATCTCGATCTGTGTATTGTACGAGTACTGTGCAACGAAGGCCTCAGCCATCTCATCCCAGTTTCTTTTCACGTCATCTTCTAGCTTCGCGTACCAAATGACTGTCACACCCGACAAAGTTCGGCCAAATAGGGAAAGCTTTTGTGGTCGGGTTAGGCCCATTGGCCGCAGGATGTCTGAGAATAGCCGAAGATGGACCATAGGATCCCCGGACCCATCAAAACGATCAATCTGTGGCATCTTGAATCTGTCTGGCAATGTTATGGCCACATTGGTGTACCCATCTTCGATGTCTGGGATGGCCTTCACCCCCTGAGACTTCTTAAGCTTCTCCAGTTTGCTCAATTTCAGAGCTGTGTGGTCTACCTCGAACTCGAATGGAGAGTCCGGGTGATTGGGTGTAAGATTCTTGGACAGTTGAGGCAGAAGCGGGGGCGGAGCCAGCCCCGTTGGATGGCCTGTGTCCTCATGAATATTCTGGACATTGGGTAGGGTGTTCTGGGTGTTCAGGGGGTATTCTAGGGATTTGGCAGGGTATTCTGACCAGTGGATGCCTGCTCGGGTAATGGAGCTCCGGGTGGAGGAGGAGTTGGGTGTGAGGTTGATGTTCCGGTTTGCTGCTGGAGCCTGGTAATGAGCTCAGCCTGTTGGGCCATAACTGTAGCCTGTTGCTTAGAAAATTCCGCTTGGCGAATGGCATCCTCTTGCATCTGTCTCATGCTCTCTTGCATTTGGCGCATCATCGCCTCCATCCCTGATGTATTCGATGGATCCATCTGAATGACTGGTAAGTGTATCTCTATAGCGGAAACAGAAACCTCAGTCCGACTGTTTGCTGCTAAAGTAGACTGCTGCCCCGGTAATCTCTGCTCTGACACACTGCGCCTCCTCGGCCTTCTTCTAACAACCGGGGGTAGAGAGTGGAACACTGGATGTCCGTCAACCAGATCCTCGGATCGAATGAGTCGGCGACCTCGTGTCCAAAGTGCTTGGGGTATATCTACGGGTTCAGAAGCAATTGTGCTACAAACCTGCCCTAGCAAAAAGATAAATAAAGCGAAAAGGAAATAAATAACCAGATAAACGGACAGCATAACAGCTTAAATTAAATACACAACACACAGTCGGGCATACAACACACGGTTGATAAGCTGGGTATACACTGTCCTCAATCACTGATTACTGTCCTTATATCACTGTTTCCCAAAACCGAATCTGATATCCGCAGACAACTGATTCTCAAATGACTGGCTGATGCCAGCAGGCCTGACGCCCAATCTCAAAAACTGATGCCCGCAGGCCTGATGCCCAAACCCATAGACTGATACATGCATTCCCTGTAGAGACGCACTCTAACAAGCACATAACAGATAAGTGAGAGCCAAACACCCCTATGTTGGGGTAGGGTTTCCCTGTCCTATTTTGTCAGGAACTAGGGTTTCACTATGCACGCAGCGGTTTCAAACAACCTATAAACGGGTAAGCAACCTGTCCTAGTTTGGAATGGTCACTATGGATCCGAATATGCACTAGGTCGAATGGTCAAAAAGGGTGCCCCGGTAAAACCGGGGTTTGTGTTCCCATACTGGCAGAGCCCGTAACCGATCAGCCTTATGGACATGCCTTGACAAGACAAGCCTCCGGCAAACCGCTCAGGAATAGCAGATGGCAAACACGGTGTCCTAGGCGCACCAATATAAATGCAATGCAAAGAAACACACAAGTGTAGTCAAAACCAGATATCATGAGTTCGAGTCAAGTTCTCTAACTCCCCAGTAGAGTCGCCAGAAACTGTAGACGTCCCCGAACGCATCCTGGGGCGAGGAGTGCGAGTCCCCCCCGTTCTGGTTCGATATTGGGTCACTACAGTTCGAAGGACTCAAATGTCACGGTTCTAAATCTCGAACCAAAGAGTCCAAATCCGGCAAATCGTTTTGAAAACAGATTTTTTGAAAGAAGTGCCAAACATGGACTGCTTTGCCAGATACAGAGTCGCCACCTAAATATTTTTTTAATGGGGAAATTTAGGAAACCCTGACTCAGTGCCAAAGGCCACGTGTCCGTTATCACCAAAGTTGCCTCGGCTCGGGAACTTGGGTACGATTAGGGAAGGTCACTTCGTGAGCACCCCCGCTCGCCCGGTCAAAGACCGGCCTCTACTAACCATGATATCTTATTTTGAAAACATTGTATGTTCTTATTCCGGTTATTAGCCTAGGTTACTATGTGATGCGCACAGCATACAAGTATAGACTGAGTCGTCTGAATTGGAACAAAACATTTCATGTTTGTTTTTGAAAGATGGTTTGCTACCCGCAGGTAGGCTTAAGATGCAGATTTTGCCACCTCAGGTGGGCTTAGAAAAACATGGTGTTGCCACTGTCTAGTGGGCTTAAAACAAACATTTGATGAAATGTCCCAATCCAGATAACACAACCTCCACCCACAGGCATTCAGGTAGTTATATCACATAAGCAATTAGCCTCATGGTAAGCATGCTATTCATGGCAACACTCACACGCATGCAAGGATGCTAAAGCATAAAACTTACCGAGTACTCCAAGCCAAAACAGAAACTACATTAGAAATCATGTATGATCCTAAGTATACAAAAATGCCTAATGCAACACATGTAAAGATGCAACTATAGCAGGCTCGGCTATTCTAAACATGGCATATGGAATGCTACAACTAACACGTATTCAATTTGGAATTGAAATACAAATGTAGTTTGTATGATGCGCCGAGCCCGGTGCATGCAAAACAGATGAATGATGCAAACATGCTGTCATACTGTATGCTAATTGAAATATGCCCTATATCTAACCATTGTAAGCAGGTAAATAAAAGGGAGAAAGACGTGGGGTTGGAAGACATACATCACACTCACCCACACTTATTACAATTATGCCCTCGCGCAGAGGGTCCAAATAAATATACAGTCCGAATAAAAGAATATTACAGTCCAAAATAATACAGATTCCTGATTAATTAACAAATTAACTAAGAAAACTGTAAAACTGGCATGCAAGCCAGGGGCTGCCTTGATTCTGATGAATGATGTATGTTGGAGCTGCCTTGCGCAGAAATCCACGGCGATGCCCCAATTAGCCTCTGTTTGCAATGTTTCTCGAAATGCGTGCCAGACTCCGAAAAGTTACTGATTCTTCATTTTGCTGCAACAGAGAGCAGGAAAGGGGCATAGCAATGTATTTCACAAATATATGCATGCCTCGATCCTCGTGCCACCAATCACGCATCTCGATGCATGATGGCCGAGGAGTCGGATTGCACAACTCAATATAGGATGAATGCGTATGAATGCTACAACAAAACCTAACTCCATCATGGGTAATCCGGAGTGTCGGTGACTTGAGAATTGAGATCCGTTCCGTCACTCGGAGTACGGAACGTACCTCGTTTCCCGTGCCCGGGCTAACTCCTATTCCGAACACGATGCAATATGCATGAAATGCAGCTAATATACAATCCTAACATACACAATGCTATGAAAATGAGATGCCTCGAAATGCGTGCACGCGGGCACGTAAACCGAGGTGATGATCCTAAGGCATGAAATGGCAATACGCAATGCAAATTGGACTTACACTAACACGAGTGGACCTCAGCCATACTCACATAAGAGGCCGATGGATAAAAGTGAAGTGCCTCGAAATGCGCGCACACAGGTACGCAAAATGAGGCAATGACATAAAGGCATGAAATGGCCTGAAATATGATATACAATGAGACTAGAATGAGATGTCTCGAAATGCGTGCCCACGGGCACGCAAACCGAGGAAATGGCATACGGAATGCAACAGGACTAAAATGAGATACGCAATGCAATATGGGCTTACACTAACATGAGAGAGCCTCAGCCACACTCACATAAGAGGCCGTCGGATAAAAGTGAAGTGCCTCGAAATGCGTGCACACGGGCACGCAAACCGAGGCAATGGCATACGGAATGCAATGATGCTAAAATGATATAAAGAATGCAAAATGGACTTACACTAACATGAGTGAGCCTCAGCCACACTCACATAAGAGGCCGTCGGATGAAAATGAAGTGCCTCGAAATGCGTGCACACGGGCACGCAAACCGAGGCAATGGCCCTAAGGCATGAAATGGCATGGAAGTGATATGCAAACATGCAAATAAATTTCAGCACTCACAAATGATGCAAAACAGTCCCGAAATGAGGTGAAAGTACACCCGATGCATGAAATGGCCCTGAAATGCGAAATTAGGCACCCGAGATGGCCTATAGCTATGCAATGCATGCACAATATGGACATGGAATGAAAATAAAGTAGCAAGGAAGCCCCAAGACAAGCATTTTTTCAGTAGAAAACAAGGCCAAACAGCAATCATAGATAGGGCAACAATGGTATGCAAAAATAGGGGCCAAGAGAGGGGTATTGAAGTAGATGGTAAATGCAAAGACCAAAAAGAAAAATTCCCTTCTACAACACTGAAGAGGGGAAAAAAATATGCACATTTACAGTAGATGACAACCCCAAAAACAGTATGCAAACATGCTAGAAATGCCATGCAAGATTGAAGCCAACAAAGGCTATAACATGAGGTACCCCAAAAATTCATCAAATAAGAAAAGACCCTTAATAAAACATGTTAAAAAAGCCAAAATATGGATATTTTCAGTACTGCTCATGGCCGAAAACAGAAGCTAGATAGGCCTAAAAAAGCATGCAAAAATGGGGGCCAAAGAGGGGTATAATGACAAGTATAACATGGAGGCCCCCAACAAGGTTGATCCCTTCTACAATGTTGTAGAGGGACAGAAAATAAGCATAATCTCAGTTCATGAAATACTCCAAAACAGATCACACATAGGCCAAACAAATCATGCAAATTTACGGTAAATAGGTGAGATTATGAAGCAAGTACAAGATAAAGGACCCAAACAGGGTTGAGCCCTTCTTCAATGTTGAAGAGGGGCTCAAAATAGGCCCTCTTAAAGTTTACATTATGCTCGGAAACAGATCACACATAAGCCAAATATTCAATGCAAAATAATGGCATATAAGAGGATATTGAAACAAGTGCAAGATGGAGGGCTCAAACAGGGTTGAGCCCTTGAACAAACATGAAGAATAGCTCAAAATAGACCTAGTTTCAGTTAAGGTCGGAGCCCAAAACAGTAAGCAAATAGCCTAAGAAATTGGTGCAAGAAAGTGCTAAAAAAGAGGGGAAATAGATTTACCTTTGAAGACCAAAGCTTTTGATGATTCTTGGACCAAGTTGCAACACCTTTAGACTTTGAAAAGCTTCTCCTTGCTGCTGGAATGGAGTGGTGGTGGTAGAGCTTGAAGATGATGAAGAAATGGTACCAAACTTGAGAAAAATGAGAAAGATAGAGAGGGATACAAGTGTATATGCTCAAAACAATTTTTCCAACCCTAGGGACAGAGCTGGGAGGCCCCTTATATGGACAAAAGGAGGGGTGTAGAGGTGGAGGGAAATGCACCCAAGCTTTCCCTCCCAAGATATCCCCCGGATACAGATATTTTCTGGGGGAAACAGCTATACAGCTGTAAAGTATGCACTGAGGGGAGCATGGCCGGCTAGGTATCTTTGTTGCAGGTGGCCGGCCGGCCACCCCCCATGGCCAGCCGGCTAGGGGTCAAAAAGGTCAAGTTGAGTTAATGGCCGGCCACTAGATATTGGTGTCCTCCCAGGTCCCCTCAACACAACCATGTGGTTCAAATTTGGAGAATGTAAAACAGGAGAGAGAACAAGCCACTTTTAGGAGGGGTTCAAAAGGTTCAATTGGAGTTACTGGCCGGCCATGTGTTTTTAAGGTCCTCCCATGTGTGTACAACACAAATATGTGGTTTGGGCTTGAAGAAAATGGCCCTAGAGTGTTCAACATTAGCCCGGAAGTGAGAAAAACGGGCGTCGGAGGGCGCCGGAGAAGCATAACTGGTTGCTGAGATAATTGATGGCCTCCCACCCTTCAGTGACCTTCCTGGTGGTAAAACAGAGGTACCTACCAAAAATGAACAAAAACCGATGCAAAACGAATGCTCGGGGGCCAAAACACGCAGTTCGGGGTCCCGAAAACCGGCCGTTAAGCACCGAAAGTGGTGTTTGGCCACGAAGTGGGTATCTAAGACCCTAGTGTCCCTCGAAAGGGAGTAAATGAGATGCATGCCAAAAACCGAAGGAATCGGAGATGGTCGGGCGGTCCCGAACCGAGGCACACGGCCTAACGGCTCCGAAAACCGGGAACCGGGCTCCGAAATGGGCAAAATGGCCTACGACCACGAAATGTAGCCCACGGCCACTGAGAGATAGTCTACAGGACGTCTCCCTCCCCTTAGGAAAGAAAACAGAGAAAACCGAGTCTGGTTCGCAAACCGAGGCAAGGCACAGAAGAGGGTTCGGAAGTCCGGAGGCAGGGCGCACGGCCGCGACTCTGAGACTTCTGAACGAACGCAATATGCAACATCACCGAGCGCTCAATCGGTGACGTCTGAGTCTTAAGGTCGGTCAAAAATGGGGTGTCTACAAACGCAGGGGCGACATTCCAACGGATGGTCACCAAGATGTTTGAACCATTGTTAGGCAGAACAATAGAGGCTTACATCGACGACATGTTGGTCAAGAGTAAGGATGAGAACGACCATCTCAAGGACCTAGGTGAAATGTTTAAGATCCTGAAGAAGCACAAGTTGCGCCTCAATGCGTCCAAGTGTGCATTCGGAGTAGGATTTGGCAAATTCCTAGGCTTCCTGGTAACCAACCGGGGTATAGAGGCAGAAGAACTCTTCCTGTACCTAGCAGTCTCTCAGCACGCAATTAGCGCAGTGTTGGTCCGTGCGGAAGGAATCCAACATCTGCCCATCTTTTATGTCAGCAAGACATTGCTGGGCGCCGAAACAAGGTACTTGCCACTAGAAAAACTGGCCTTGGCC
The DNA here is from genome assembly GCA_036172215.1 of Camellia granthamiana. Lineage (NCBI taxonomy): Eukaryota > Viridiplantae > Streptophyta > Magnoliopsida > Ericales > Theaceae > Camellia > Camellia granthamiana. The sequence continues at coordinate 8,444,667 of CM069917.1, forward strand.
TTGATGATGGCCTCAAGGAAGTTGACGCACTACTTTTACGCCCACACCATAGTCGTCCTCACAGCTTTCCCATTAAAAGTTTTGTTTGAAAGGGCGAACTTTTCTAGGCGAATCTTGAAGTGGGCAGTAGAGTTGGGACAATATGACATCAAGTTTCAACCCAGGACCGCGATAAAAGCTCAAGTTTTGGTAGACTTTGTCGCAGAATTCACCCCAGGAAGTCATCATATCTGCTCAGTCGACCTGACTGAAACAACCAAACTAGAGATGGAAGTTGACGTCGGAATAACGCAACCCCTAGTGCTGGTTACCCAGACAGGTCCCAAGGCAGACTAGAGTGAAGTAAGGGAGGAAGAAGAAAACCACACTACACTAAGTCAAGACTCACCAACAAACAAAGACTTGGTACAATCAGATAATAAGGGGCAGACAGCAAGCATGGACCCTGAAGAAGACACTAGCAACGTTCTTGACCCCAAGGCATCATCTGATCCCTCCACTTGCTGGAAGTTGTTCGTTGGAGAGATGTGGAAGCTCTTTGTGGATGGAGCATCCAACCAGCACGGAGCAAGACTCGGCATAGTCCTCATCTCTCCAGACGGCCTAGTAGTGGAGCAAGCAGTCAACCTTGGCTTCCCAGCATCAAACAACAAAGCGGAGTATGAAGCACTTCTTGCAGGCCTCAAATTAGCATTCTACATGAAAGCCACCGAGCTAATGGTTTACAGCGACTCACAGCTGGTGGTAAACCAAATATCAGGCGACTACGAGGCAAAGGACGACAGGATGGCTAAGTACCAAGAGTTGGTCAGAACAGAGATCAAGAAATTTGAAGTAGTGCGGATAGAACAAATCGGCAGGGAAGAAAACAATTGAGCAGATGAATTAGTAGGCTTTGCTTCAATGGCAGATACTTTTATCCCTCATCCATTGCTGATCGACTACCTACCTAGACCAAGCATTGAAGACTCCGAAGCAGAAGAGGTATGTTGCGCCGAGCTAGGCCCTTCTTGGATGGATCCCATCATACTGTTCCTGAAAGATGGCACCTTACCGGAAGAAAAGAAAGAGGCCAACAGAATAAGAGTGAAGTCGCAGCGGTTTTGGCTCTCCCCATCATCGGCATTATACAAAAAATCATTCTCAGAACCCTATCTAAAGTGTGTTCACCCCAGCAAAGTGGAAGCATTCTTATTCGAGATACACGAGGGTGTATGCGGAAGCCATCAAGGAGGAAGATCATTAGCATACAGAGCAATCTCGCAAGGATATTGGTGGCCATATATGCAAGCAGATTTAGAAAAGTATGTCAAAAAGTGCGAAAAGTGTCAAAAGTTTGCACACCAAATACACCAACCTGCCAGAGAGCTCCTACCATTAACAAGCCCATGGCCCTTTACAATGTGGGGCTTGGACATAGTAGGGCCACTTCCAACAGCACCAGGCAACAGGAAGTTCTTTTTTGCAGCAACCGACTACTTCACAAAGTGGGTGGAAGCAGAAGCCTTGGCATCAATCAAGGAAAAAGATGTGAAGAAGTTTGTCTGGCAGAATATCATCACTCGATTTGGCATACCAAAGGCACTAATATCAGACAACGACACGCAGTTCAACGGCAGAATCTTTAGAGGCTTTTGTGAAGAGTACAAGATAGAGTTCTACAATTCTACACCGGCATATCCCCAAGCAAATGGTCAGGCAGAAGCATCAAACAAGGTAGTCTTGGATGGATTGAAGAAAAGATTAGAAAAAGCCAAAGGCAAATGGGCAGAAGAGCTCCCTCATGTTTTATGGGCTTACCGCACCACACCTCGGCGGTCAACAGGAGAAACTCCATTTGTAGTCGCCTGATATTTGATTTACCACCAGCTGTGAGTCGCTGTAAACCATTAGCTCGGTGGCTTTCATGTAGAATGCTGATTTGAGGCCTGCAAGAAGTGCTTCATACTCCGCTTCGTTGTTTGATGCTGGGAAGCCAAGGTTGACTGCTTGCTCCACTACTAGGCCGTTTGGAGAGATGAGGACTATGCCGAGTCTTGCTCCGTGCCGGTTGGATGCTCCATCCACAAAGAGCTTCCACATCTCTCCAACGAACAACTTCCAGCAAGTGGAGGGATCAGATGATGCCTTGGGGTCAAGAACGTTGCTAGTGTCTTCTTTAGGGTCCATGCTTGCTGTCTGCCCCTTATTATCTGATTGTACCAAGTCTTCGTTTGTTGGTGAGTCTTGACTTGGTGTAGTGTGGTTTTCTTCTTCCTCCCTTACTTCACTCTGGTCTGCCTTGGGACCTGTCTGGGTAACCAGCACCGGGGGTTGCGTTATTCCGACGTCAACTTCCATCCCTAGTTTGGTTGTTTCAGTTAGGTCGACTGGGCAGATATGATGACTTCCTGGGGTGAATTCTGCGACAAAGTCTGCCAAAGCTTGAGCTTTTATCACGGTTCTGGGTTGAAACTTGATGTCATATTGTCCCAACTCTACTGCCCACTTCAAGATTCGCCCAGAAAAGTTCGCCCTTTCAAACAAAGCCTTTAATGGAAAAGCTGTGAGGACGTGTCACGACCCAAACCCGGCCCTATGGGTTTAGCACCGTAATTGGCCAGTAATCTGAGATTACCAAAGGCCTGCTGAGCAGTAATACAGTTAAACAGAGTACAGGGCCTGGCGGAAGCCAATACAGTAAGTAACTAGTGTCCATTGAGCTGTGAAAATCTGTATGCCAAAAACATTTTTCATGCATTCATACAGTTCAGAACAGTACAGTCTATATACAGTCTATACAATCATATACAACATTCAGTGCGGGGACCTAATCCCTCGATAACAGTACAGTAAAACAGTAGACAGTCTATACAGTGGTACAAAACAGTAAGGAGACCGATGGGGGACACAAAACACCCCAAGCCATAGCATGGCAACTCGGAACCTCGCAGTGAGGCACATAGGCTGGCTTGACAAAACTGGGGACTAACCCATGCTCCTAGCTCCGGTCTGGCTGCTGAGAACCTACATATATATATAAACAGTGAGCTAAAGCCCAGTGAATAACATAAAGCGTAAAGAGGTTATGAATGAATGTCCTGACAGTAATGAAAACAGTTCATTAAACAGTATTTCAGTCTTTCAGTATTTCAGTCAATCAGTCATATGTGGTACACCCATTAGCCTATAAACAGTAGGTCCAAAAGGACCGGGTCTTAACAGACCCAATAGTAATGATGGCCATCAATCAGTAAACAGTATGGTTCCACAAGGGAACCGACAGAGCTCTGTAACAGTAACAGTAAACGGTAAGTGCTAAGGATGCCACAATACAGTTCAGAATACAGGACATACATTCATTCAGTAAATAATATCAGTTCAATAAACAGTTCAGTTCAGTATTCAAAAGATAACCATTTTGAACATATCTTTACACAATCGTTACTCACAGAGATTGGGCTAATAGCAGCTAGAGCGCGTCCCCGAGAGCCAACCCTAAACAGTTAACAAATAGAACACACACTAAGTTTCACAGTCGGGAAGGCTGATAATTAAATCCCTAAATTTCCTCGGTGTGGTTCTACGTCTAAATCCTCATTAAGATGCCTTAAACTAGGCCTAAGAATGCCTAGGATGAGATGAGGATGCAAAAATACAGTTGGAAGGCATTTCTCAAAAGTTGCTGAAAACAGGGGTCTCGCTCGAGCGAGCCTTCCTTCGCTCGAGCGAGGTTGCAAAATCAAAGGCTTCGCTCGAGCGAGGAATCCTTCGCTCGAGCGGTCTGACGAAACAGTAAAAGTACTGGTTGTTGGATTTTTACGCGCGATACCACGCTCGATGCTCGCTCGAGCGGAGCCCTGAATAAAGGGTGCTCGCTCGAGCGAGGAATCCTTCGCTCGAGCGAAGAAGCCAAAACTGGAATTTCCAGATTTGCCTCCCAAGCTCAAACCAAGCATTCTCAACTCAATTCTCGACCTCTTGGGCCCAAATTCTGGAAAATACATCCCAAAACAATGAATAACAAGTTTCAAAAGCCAATTTGTGAATTCAAGCCCCAAAGGTGAGTCAATTAAATCCAACATTCAAACCCATTTTCAAGAACCATTTAAAACATGCAATGCATGAGCTTTAAACCAAAATTAAGCTTCAATCCTTGCTCAATTAAGCTCAATAGTTGGAAAACAAAATGAAAACATGGGCTTTAGCTAAAACATGGACATGCATGGACAATCTTCACATGAACTCAACTCAAAATCACCAATTCAACCATGCATGCAACAATCCAAACATAATTCAACCTCTTAGCACTAAATCATGGTTTAATCCTACAATGGAGCATGAACCATGCAAGATGAAGATTAAAGACAACAATAAGGAGATGAATGTCCTACCTTAATCTTGTATTCAAGGTTTAGGAGCTCAATATGCAAACTATACTTCAATTCCACCAAAATCCAAGCCAAAATCCACAAGACTAAGTCAATTCCCTCACTCTCACCTTCACTCTCTTCTTGGTCGGTTGTAGCAAGAATAAGGGCGGAGGAAATGTCTTTGATTCAATGCAATAAGGCTCTACAATACTCATAAACAAAGGCCCCACTAGATGGCATGATTGTAATTAAAGCAACTCTATTAATTTGGCTTATTCTAATCTAATTTAATCATACCTAATCACATTTTAAATAAATATACCATAAAATCAGATAAATTCTACTGATCATGAAACACTAAACGGTTCTCAGTTCGGCCGCCGATAAGGCCTTCAATTTGCAATTTAAACATATGAATTCAAACAGATAATCAATCAATCAAACAGATGCAATATGCAATTCAATAGATAAACTTATTCAATTTCAGTTTCGATTTCAATCAGTCCATTCAGTACTTCAGTTAGTTCAATCATCGGTCAGAACCAGTCCGGTTTAGCAGTAATCAGTACGTAATTCAGTAACTTTTCGGTAAACAGTACGAGGGTTGTTACAGGACGACTATGGTGTGGGCGTGAAAGTAGTGCGTCAACTTCCTTGAGGCCATCATCAAGGCCAAGGCCAGTTTTTCTAGTGACAAGTACCTTGTTTCGGCGCCCAGTAATGTCTTGCTGACATAAAAGATGGGCAGATGTTGGATTCCTTCCGCACGGACCAACACTACACTAATTGCATGCTGAGAGACTGCTAGGTACAGGAAGAGTTCTTCTCCAGGTATTGGGGTGACAAGCAGTGGCAGAGAAGACATGTATTCTTTCAGGCTTTTCAGAGCGCGGTCGCATTCTTCATCCCATTCAAACTTGGCTTTTAGAGCATGGAAGAATGGTCGTAGTTTGTCCGACGACCGGCTTATGAACCGATTGAGCGTAGCTGCCATGCCTGTGAGATGCTGTACTTCCTTTACTGAGTTTGGCCTCTCCAGATCTTGAATTGCCCTGATCTGATAGGGGTCTGCCTCTATATCCCGGTTGGTTACCAGGAAGCCCAGGAATTTGCCAGATCCTACTCCGAATGCACACTTGGACACATTGAGGCGCAACTTGTGCTTCTTCAGGATCTCAAACATTTCACCTAGGTCCTTGAGATGGTCGTTCTCATCCTTGCTCTTGACCACCATGTCGTTGATGTAAGCCTCCATTGTTCTGCCTAACAATGGTTCAAACATCTTGGTGACCATCCGTTGGAATGTCGCCCCTGCGTTCTTTAGGCCAAAGGGCATGACCTTGTAGCAATACAGTCCTCTTGGAGTTGTAAAGGACGTGACTTCCTGGTCTGGTTCATGCATGGCGATTTGATGGTAGCCTCTGTAGGCATCCAGAAAGCTAAGTCGGTTGTACCCTGCCGTTAGGTCTACCAGTTGATCTATCCGTGGTAGAGGAAAGCTGTCTTTTGGGCATGCCTTGTTGACTATTTTGTAGTCGACGTAGACACGCCACTTGCCATTCTTTTTTAGTACTACTACTGTGTTGGAGATCCATCTTGGGTAGTGCACTTCTCTGATTGCCCCTGCCTCCAGCAGGTTTCCTACTTCTTCTGCCACTATCTCGGCGTGGTGGAGTGTCGATCTGCGAGTGCGTTGAATGATTAGTCTGGCGGATGGGTGGACATTGAGTTGGTGACAGATGAAGTTTGGGTCAATGCCTGGCATGTCGTATGGCGTCCAGGCGAACACTTCGATGTTAGAGGTCAAGAATTCCAAGACCTCTAACCTTTCGGTGCTGGATAACGACGAACCGAGCAAAAAGAACTTGTTCGGGTTTTTTTCATCTATTCTTACCTCTACCAAGTCTTCCACCACTTTTTGATTAGCTGCTTTGCCTACATCTGCGAACAGTTCATTGCTCTCAGGTTCTTCCACCGAATGAACATATCATTTGGCAGTGCGGCTGCCATTCACCGTGACAAAGCATTGTTTGGACATAATCTGGTCTCCATAGACCTCTTCAATTACCCCGGTTTCGTTGGGGAACTGCATTACTTGGTGGTAGGATGACGCCACCGATCGCATGGCATGCAGCCATGTTCTGCCCAAGATGATGTTGTAAGTGGAAGGGACTTTCAATACCCAGAACTCCACTTGTTTCGTTACGCTTCCTGCTCTTATTTTGCCGACTGGCCACTCTGGCATTGAGTTGAATCCAATCAGGGGAGATACGGCAGGTGCCAAGTCTTTATCTTGTAACTTCAATTGTTTAAATGTTTCGTAATACATTATTTCACATGAACTACCTTGGTCAATCAAAATCCGCTTGACGTCAAAATCCTTGACTCGGAGAGTGACAACCAGGGCATCATTGTGAGGGCAATATATCCTCGCCAAGTCTCTATCTGAAAAGGACATGACGTTCGTGGCCTCTGTCTTTCCCTTTTTTATGGTAGGTTGTGCACTTAGTACCTCTCTTAAGTGCTCAGCCTTCTTGATTGACCCTCTGAGCTCGCATACACGCTCAGGTTCGAAGACTCCATGTATCACATTGATTATGCCTTGAGGTGAGGCGTCGATTGGCATCCCGTTGGGGTTATTGTGGTCCTGGGGGGCTGGTTGCGTCCCTCGTTCAATGTATTTATCCAGGTGACCGGCTGTCACCAACTCCTCCAGGTGCTGCCTTAATGGCGTGCAATTCTCAGTGCGGTGCCCCTTTTCTTTATGGAAGGTGCACCGTGACCTTTCGTCGTAGTCCTTCTGAGCTTCCCCTAGCTTGGTTGGCCATCTGACGAAAGGCTCATCTCGTATTTCACTTAGAATTCGGTAGATCGGTTTTTTGAATACCGTGGTTATAGCAGTGCGGACCCTCAACCATCTTTTATCCTGATCTTCTCCGTTGTCTCGCCTGTCTCGTCCGTTTCTACTCGGACGGTCTACCGCGTTGACCTTTGCTGAGGCCTTTTTCTCTGGTATTGCGGTCGTGCCAGATTTTGTTTTGGCCCGGGCGCCATCCTCTTCCACCCTGATGTGCTGATGCACTCTTTCCATCAGGGCCTCCATGGTGAGGAGTGGCGTCATGGTGATTGAGTCCCTTAGTCTGTTCCCGACTGGAAGGCCTCTTTTGTACTGTGCAATGGCGAGATTGGTGGGGCAGTCTCCAATCTGGTTGAAGGTCTCCCAGTAGCGACTATTGTAGGATCTTAGGGTCTCCTTGTCGCCCATATCGATGGAGAGTAGCTGGTCGATCTCCACCGGGGTTTTGGTGTTTGTTCTGAACCTTGTTACGAACGCCTCCGCCAATTGCGCCCAGGAGGCTATGCTGCCTTCTGGAAGTTTTTCGAACCAAGTCAAGCCTAGGTCGCCTAGGCTAGATGGGAAGAGGATGCACATCAAAGCCTCGTTCCGCCGGTATACAGCCATGACCTGGCTCAAGTGGCTCAAGTGTGAGTAGGGGTTCGTCTTTCCTTCGTACGTGGTGAATTTGGGCTGAAGGAAACCGGAAGGCAGGGGCGCGTTTTCAATTGCCAGAACGAACGGCGAGGTCTGCAGCCTCGCCAATGCTTTGTCCGTCGGTTCGTAGGCAGGGCGTGGAATTGGCATTCCAACCTCGACGCTTCCATGCGTCCGATGAGCCAACCGCTGCAAGGTAGAAACTCTGTGCGGGTCGCGCGCCCTGGCATCCTCCTTCCATCGTGCCCTTTCTTCTAGCACGGTTTGTAAGTCGGAGGATCTAGGCAACTCCGTTTGCCTGGATAATGTCTGGTGCGTGCGTGAGGGCCGATAGGTGCTTCCTTCCGTGTATGACCTCTCAGATCTCGTCCTCTCAGACCTGGAGTGACGAGTTCTGGAAGTCCTGGATTGTGTATCGCCTGTCCTGAGGCTTCTACTCTTTGCTTGAGATGGTGTGGTACGTCTACTACGATCTTCCGAGTGGCGAGGGGGCGTCTTGCCTTTACGCCCCTCTCCTGTCGCCACTCCTTTTCCCTTTATCTGGCGCTTCATAGACTCCATGTCCGCCGCCATCCGTCGTATCAGTTCATCCTGCTCCTTCACATGGTCCTCCAGAGTTTGAGGATCAATCCTCCGCCTTTGTCTTTTAGGACTTTGTGAACGAGAGTGATGGGGGCTGTTAGTCCGCCTTCTCTCCCTCGCATCCCTCCTGGGATTCTGTCGCTGTGGCTCTAAATCCGTCATAGGAGGGATAGAAGGTAGACCTTCGCGCCTTGCACCCCCCTCTGGTGTTTGTCCGTCAATGGCGGATTGTGGCAAATCTTCGTTGTGCGCCATTGATTCTAAAGAGGAAAAGCTTGATCAAGAGGTTTTGTTCTTGTCTAAGTTCCCACAGACGGCGCCAATTGTACGGGAAAGAAATAAACCTTCTCGTATAATCCTGCTGATCAAGTCTGCGCTCCTCCGTACGACGTCGCTTTACTCCCTGAAAACACAAACGTGAGCTAGCCGGCGGGTGTGTGCTGGAAACCTCTCCGATGCCTAAGTCAGCAAAGTAGACAAGTAGACAAAAGCTCTGTGTATTCGGAAATCAAAGTTGTGTTACCTTTCCACAGGTGATGTTTGTGAGTTTTTATAGGTCTCGTGTGGCACAATCCAAGTAGGACTCTTACTCCTCCATGTAGAGTCCTCATAGGATTCATACTCCTGAAAGATAATGCTTATCCTTCAACACCCCCCTCACTGCTTAAACCAAGTGAGATGGTTTTACCATGGCCGGACTCCAATGTGGCCGAGGTAAGCATGGCTATGCTTAGCCACAGAATAGATCGAACTATCCTTAGTTCGGTTCACTGTCCTTTTAGTAAGGTTTAGACTACGTAAGCCCAAATCGAGCTAACTTTTAGTAAGGTTTAGACTACGTATTGCGCTATGACCGGTATAAGTTTTAGTATGGTGACTGAACTAACCGTAAGCCCTTTAGAACCGGAGTAACTTCACGCCTCTGCAAGACCGGAGTAACTTTATAGCCATTTTACTCAGCACTTCGCACAGCGGCCCATAACGGCCCATTACCTAGCTCGGCCCAATTTTCATGTAAATTTCCCTCTGTTTGTTCCATGTAGGCACGAACCCTGGTGCACCGATGGGTGAAGGCCTGCACAAGGAACAAACAATTAAGCTACCCGACCGAGGGTTGGCCGGAAACCCCTCCGACGGTCGAGTCAGTACCGGAGTTTGGTATAGTGAATGTAGAATAGACGAGTCAATTTAGAGTATTTAGAGGTCGATCCCCCCTCAAGGAGAGTGAGGTTACCTTTTATAAGAATTATTTGACTTGCTCCTCAAGTTTCTATCTTCGTCGCTCGGCACTTAGCCGAAATGCTAGGTTGCTCCTCAATGGGAAGAGCAAAGAATCCGTTAAGCAATTCCGTTATTCGCGGTAGATCAAGCGCTCCTTCCGTGTATTGGATATGAGTTAATTTGCACGATTGGTTCGTACCGGACGCTCTTACGGTTGGTTCAGCGCCCTGATTCAAGTTAGTCATCCTCCTTAGCTACGCTCGCCCCAGGTTCGTACTTGGGCTGTGTGGTTCGAATCACTCGATCCGTTGGGCTTAAGATCACACTTGGTCTCCATGTTTGGTCCCTTGGTAATTCTTTTTTGGTTCAAATAAACGCTTAGCCCACACAGTTTGGGCTTTGGAACACTAGCTCGGCCCAAACTCGTGCTTGGGTTTGACATTCTAATCTCATAGCGTTACTAGGCTCAAGTGTCACCCTTGGGCTTGTGGTCTTCTCCTTGTTTTGCTTATGCTCGGCGCAGAGTTGTAAATGATGCTCTTCATTTGCCCCTTATCTCATGCTCGAAGTCTTCAAATGTGAGCTATGCTATTGGCCCGCAGCCTTAGTTGTGTCTAATTATTATTATTTTTTAAATAGTATGCTCGTTGCATGTATTTGATTTCATGAGTTTGGTTAGTTCAACATTGATTGCCAATGGGCCCACCAACCTTCCAACTCGCGGCTGCCATACTTGTAATGGTAATGTTTGCAAATTCAAATGCTTGGCCTTGCTAGGTGGGTCCTAGTATCAATCAAGTCATTTATTTTATATAAACAAATGTCTTGCCTAGGCCATCAACTTTTTTTTTTTTAAAAACTTTGTTGTACCTTGTTGGAGTGGATTTGTAACATGTTGATAAATTGCTTATTGCTCGGTCTTCCACACAGCTTGGGGATTGGGCCAAATTTTCACTCGGTGGTCTGATTCTCATGTTGTCAACTGCTCTCCTGTTGATTACGTACTTAAGCTCTGTTTGGTTGTGTTGCCCAACTCTTATAAGCCTTTGCTTTTCAAAGATAAGAAATGACCCATCTTTAGTGCCGACTGCTGGGATGTCCATAGGTGGGTTTGCCTAGACTGCTCAATCTTTTTTTTCTTTAAATTCTTGCTCGGTTGGTCTTGCTCAGTTCTGACATGAGCTGTCCTTTCTGTAGCTATTGTGAGACACGCGTTAAGCTTTGATTAGAGGATTCAAATAAAAATGTGGGTTATCACTTCTCTCTGTATATCACCAATTTCTTCATTGTTGTCTATCCTGCTCACTTTTCAAGTGCGCCTCCTTGACATCATTTGATGTTTCCGATAGCTTTCATTGCCGAAAAAATTCATCTATTTGTCCACAACTGGGTTGCTCCGGCACCGTTGCTATCAACGTGGGTTGTAGGTGGACCTCTCACTCTCTATTGTTGATTTTATTGCTGCCTTTCCCTTCCCATTGATTCTGGTGATTGTTAGTTGGGGCATTTCCTTTTTATTATTATTTTTTTTATTTTCTCACTCTAGAAACCTGTCATGACCTAAACCCGCCTCTATAGGTTTAGCGTCGTAACCAGCCAGTAATCATTGGATTACCAAAGGCCTCTTAACAGAATAACATATAGTTAGGGGCTGCGGAAGCAAATATAAAAAAAAAATATACATAGTCCATTAAGCTGTGAAGACATATATGGGACAGATAATCTTAAATTTTTATAAACTTACGAATGACGTCAGAAGATACAGTATTTACACATCACTCCATGTACATATAAACAGAAAACTTGTTCGTAAATCAAAAGAAACAAAGCCTAAAACATTCCCAAAAACAGCCACTAAACTTGACTTAATCCGGAACCTCCTCGGGAGGCACAAAGGTTGGCAGACAAAAACTGGGACACCAGGCTCTCAACTCTGAACTTGGTCACGTGCCTGATCACTTGCATACATAATATAAATAATGAACTGGAGCTCACTGAATAATAACAAGGTAAAGGGTTTTAATGAATGTTGTCCATAACAGTTACAGAAAACAGAATTCAGTAGTTAACAGAAATGGATTCATAATCATGTTCAGAAATCAAAGTTCATAACAGAAACAGATTTAGAATCATACTCATAATCAGAATTTGCAGTTAATCATACGTGGTGCATCCATTAGCACTAGCAGAAACAGTTGACCCATAAAGGGAGGGCCATGAAGGCATACAGTTGACCCATAAAGGGACGGCCATAAAGACATACAGTTGACTCACGTGCACGAAAACGGTACTGTTGGCTCATAAGACGTACAGCTGGCCCATAAATGGGACGTATACATAAGGATCCATAACAGTTGGCCCATGAGACGTACAATTGACCCATAATTAGGACGTAACAGAATAGATAACAGACGTCATCTGAAGTTAAGAATGCCACGAATACATTTCAAAAACATTGGACAACCATTCATTTATGCAGAAAATAAAATTTCAGAAAACAGATCATTTTATATCATTCAGAAAATACTTATAATTGAACATAACTTTACAAAGTTATTACTCACAGATGGCTCCAAAGCGGATAGATAGAACAAACAATCGGATAGCTTATGGCGCGTGACCTACACAAACACATAACAAATACACACGCTTGGAATATACTTAACTCGTTGCGTCCTGTTCTTAGCGTGTTTCTATATTTTACCCTTATTATTTTGTCTTAATCTTGGCCTAGGAATGCCTAGGATGCAATGAGGATGCAGAAATGCATTTGAAAACACTTGGTAAAAAATGCTAGAAACAAGGGTCCCGCTCGAGCGCAACTTCCCTCGCTCGAGTGAACATGCAAACATGTGAGGAGACGCACGAGCGTGATTTCCCTTGCTTGAGCGGTCTGTAAACTTTACAAAAGTACTAGTTGTGTGAAATCTCCGCTCGATGGCCGCTCGATTCTCGCTCGAGTGTGAGACTCATGCCGTCGCTCGAGCGCAACTTTCGTCGCACGAGCGGTCTGCAAAACATGTAAACTTCTGGAGTATGCATTTCACACTCGAGCGCACTTCAGGTCGCTCAAGCGGAAGTGTAAGATCACAGAGTGGCTGCTTGAGCGGAAATGCAGAATCTGGAATTTCCAGATTGCACTCCCAAGCTCAAAACTCAAATCTAACTCATCAAAACAAAACTCTTGGCCCCAAAACTTGAGAGAACAAGTTTAAACTTTGAAAACATTAAGAATTAAATATCATTTCACAAAATCAAGGCTTAAGAGTAAGTCAATTGGGCAAAATCAAACTTGAAACTTTGTAAAACAACACATGGACTTACATACAAGCACTTTCTTGACTTCAAAGTTTCCAAAACATGATCAACTAAGGCAATTTGATGGAAAATATGATGAAATTGCAAAACTATGGTAGACTTAGTACATGTATATGAGAATCTTTAACAATTAGACTCAAAATAGAAGGAATCATGCATGTATGCATGGTATGAGTTACAATTCTCAAATTTTAGCTTAATTCTCATGTGAATTCATCTAATTCTCTTGTTTCCATGCTTGAATCAACTACATTACAAAGCCAAAGACTAGATTTCTTATCTAGAGTCTTAATTGCACAAATTTAGAACTTCACCTCCCAATTCTCTTCAACTCTCTAACTACTCCTAGTAATTCTCCCATTTCCTAGCTTTGATCTCAACTTCTTCCTTCTCTAGCTCTCTCTCACATTTTATTTGTTGAATAGGCTCAAAGATGTATAAAAAGGGAAGTTAATGCACTTACTAGCCTTATAGGCTTGGTTAAGGAGTTTAATTAATCCAGCTTTCCACTAATCAAATGGGTACAATTTATTCTAATTAATTCGTTCCGAACTGGATTTTAATTAAACCTACCATATAATACTAAAAATCCCAAATAACACATAAATTAAGTCGATTTCTGAATCAGATGCCGATAAGGCCTTCAATTCACAAACCAAAGTGGAAACATGAACAGATCTTCCTACGAGAGACAACTATAGGTACAAATAATGCATCACACATGCAATTAATTCAGGATTTGATCTCAATAACTTATTAGGCATATTAAATCATGGATTAACGTTAATCATGGGTTAGGTTGTTACAAAACCTCATTTTGTTTGTCAAACTTTTTCATCTTCAGCAGATTCCTAACACCTTCAAAGCTTGAGAGCTTCATCGCCAGTAGTGGACTTTAACCCTCTCTTGCTGCTAGTTCGCTACTCGCCGCCGGTGGGTTCCACCATTGCACCGTTGTTTTGTTACCGGTAAGCTTACCCCGTTGATGTTATGTGTTGTTCTTAATCATTTGAGCTTTGTTGCCTAGTCATTACTTGCTTTCCAACTATTTTTTTTAATTAGGACCTTGTTTTGGGGATTCCCATGGTAACCCCTATCTGCCAATAATTTGGACTTCAATGATTGTGACCTTGCTCTTTTTTTTTTTTTTTTTTTTTTTTGTTGCTTGCACAGTTTTGATTTCAACTCCCAGAGGGTTTGTTTGGCTATTTGTGAATCTGCACAACGAATTCTAATTTGTCTGTAGACGTTGTCGCTTCGTAGCTTACAGCATTGGTTTGGTATTGTAAGTCCATCAAATTTCCCTCGCCACTTACTTCGCATTTTCTTGTTATTTGCTGTTGGTTTGCATTTCATTCATGGGAAAATATCAGAGTTGTGTGAATACTTCGGTGGATATGGCTTGGTTTCGCAGAGAGTATAACACACCGGAGGATGTGACCTTAACTTTGGCCAGCCCAGGTGCTAAGAGAAAAAACACTAAAAATACGACTACTTTCACCATAGCTTATATCGTTGAAGGGGGAGTTCAATTCCCTCTTAACCCTTTGCTTCGTCGCTTTTTACACCATGTTGAGCTCACTCGCATACAAATTTCCACCAACTCCTTTAGGGTATTGTCAGGTGTGTGTGCCTTAAACCAAAGATTCGGGCTTAGTTTAGACATTTGGGATATTGTTCGTTGTTATTATATGTCTCATAGTAGTGGTGCGACATATTACATTCGTGTTCGGTCTCTTGCATACCAATTGGTGACCAATTTGCCTGACGTGGATAAGTATGGTGATGACTTCTTTCTGGTAGGGGGAAATTGGGAATTTCCATCTGGGACGAGCATCGAACAGAGTTAGTACCAAGGGTCAACGGTTGCCCAGGTCTTTATCTTGCTTTGCGCTTTCTTTACTTCTCTACTTGCCTTTGATTCCTAGCACTTTTATATGATGCTGAGCATTTTCCACTCATATTTTTTTTTGGTTCAGGGAAAGGTCGTTTCAAGCGGAGGAAAACTTTAGAAAATAGAAAGGCAACCAAAACCGCTCTTAGCTATGAAAAGCGTTCTCCTCCTGAGTTGTTGGGATATGAACCTACATACAAGTCCACTATCCAACAAAAGTCAATTCTTACAACCTGTCTTCGTGAGTGGCTTGAATCGAACGAGGAGATTGAGGTTGAGCAAGTTGGTACATCCTTTTCCACTGCACAAGCGCCAAGCCAATCCGAGAGCAGTAAGGGTTACTCTCCATTTCCTTCACTAACTAATGAAGGAGAAGACATGTCGAGGAATAGAGTGTTGTTGGATTTACAAGCTGCTGTTATTGGCACTAACCCTTCTCCAATTAAGGTTACTTATCCACAGCCAACCAAACGCCCACGATCGACCGAGCAAACGTTGAAGGTGGTCTTAGCTACAATAGCCACGACCGTAACTACCTTGATTTTGGATTGAGTGAAGGGAAAAATGAAAGAGAAAGAAAAAGGTAATGCTGGTGTTAGACTGAAACAAAAGGCAGGGCCTGATTTGTGGGAGCCCGAGCTCGAGCATGAAGGCCGATCAATTAATACCAACGACTCGGCGGTGAGTTCGGCTGCCCTAGCTTTCGATCTTTCGAAGGCTTTGCTCCTTCCACTTGATATGGCCGAGCACAACACTCAGGAAAATAGGGACTTGGTGAAGAGTGCTTTGCAATCTATGTTGGTGGTAAGTTCTTATCTTCCTCTTTTTTAAGTTGCCACTTCTTTCAAGTGTATTTCCTTACTGTGTAAACTTATATCTCCAATGGTTTTCAAGCTAACCAAAAGACCCACCTAGCATTTGGCCGCTATGATGAGATTGAGCAGCAGCTTCTTGAATCAAGAGAGCGGGTTGGTGTGGTGATTAGGGCTTTGAAGCTAGAAAAAGAGAAGAACAAAAAGATTGAGCATATTGCTTCAAGATTGAAGTAAGGCCTTACCATTTCTGAAAAGGCGTAGTTGCTTACAGCTGAAGCTGTGAAGAAGGACGAAGCTCAGATAGTCGAGTTGAAGGCTGAGTTGAAGCTTGCAGAGGACCGTTATTGGCAGCAAAGTTGGGACGAGACTGGTGTTGCTTATTTAACCGAGGTTCGTAAAACCAAAGATGGGATTTACGCCCAAGCTTGGAATGATGCTTTGACTGCAGTGAAGGTGCCCAATAGTTCTCTTCTTTATAAGGAGATCCTAGCTTCTTCAACAAGAAATGGTCAACCGACCACCCAGCAGATTGTACCATCGAGTGCTTCTGCTACACTTCTTACCGTCGACGGGTCAACCCTTCCACCAGCTTCTATTGTGGTTGAACAGGGTGCTTTGGTTGTACCAAAACCTTTTGTTGATCCAACTACTATTCGAGAGACCATGTTGCCGACCAATTCCACTGCTCCTTCAGATGCTCCTCAAAAATAGGTCTCTCCTTTTTATGTACTTTTCTTTAGGCAACTCCCCTCGAGGAGTTTGGTTGCTTTTTGTGAATGTAAGGTTGGACTTTTTTATTTTTGTAACTCTTGCAAGATTATCGATGAGATGTTTTATGTTTTTGTCAGTCTATTTGCTCTTCATCTTTGTTTTTCATGAATACTGTATGCCTCCTAACCGAGCAGAGGCTTCGAGGCTGAGTGGATTGTCTGTTCGGACAGACCATGCTTCTTACTTTTAAAAAAGCTTTGTATGCCCCCGGCCGAGCAGATACTCTGAGGCCGAATGGACCGTCTGTTTGGATACACCAGGCTTCTTGCCTTTAAGAAAGCTTTGTATGCCCTTCGGTTGGGTAGAGGCCCGGAGGTCAAATGGACCGTCTGTTCAGACAGACCAGGCTTCTTGCCTTTAAGAGAGCTTTGTATGCCCTCCGGCCAAGCAGAAGCTCCGAGATCGAACGGACCATTTGTTTAGACAGACCAGGCTTCTTGCCTTTAAGTGAGCTTTGTATGTCCTCCGGCCGAGCAGAGGCTCCGAGACCGAACGGACCGCTTTTTCAGACAGACCAGGCTTCTTGCCTTTAAGAAATCTTTGTATGCCCTTCAACAGAGTAGAGGCTTCGAGACCGAACAGACCGTCTCTTTGGACAAACCAAGCTTCCTGCCTTAGATAAAATTTTGAAAAATAAATAAATAAATAAAATATGCTGAGTTTGACCAAACACTTTGTTTCGCTCAAGTTTAACTCCTCGGTGAACATATCTCAACTCTCCATTGAGTGCGAGTTGTTACCATGGATCATGCTTTCAAGTAACGATACTTGGCACAAATTCCACCAAGCAATACCACTTGGTGCCCTATTCCGACCAGAGGCCAAGATTTCAGGCTAAGGCGTAGGTTAAGACCCGTAACCCAATCTTGCTCAATTATTGAGCGAAAATATGCACGACACATATGAAAAAGAACACAATTTGTAAAGAAAAGTTGATTTCATTGATACTCATAAAATGAGGATTATATTTGAAAGATATTCAAGTCATAATATCACTGATAGTATTTCTTCAAATTGGAAACATTCCACAAGGAATGGGTTTGCCTTCTAGGTCAGCCAAATAGTAAGCTCTGTTGCCCAAGGCAGAGGTGACTTTGTACGGCCCTTCCCAGTTGGGTCCGAGCTTCCCTTCTCCAGGGACCTTTTTGTGATCCGCGACCTTCCTTAGTACCAGGTCACCAGGTAGAAATTATCTGACAAGCACATTCTTATTGAAGCTTCTGGTAAGTTGTTATTGATAGGCTGCCAAGTGAATGAGGGCGGCCTCTCTGCGTTCTTTTGCTAGGTCTAAAGCTTGAGCGATGGCCTCATCATTGTTTGCTGGTTCGAAGATTTCAGACTGAATTGTGAGAAGGCCGACCTCTAAGGGGATGATAGCTTCCATTCCATAAGTGAGAGAGTAGGGCGTCTCTCCTGTCGATCGCCTCAGTGTAGTCCTGTATGCCCATAAAACATTTGGTAGTTCTTCCACCCATTTGCCTTTAGCCTTCTCCAAGTGCTTCTTAATCCTATTAATGACCATTTTGTTGGATGCTTCGACTTGACCATTGCCTTGAAGGTAGATTGGAGTAGAGTTTCTGAACTCGATCTTTAGGTCAGAGCAAATTTTTCTGAAAAGCTTCCCATCAAACTGGGTACTGTTATTAGAGAGTAGGACTCTAGGGATGCCGAACCTAGTGATGACACTCCTCCAAACGAACCTTTTCATGTCAGCTTCCTTTATGCTTGCAAAGGCTTCAATCTCCACCCACTTAGTGAAATAGTCAGTGGCAACAACAAAGAACCTTTTGTTAACAGTAGCTAGAGGTCCAACGATGCCTAGACCCCATTGTGCGAATGGCCATGAACTGGAGAGAGGAGTTAGGTACTTGGCTGGTTGATGAATGAGTGGGGCAAACCTTTGGCACTTGTTGCATTGTTGGACATATTGTTGAGCGTCTTTCTGCATATGCAGCCACCAGTACCTATGAGTGAGGGCTCGGTGTGCTAAGGATCGACCTCTAGTGTGACTGCCACAGATCCTTTCATAGATTTCATAAAGCAAATTCTCCATAAGATTGGGGTGAACACAAAGAAGATATAGACTGAGGTAAGATTTTTTGTAGAGTTTGCCCGAGGGTGGGACCCAAAATCATGCAGCTCGGTGCCATGTTTTATGCGTTTCTTTTTTGTCATCTAGAAGGGCGTCATTTTTTAGGAAAGCAAGGAGAGAGTTCATCCAGCTCGGACCGAGGTTAGTACAGAGGACCGAGCTAGGTGGATCGACAGTCGGTTGAGGAACAAATTCAACCCATATCTTGCGGCCATTTTTGGAGTCCACCGAAGAGCCAAGATAGGCTAAAGCATCGGCGTGGCTATTTCCATCACGGCCAATTTTCACAACCCAGATAGCTTGGAATTTGCGGATCAGGTACTTGGCTTGTTCAACATAGGATGTCATCCGGTCATCACAGGCTTCGTATACTCCAGTCAGTTGGTTTTCCACGAGTTGGGAGTTGTTATAAACAAGCAATTCCTCTGTATTAAAGTGTTTGGCGTTACATAAACTAGCTAGCAGAGCCTCGTACTCCACTTCGTTGTTAGAAGCCTTCTATCCTAGTCGGATGGCTTGCTCCCAAACAAACCCCTCCAGAGACATAAGTACCATTCCCGCTCCAGAGCTCTTTTGGTTGGAGGATCCATCAACGAACAGTTACCAGACGTCGCCAATGAAAAGTTTCCATGCCTCAGCGGGGGTTTGATAAGTGTTGTGGATTCCGATTGCTAAGGTCGAGCTTCCTTTGGGGGGATTGGTTGGTCCTAAAGTGAATTCAACCATGAAGTCTACTAACACTTGAGTTTTGAAAGCAATCCGTGGCTGGAATTTAATGTCAAACTACCCTATTTCTACTGCCCATTTCGCTATCCGGCCGGAGAAATCAGCTCAGCTGAACACAGACTTGAGAGGGTACTCAGTGAGGACATTGATAATGTGTCCTTAGACATAGTGAGTAAGCTTCCTAGAGGCAATCAATAGGGCGTATGCCAGTTTCTCTAGTGGAAAGTATCTGGTTTCAGTATCTAGGAGAGTTTTGCTAACGTAGTATACTGGTTTTTGTTCCTTCCATTCCTTTCTAATCAAGACCACACTCACAGCGTGATCGGAGATAGCCAAGTAAAGAAATAGCTCTTCGTTGGGGACTGGAGTGGATATGAGAGAAGGGGAAGAAGGATACTTCTTCAACTCTGTGAGTGCTTCAGAGCACTGGTCATCCCATTCAAAGTCTGCCTTCTTCCTTAGGAGTTGGAAAAAATGTCTCATTCGATCAAAAGACCGACTAATGAAACGATTCAATGCTACGGTCATACCAACGAGCTTTTGGAGTTCCTTAGCCTTCGTAGGTGCCCCAATGTCTTAGAGGGCTTTGATCTGGTCGGGGTTGATCTCTATGCCTCGTCTGGTCACCATATATCCTAGGAACTTCCTTGAACCTACCCCGAATACACATTTCGAGGCGTTCAAGCAATGTTTGTGGGTCTTCAGGATTTGGAACACTTCTCCAAGTCTCTCAGATGGTGTTCGACCAATTTACTCTTGACCACCACATCATCTATATAGGCCTCCATAGTATTGCCTAGTTAGTTTTTAAACATTTTAGTGACCATTCGTTAATAGGTCTCACCAGCATTCTTCAGGCCGAAGGGCATCATTTTGTAGCAGTAGGTTCCCCTTGGGCTAATGAATGCTGTCTTCTCTTGATCAAGGCCAAACATGGGGATTTGATGATAGCCATTATAGGCATCCAGGAAGCTCATCCGTTTACGTCCGACAGTTGTATATACCAGTTGGTCTATCCGTGGAAGAAGAAACCTGTCCTTAGGACAAGCTTTGTTGAGGCTAGTGAAGTTGACGCACACCCTCCATTTGCCATTCTTTTTCTTCACCACGACGGTGTTAGACAACCATTTCGGATATTGTACCTCCCATATGACCCCTGCTGCTAGAAGTTTGTTTACCTCTTAGATGATCGCTTCCGTGTGTTCCGCGGACGATCGTCTACTCTTTTGGACCACGGGCCGAGCTGCTGGTTAGACATTGAGTTGATGACATGCAAAGGTTGGGTCCAACCCAGGAGTCTCGTAAGTAGACCAGGCAAATACTTTGATATTCTTGCGAAGGAAAGCTAGTAACTCTTTCCGGCGAGAAGGGAAGTGCCGAGTAGAAAGAACTTGTCTGGATCTCCTCCGTCCATTAAGATCTTTTCGAGGTCATCTACCATCTTCTCTGTTGGTACTCTACCAACGTTTTCAAGTACAGGTTGATTAGGCAGTTCGACCATTTGGACTTTCTTGTATGTTTGTTTAGACTTCATGGCGGCGATGAAGCAGTGCTTCGCCGCTACTTGGTCACCCCTAATCTCCTTCACCCCATTCTTTGTTGGGAAACGGACTACCTGGTGGTAAGTAGATGGCATCGCCTCTATTGTATGAATCCAAGGTCAACTGAGGATTGCATTGTAAGGAGATGAAGTGTTGATCACCAAGAAGTCAACAGGGACCACTTTGGATTTTGCTGTGACGGACAAGGTGATCCGGCTGAGTGGCTACTCTGTCTGTCCATTGAAGCCGACCAGAGGGGAGATTACTGGGATTAAGTGTTGCTCATCAAGACCCAACTTTTTGAAAAGGTCATAATACATAATGCGTTCCCTTGATCAATTAGGACCTGTTTCACATCAAATTTGTTCGCCACACCGACGGTGACGATCAGGGCATCAATGTAGGGATGTTGGATCCCTTCCAGATCCTTCTCAAAGAATACAATGTCGAACTGAGAAGGCTTTGCTTCTGTTCTAGACTTCTTAAGCAATGGTCCTACCGACATGACTTGTAGCAAGTGCGTGGCTCTCTGAATCTCGCCACGAAGGGTATTCTCCCTCTAGGGGTCGGTCATCCCATGGATGACGTTGATCACTAGCCTTGGGACTTGGTCCTCTGGTGGAGGGGCTGGGGGCTGCCCCTGTTTTGCCCTTGTCTTCTTCACGTCAATCCATTGCTGGAGGTGCCCAGCAGTGACCAAGTCTTCGAGATGCCTCTTAAGGTCTCTGCAGTTCTGCGTCTCATGCCCTTTCTCGCGATGGTAGGAGCACCGCCACTCCTGATTGCGCCAAGCAGGGTCCCCCATCATCTTAGGGGGCCAAACGAAGTAGGGTTCTCCCTTGATTTTTTTCCAAGAGCCTATAGATCGGTTCCGTGAACACAGTGGTAATGACTTCATAAGATCTACTCTTTTCTTCTTCGGTTTCCATCGTTGGGTGCTTATTTTGGCCATGCCTCCTTTTTTGGTCCTCCCTCTTAGGCCGCTCGGCCCTATGTTGCCAAGAGGCCTTAACTCTATCTGCAACTGACACTTTTACAGAGGTAGTGTCATCTTCCACACGAGCTCACTCCTCTATTCAGGCCCTCAGCTTTTTCAAGTCAGAGGCGGGCCATTTCGTCAACGACTGCCTAAGCTTATGTGAAGGGGAGAGGCCTTGTTTGAAGTATAGAGCTGCCAATGGCTCATTACAAACATCTTCTTCTAAGTCGCCATATGCCTCTTAATACCGCCGAGCGTACTTGCGTAAAGACTCATTTTTATCCTTCCGTGTATTGAACAAGGTGTCCAATCCCTTCGGGATTCGGCTATTAGAAATGAACCGTGCGAGGAAGGCCTCAGAAAGCTGAGCCCAATCATAAATTGATTGAGGAAGAAGCTTGTCGTACCATCAGAGGCCATGCTCATCAAGGCTAGAGGCGAAAACCTTGCACATAAACGCATCGTTCTGATTCCAGAGTGACATCATTTGGCGGTAATGGCTAATGTGAGTCAAGGGGTCTGACTTCCTATCATAGAGGATGAATTTTGGTGGACTATACTTCTGAGGAGCTTCCACCGCCTCAATCTCAGGGCAAAGGGGGGAGGAGACTAGTCGTTCCAGAGTACGACGCTCTATCTGATGAACGGACTGATCTAAATGCTCCCTCTCCCTCTTTAGCCACCGCTCTACTACCTTGTTCGATCATCGGTCGTCCTCTCAGTTGTCATTCAAGCATGTCCTCAAGTCATGTAGTCGCTCATCACGACAACGCGGAGAAGGAGAAATCACCGAATGATGACTGACGGTCTTCTGTCTCTTGCGAGAGTTCTCTCGGAGATTCTCCGTCTTACTGTTGGCCTCTTCACTGCGTATTGAAATCGGCCGGCTACGCTCACCACGAACAGGACCGTAGTTGGACCGTTCCTGTCGTGGGTGTGGAGGTAGAGTGTGTCTCCTTTGCTGCGACGACCCTCTTTCACATTTCCTAGGCCTCGCCTGAGGCACTATCTGTTTCTTCAACTGAGCATGCAGCTCCTCAATCTCCAGACTCATTGAGTTGATGATGTGGTCATGGTGGTCCTTCTCAACAAACAGGCGTTGAGATGATTGATAGGTAGCGACATGGCGTCGCTTTGCCGTATCGAGGGTCGAACTATCGTGATCCATCAGGTCGTTGTTCCCAGTAGGGAAGGCCAGACCCTTGTCTTTGGTTTTCTTCATTCTTGGAGTCTTCTCTCCAATCCCTGGTTACGAGGTTTCCTCAATTCTCATTGTTGGAGTTCGTCACGAAGCGATCAGAGAACGATTTCCACAGACGGCGCCAAATGTGTGGACCGATTTCCGCAATAGAGTAAGATGAAACTTCATGGACGAACCCTGGTGCACCGATGGATGAAGGCCTGCACAAGGAACAAACAGTTAAGTTGCCCGACCGGGGGTTGGTTGGAAACTCCTCCGACGGTCGAGTCAGTACCGGAGTTTGGTATAGTGAATGTAGAATAGACGAGTCAGTTTAGAGTGTTTAGAGGTCGATCCCCCTTCAAGGAGAGTGAGGTTACCTTTTATAAGAATCATTTGACTTGCTCCTCAAGTTTCTTTCTTCACCGCTCGGCACTTAGCCGAAATGTTAGGTTGCTCCTCAATAGGAAGAGCAAAGAATCCGTTAAGAAATTCTGTTATTCGCGACAGATCAAGCGCTCCTTCCGTGTATTGGATCCTAGTTAATTTGCACGATTGGTTCGTATCGGACGCTCTTACGGTTGGTTCAGCACCTTGATTCAAGTTGGTCATCCTCCTTAGCTACACTCGATCTAGGTTCGTACTTGGGCTGCGTGGTTTGGATCACTCGATCCGTTATCACGCTTGGTCTCCATATTTGGTCCCTTAGTAGTTCTTCTCTGGTTCAAGTAAACGTTTGGCCCACACAGTTTAGGCTTTTGAACACTAGCTCAGCTATAGTCGGTCCTTGGTAGACTTTAAACCAAGCTTTGATTTTCTCTCTCTAGAAAGTGACTGTTAATGAAGCTTTGAGGCTGGTAGACCAACGGGATGAACATGGTAACTCAATGGATGAGAAGGACCATCTCATCCGAAGTACCAAAAAAATCAAGAGCACCACTGTCCAAGAGGATGAATCTATGAGTGAATCCTTGTTGGAGATTACAGAATCAGGGGCAATCAGTGATGAAACAGAACCATCGCAAGATAAAAACCCTAATGGGAGGGAGGAAGTTGCAGACAAAGATCAGATGGAAATAACAGAGGGCAACCATAATATTTCTCGCTCCTTTAAACAAGCCCTCCTCCGATCGCGATTTAATGAAAGTCGAAATGAGAAGAACTTTAATTGCGATGTGGAAGAGATTTCATCGGATGAGGAGGATGAACCCACTACAAAGAGTTCTGAAGCGGAAGAAGAACCAATGGATGAGGAAAGAAATGGGGTTCCTAAAGTTAAAATCCCCAAAGCTCTCCTAAAGAAAATCAGAGAATCGTGGAAAAAATGTTTAATAGTTAGATTGCTGGGGAAGAGCATAGGCTACAAACTGTTCATGGTAAGAATGCCAAAAATTTGGGGATTGCAGGCTGATTTGAAACACTTGATATAGGTAATGGATTTTTCATTGTCAAGTTCGACATGGTAGATAATTACATGAAAGTTTTCACTGGTGGCCCTTGGATTGTGATGGACCATTATGTGACGGTAAGAAAGTGGCAGCAAGACTTCAAATCTGATGAACCAAAAGAGGATATAACAGCAATCTGGGTGTGGTTCCCAACTTTACCCATTGAGTATTATAATGAGAAGGCACTATATCACATAGCAAAAGTATTGGCATTCCTCTGAAAATAGACATCAACACAACAATGGCAGCATGAGGGAAATATGCACGAGTTTGTGTGGAGATGGATCTTCGGAAACCTCTGATCTCACACTTTTCGATAGGTAAACACACATATCGCATTGAGTATGAGCATATATACTCACTATGTTTTCTTGTGGCAGGATTGGACATCGGAGGGGAGCTTGCCAAGAGACCCCAGACTGATGCCGGAGAAGATACAAGTAACAACTGGAGAAGACAACCAGAAGCTGGAAACCAGCACTAGCACTAACACTGCGCCAAAATCAGAGAATGCAACACAAAAGTTGGAGGCCAACCCAGGAACTTTTGGGCCGTGGATGACAGTGTCCAAAAGAAAAAAGAATCCAAAGAGCTTATTTATGCAAAAGGAGCAACCCATCCCACGTAGCAATAGTTTCGAAGTCTTCAAAGAATGAGGAGCTCACTCTAAAGGCCACACAGCCCAAGCAGGAAGGGAAAAAATTCATAGAGGGAAAGCCCACCTAGATATGGGCTTCAAGTATAAGGCAAGAGCTAATAATGAGAAACAGGAAGTGAGAGGAAGCACTGAAGAGGAAAGAAAAAACAAAAATGAGGAGATCAGACTGGGCAAAGCAGCAGTAGCTGACATGAAGATACGAGATCCAAAGACAGACCTGGGAACAAGTGAGCTTACTCTTACCCATACCAACCCCATAATCACACCACCCACCCAAACAATCATCAGCATTGCTCAACCTCAACCATCCAAAACCCCTTTACTCACTACCATCAACATTTCTAAACCCAACCAAAAGAAAACTAGCATTAACAGACCCTAACACAGAGAACCGCCAGACAAAAATAGAGGAGGAAAGGGAGAACTTACCAACACTGAAACATACATTGATTCAGGACAGAGTGATGGTGGTCCTTACACCAGGAAAAGAAGTGTTTCACCTCATCGCCTCAGAAGGATGGAACGAGGAAGTAAAAGTGAGAATCTAGCCATGGAGGCAAGTGGATGCAGGCCAGAATCTGCACTATGTGATGATATCTCCCATGAAATCAATGGAAGACAACCACAAAGCTGTGAGGGGCTATCTGGCTCTTGAAGATCAATCCCCAATACCAAACCATACCATACCTTCCATGGATATGCTTATCTGGAATTGCAGAGGGGCAGGAAATCAAAGGTTTAAGAGAACCATGAGAGAACTAGTTCAAATCCATAAACCAGAGTTACTCATACTTATGGAGACCAAAGTGGAATTCAAATATGTGGGAATGTTCTTTAATTGCATGGGCTTCACTGCTTTTGCACATGTGGATCCGATTGGCCAAAGTGGAGGCATTTGGATGATTTGGAATCCAAATGTGGTTAATGTTAGAGTAGTTGAGGCTAGTTCCCAATTGATTACAGCAACTATATCCAGACAAGACTTCCCAGATTGGCTGCTTTCAGCAGTCTATGCAAGCCCAAAAAACAACAAACGTGAAGAACTTTGGGAGCACCTAGAAGCAATTTCGCAAAATATGATTGATCCTTGGCTAGTTGCAGGGGATTTTAATGACTTCTCCACCAGTAATGAAAAAAGGAGCTTCACTGACAACCAAATTTGAGCTAGAGTCAAGACCACAGAAGGAGCAGGAAGTTTAATGAGAGGATGAGTAACTGTAAGCTAATGGATATGGGCTACTCAGGACCGAGGTTAACTTGGTCTAATAACCGAAAAGGATGGGCTAATACCATGGTTAGGCTGGATAGAGCTATGTGCAATACGAAGTGGAGAACTAGCTTTCCTGAAGGAGCTGTTCGCAACTTGCCTCGCACATATTCTGATCATTCCCCTATGATGGTGTTCACACAAGGTATGTCTCCTTTTAACCCTACTTGTAAGCCGTTTAAATTCCTTGCTACTTGGATTACTCATGATGACTTTAAATCTGTGGTTACTAAGAGTTAGACCAATCCACACCCATCTCTAATAAGTAAGCTTGAAACTCTTGCTCTTGAAGCCAATGTTTGGAATGAAAAAGTTTTTGGTAATATTTTTCGCAAAAAAAGGTGACTTCTTGGACGGATTGAAGCCATACAAAAATCCCAAGCTAACATTTATTCCCATAGTCTCCACACCTTAGAATTGGACCTTGTTGAACAGTATAACAAAATTCTCTATCAGGAAGAACTTTTGTGGTTTCAAAAATCCCGTGCTACCTGGATCACCTAAGGTGAGAGAAATACCAAATTCTTTCACCTTACAACTCTGACCAAAAGGAAAAGAAGAAGAATTGATGCTCTGAAAAATGAGGAAGGCTAGATCGACCAACCTATCATTCTAAAAACCATGATCACTAATTTCTTCACAAATCTATTTAGCCAATCCATTGCTAGTACTCTTGAACATTGGAGCAATCTAGGGAGTAGTAAATTGAATGAGACTGAGAATGCCCTTATTATTTGTAATGTCACTGATGAGGAGGTTTGGAAAGTTATGAAAAATATTAGTGCTTTCAAAGCACCTGGTAGAGATGGGTTTCAAGCTATATTTTTTCATAACTACTGGTCTATTGTTGGTCCTGCTGTTTGTGACTTTGTCAAAACTTGTTTTCACAACAAGCATATTCTTGTTGAGATTAACAGAACTCTTGTTGCCTTAATTCCTAAAGTTGAAAATCCGGAGAACATTAAGCAATTTAGGCCTATTAGTCTATGTAATGTGACCTATAAGATTATCTCTAACATCCTTGTTAGTAGAATTAGACCTTTTATGAGTAAAATTGTTAGACCCAATCAATGTAGCTTCATACTTGGGAGAAACACTAGTGATAATGTAATCATAACTCAAGAAATCATCCACTCTTTAAACCTCAAAAAAGGGAAGCAAGGGGGCATGATTTTAAAAGTTGACTTAGAAAAAGCTTATGACAACATATCTTGGGATTTCTTAAAACAAACCCTTGAGGAGTCCAATTTTGATAAAAACTTCATTGATATTGTTATGTATTGTGTTACTACTGTGAGTATTGCTATTATTTGGAATGGGGAACCTCTTGAGGAATTTCAACCCCACAGGGGTTTGCGACAAGGCAACCCTTTATCCCCTTACCTCTTTGTCTTATGCATGGAGAGACTATCAAACATGATAAGCTTCAAGGCTGAGAACAAGAGTTAGAAGGGAATAAAAGTTACTAGAGGTGGTCCTAGCCTCACTCACTTGTTCTTTGCGGATGATCTCATGTTGTTTGGTCAAGCTACCATGGAAACTTGTAACACAATTATGACTGTTACGGAGGAATTTTGCGATATCTTTGGATTAAGGGCTAACCCCCACAAATCCAAGATGTTTGTTTCCTCTAATGTTGACAGAAGGAGGGCTAAAGAGCTGAGCACCAAATGTGGTATCTCCCTAACCTCTGAGTTAGGGAAATACTTGGGAGTCCCTCTCATTCATGGCAGAATTAATATAAGACATTTTAATGATATCTTGGAGAAAATGCAAAAAAGACTGGCATGATGGAAGTCTAACCTGTTATCTATGTCTAGCAGAGCTACTCTCATTAAATCAGTAAGCTCTGCCATACCCTCCTACACTATGCAAACTATGTTTATTCCTAAAAGAGTAAGCAATGACATAGACAGATTAAACAAGAACTTCTTATGGGGTGATACCTTGGAAAGAAAAAGAATCCACCTTGTTAACTGGGATGTTGTTTGTAGAATGAAAAGTCAGGGTGGCCTGGGAATAAAAAAGGCCAGAGATCAGAATCTGGCTTTGTTAACTAAATTAGGGTGGAACCTGCTTAGTAACAAAGGTGATATGTGGTGTGAGTTGTTCAAAACCAAATACTTGAGAAATTCCTCTCTTCATGATTGGCATAATAACAAAAGAGCCTCTCATTTATGGAGAGGTATCATGAAAACTTGTAACATCCTCAGAGAGGGTGTGAAATAGACTGTTGGTAATGGAAGCAATGTGAATGTGTGGAAGGATTGGTGGTGTGGAGACAAGGCCTTTGTGAACCTTGAATCAAATATTAACCACAACCTACACAATAATTACAATTTTGATAATAATGTGAGTGAGCTGCTTAACTCTGATGGCAGTTGGAATGAGATCAAGGTTCACAGATCATGTACTCCTAACATTGCATCTTTGATCTTGAATAATCCATATCCAGGTATTTGGGAGATGGATAGTCCCCTCTGGAAGGGGTCATCTACTGGTTCTTTCAATGTTTCATCTGTGTAAAACCTCGTCCTTGGTGAGACTGAGAATGAAGAGGATTGGAATTGGTTATGGAGGATGCGAATACCCCAAAAACTCAAAGACTTCCTTTGGACTGTGTTCCATGGGAAATTACTTACCAACCAAATGAGATTAAAAAGGACTATGACTGATGATCCTAAATGCCCAAATTGTTGTGGGGTGGAGGATATGTCACACCTCTTTAGGGACTGTTTCAAAGCAAAGGATGTGTGGCTAGTTATTTTTAATCAAAATTGGTACCGGGATATGATGAAGATGCCTTGGTTGGATTGGCTCAAGAGTAATGCCAAAAACAAAAAACTTTTTAATGACACCATCTCTTGGCAATCTGTTTTTACTATTTCTTTATGGAAAATTTGGAAGAATAAGAATTTAATGGTTTTTGAGCAAAAATCTACTCCAAGTCAAGAGAGTTTTAAATTTATTTTGGATTACTCTAGAGAGATAAACCAAGCATTCCTTCAATCTATATCCAAGGCCAGACCTGCATTCAGAATTATTAATTGGTGTCTTCCACCTGCAGGTAGACTAAAACTAAATATGGATGGCAGTAAGAGAGTTGGTGGCGATGGAGGATTTAGGGGCCTAATTAGAGATGAAAGAGGAACTTCGGTGTGTGGCTACTATGCAAAATTGCACAATGGAACTAGTCTAAAAGTTGAATTGTGGGTTGTATACAAAGGGTTGACTATCATACTACAAAAAGGAATGAACCAGGTCATGATTGAGATCGATGCTGAATAGGTGGTGCAATTGCTACAAGAAGAACCAGGGGATAGTTGCCCTTTCAAGAACCTGGTGGAGGATGCCCAGATTCTTCTTAGAGGGTGTGAATGCTCTGTGCAACATGTCTGGAAAGAAGGCAATTTGTGTGCTGATGTTTTGGCAAAAATGGGAGCCAACCAACCCGAAGAAATACTAGTGATGAATGATCCACCATTTGAGTTAAGAGAGCTGCTTGTATTTGATATGATAGGCTTGGGTAGGAAGAGGACTTAGTTTCTCCTTTTGTTGTTTTAATTCTGTTGTACCCAAAAAAGAACACTAGCTTGGCCCAAACTTGTGCTTGGGTTTGACGTTTTGATCTCGTAACATTACTAGGCCCAAGCGTCACCCTTAAGCTTGTGGTCTTCTCCTTGTTTTGCTTATGCTTGGTGCAGAGTTGTAAATGACGCTCTTCAAGGATGAAAATATAATTTCTAAAACATCAAAAAATAAAAATATAATTGAATCAAACCTTAAAAAATGTTAGTATAATTTATCCCAATTTATAATAGGATAAAGGGTACACACCACAGATTTTCTCACGTTTATAAGAACTCCCATTTTCATTTTATAAATTCCATTAGAAAGATGGTTATGGGCTTTGGCTAACTTCCAAAATAGAAAAGGCATTTTGCCGGCCTCATTAAAGGCGGGTTTGGTAAATTTAGGATCCAGACCAAAAAAATCAAAACGGGTTAAAAACTGGTGTAATGCGCACAAGGCGCACTCTATACCAGAAATCCATCATTTTCTTTCAATCTGTCCAAAACGCCACCCCAACAAAACCCTAAAATCGATCAAAAGCCCATATATATAGCATTCCTCCCTTGTGCCGTCGAACCCAGTGTACCCCTCTTTCCTTGGTTTTAGCTGAGCTACTCTTCTGCGAAATTCAAACACTCGATTCGCTTCTCTCACTGTTTCACCCAAAAATGGCGGCGACTCAAATGAGCAAAAAACGAAAGGTCACAAATCTCTCTCTCTCTCTCTCTCTCTCCCTCTCTGTATATATATATATGTATCTGTATTTGTATGTTTGTGTTTAGATCTGATGAACTGTGTGGTTTTGTTAATCAGTTTGTTGCTGATGGAGTGTTCTTCGCTGAGCTCAACGAGGTACTCACCAGAGAGCTTGCAGAGGAAGGTTACTCGGGCGTTGAAGTCAGGGTTACGCCGATGCGTACTGAGATCATCATAAGAGCTACTCGTACTCAGAACGTTCTTGGTAAATTCATGATTATGTATGCTTATATGTGAATTTTACACTGCAAGCTGTGAAGGAGTAGGAATGTGTGACTGTTTTGATTGATTGGCAAATGAATTATTTACTTATGATATGTTTTGGTTTGTAAGAATTATAACATTTGATGTCAATTTTCACTTTGCATATAGATTTTGTTCCCTAAGAAAAAGATTAGTTTTTTGTTTGTGCAAATAGGTATTTTCACCTGCTAGATTTATCTCCCTAGGATAATAATCTTCACGAGGAATTTTTTTTGTTGTGTTTTGTTTTATTGTTTGCTCAAATAGGTATTTTCACCTGGATAAATTCTCTCTGGAAATAAATGAAGCCTTTTTGTATTACAGGTTGAATCAAATGAAATCGATCTCATTCTCAACTAGTTTGTTTTGAATTAGACCATGAATGATGAGGTTTATGTTCAACCTTTCCTCGTGAGGAAAATTATTGCTCATTGATATATTTTTTTTCTTTCCTCCTCCCTTATCTTCCAAATAAGAAGGGGTATGACTGTATTGATGATACTTGTTTTCTTTCGTTGAATATTAATACTGGGTTTGAACAGATTTCCATGAAATACTATGGCTGTGTTTAAACTGACGGGTGATAGGGATGTGATTTGGTGGATTTTGTGGTGTTATAATATGCACTAAAGAGTTGGGTTTTTTAATGGTTTTGCTGCTCAGGTGAGAGGGGAAGAAGAATTCGGGAGCTGACATCTGTTGTCCAGAAACGCTTCAAGTTTCCAGATGGTGGTGTTGAGCTTTATGCCGAGAGGGTTAACAACAGGGGTCTATGTGCTATTGCTCAGGCTGAGTCTCTGCGTTATAAGCTCCTTGGGGGCCTTGCTGTTCGCAGGTTTGTCTCAGCTTGAATCGGTCACCAATCTTTTCAAATGTAATTAGATAACAAATCAGTTTTTTTATGCATTTATGCCTCCTTGGTTGTCTGTCTGTCTGTTGTAAATATGTAACAAGATGATTCACACTTTTCCCATCCCTTTTGCACATGTAACGCCAATCTATAATCACCTTTTGCTTCTTCCTAAAATTGTATGTGGTGATAATGATCTCATGAGCAGCAGTCATGCAAAAAAACTACATGACCCATTGTCTTATGGCTGCCAACACATGATTGTAGACCTCTCAAATAATTTCATTGTGATATAGCTAGGAAAGACATCCTTAGCAGCATTGATTATAGTCCTTTCTTTCCAAATAACTGTTGGTTGAAGAGGTTCCTCATCAATGCTTAAATTAAATAGTTTTTAGAGTTTGTCAGGCTTCTTGAATTGCTTTTGTTTCCTGGAGTTTGGAAAATACTCTTACATAGTTATATCAAAATGTTTATCAGTCAATCAAGTTTTGATTGATTTATTTGTCAACACTACTCTAACCCATTGCACACATTCTTGTAAATTATGCGGTGAGATAATTTAAATTTGTTGGCAAGCAAAATCTCAGGAGTTAAGTTTCTATAAACAAAGTCAATAAAGGTTAAGCTAACAAGATGAATCTCAAGTATGATCCACCAGAGACTAAAAGTTTTGCAATTTTCAGTTTGGATTTCTATGCTTATTTTAAACATCAAAACTGCTGTGTTGTTCTCTGACATTACCCATTGTGAGGACCCAATGTCTTGTGGCTGGCAACACATGCTTGTAGACGACTCATATAACTCCAATGTGCCATATTATCTAGGAAGCAAGCATTGATTATACTTCCCTCTTTCCCATTGACTGTGGGCTAAAGAGGTTCCTCATCAATGCTTAAATTAAATAGTTTTGGAGTTAGTCTGGCTTCTTGAACTGCTTTTATTTCTTGGAGTTTAGAAAATACTCATACATGACTTATATCAAAGTGTTTATCAGCCAATCTAGTTTTGATTGATTTATTTGTGAACACTATTTTAGGCTCATGGCACACATTTGTTTGTAAATGATGATCAATGTTTTTCTGTTTTTTTAGGATGTCATATTGGTACTTTGCTGTGTTCCCGTAACGATCATATGACTGTATGCTTATAAAGATATGATGGTCCTATGTAAAATATTTTTCGAACTTGGAAGGCATCATTGTGTATCTTGCTTAGATTAGTTATTTGGGAAAGTCATTGACCCCAAACCAAAGTAACCCCTAACCCTGAGCAATCATGGTAAAACTTGGTTGACAGAAAAAGAAAATGTCAGAATGGAATATATAGGAGGCTTTGATTCCTTTTTTTTTTTCTTTGTGGTTATTTGACCTGTTCTATTATTATACAATTTTCTTCCCTGGAATTATCTACTGGAGTTTTGGTTTGTACAACTTTTATTGACTCACCTATGCTATCTTTTCATGTTTTAGGGCTTGCTATGGTGTCCTACGATTTGTTATGGAGAGTGGCGCAAAGGGGTGTGAGGTATCTACAAAATCTGTTTCCTGCACTTGACATGTAAATAATGATTGTGCTTACTTCATATTATTATGCAAAAGGTAATCGTTAGTGGAAAGCTGAGGGCACAGCGTGCCAAGGCAATGAAGTTTAAGGATGGATATATGATATCCTCTGGTCAGCCTGTTAATGAATACATTGATTCTGCTGTGAGACATGTGCTTCTTAGACAGGTCAGTTTATTTGCCCATTTATGCTTCATTTTCCCATTGCTCCCATTGTTTGTATCTGGGCTTATTTTTGTATTCTAGGATTAATAAATGTTTGCTGGCTGTGATTGACGTTGCCTTTTCCACTCTTTCAAATTGCTGTCTGCTTTTATTTACCTATTTACTTGGTTGTTATAATTATTATTTGGTGGGATAAGCTATAGACACGGTTCAATCTCCTAATGGGACTTGAACAAGACCATGGTAACACCTACATGCATTACCCACAAAGCCCACCTTCAATTTTATTATTTTTGTTATCCTTGGATGTTCCACTCCCTTGTCGGAGTATACGACGAACTGCTCATATGCTTTTAGCCTAAATCACTCTATTGAAATTTGACATTTGACATTTCTGACCTGCATCTAGCTGGAAGTGAATTCATTGCCATGTATCTTTTATTTCCTCCAAATTTTTATCAGGAAGTGGAAATGTTATCAAGACTGGTTTCCACAATTTTATGCATTTTCATTAATAGATGCAAACCACCAATGATGGATTTCAAGAAAGCTTTCAACATACATCATTGATGAACATTGGCCTGCTGTCTTCAATTTACTTTATTGGTTTATTTATGGCCCAAATTGAATGATGCAGGGTGTTCTTGGAATCAAAGTCAAAATCATGCTTGGGTGGGATCCAAAGGGCAAGCAGGGACCAATGACACCCCTTCCTGATCTTGTGACAATCCACACCCCCAAGGAGGAAGAGGAGCAGCCCTTCAGGTCATCGCTGCCAGTTGCTGATATTGAGATTGCTGATGCTTAAAATACAATAGGAGCAAGACGAGATATTTCAATATTTGTAGTTGCAAGATAGTACGTCTGTTGGTATCAGGATTTCATTGTGCACTCTTAAATTTTTTTGTATCTATTTATTTGCCCCTGTTCTTTGGATTTTCGTCCTTTTGAAAGGATGAGAAGTGTTTTTGTTGACTGCTTTTTGTTTTTTTTTTTAAAAGTTCAGAGCCACTTCCATAAATACTCTTAAAAAGGTTTTGCAATGGATTGTTTTGGTTATTGTTGCCTACTCTTCCCAGATATTTCAATATTTGTATTTGCAATATTTTTCTAGTGATGGAGGAAGTCTGGTTGTATCCAATTTTTATGTCTTCTTTTTTATTATATATTTTGATTGCCTTGATTTTATTTATTGTTATTGCATGTATATATATATATATTCCACCAAATAAACCCAATTAACAAACACCATGTTTACAGAAACGGGGATGTGATAGCCCTGTTTTGCTCATAAAATTCAGCTGCATTATTTTCTACTTTTTTTTCCCTTTGGTAGAAAATGTAATCTGTGACTTGCTGAAACATTCAAAACTGCAATGCCTCAGAGCGAGTTTTGTCCCCTAGTGAATTTTACAAGGTGATAGCTATTCTCTACTAAAAAAGTGGCTAATGAAAAGTGATAGTGAACCAAGGGGTTGTAGCCTAAGTGGCTAACCCTTTGGTTGTTTGAATGAAGACTCACTCAGTGGGAAGGGTTTACTTTGTAAATGATTTTTTCTCGAATTTGAAACAGATTAGACAGTGTTTTAGGTAAGGGAACTAAAATTGTATTAAGATCTGTGAGGGCTTTACTGCTGGTATTTGGGAGGGGTGAGGTTTCAGCTTGGCTGTTAGCTGTTTCCTTTTGGACTGGCTGTTTCTGCTTCATTTTGCTCTCGGGCATGCATATGATTTGTCTTGCATTTGGGTGCCAACAACATAGTTGCGTTTCAATGCTTTGACAAATTTTCTCTCCCCAAGCTCTTTGTTATATGCTTTTGGCTCTCATCTGTATCTTTTTATTGGAATAAAAAATCTCCTTTTTTGGTCTTAAAAAAATAAAAATAGTGGCTGATCTTTTGGCTACCAAGTCTCTTCTTAGGAGAAGTCTTAGGTTCTACTTTAAGAAGTACGAATACGAACACGAACATGAATGCGGACATGGATATAGATGCAGACACTGGACGTGGTGATTTCAAAAAATGAGAACACGGACATGGCGGGAATACAACAATAACGTTTTTTTTTTATATATATTTTTTCATTTGCTAGATTAATATTACATCAAAAAAAATCAAAATTAACAAAGAGGAGAACTCTAGAGTGAGAACTAGAGTGTCAAGAGTGAGTACTTGTGAGGGTGAGAGCCTTGTGGAGCTTTGTACATTATTATAGGGGTGTCTTTGATTGGACGGATTGGATAAGGGGGATTATAATTCATCGGACTTCAGTCTTGGGACTGTGAATCCCTCGGACTATTTGATTGGATTGTATATGTATCCTGTGTTTGTTTTTTTATGGGATTAGATGTCTGGAAAGGACTATTTTTAGTAAATTCAACGTTTGGTTGGATGAACTAGATAAGATAATAAACAAAAGACTATTTTATCCTTTTTTAATTGTTTACTAAGTAAAAGCAATATTAAACATATCTTTAATATTTTAATTATTTTTAGCTAGATTAAATAAAAAATTATTTTATTTTATTATTTACACAATTAAATAAATTAATTTTTTTAAATTAAATAAATAAAATATCAATAAAAATATGTTATTTTTTTGATTAAAATTTTAAATAAATTTGTTTTCGAAAATAATAATAATTAAACAATGAAATTAAATAAAACATCTATTAACATTTAAATAATGAAAGTAAATAAAATATAAACAAAATTTTAAAATAAAATATCAATAAAATATGTATAAAAAATTATTTTAAAAAAATAATAATAAAACATCAATAAAAAGTTAAATAAACTTATTTTATTTTTGGGTGAATTACACTAATAATCCCTATAGTTTGAGACTTGTTTCACTTTGTTCCCTGACTTTTTAATTGTGACATATTTGACCTTGAATTTTGAATATTGTTCCAAATAAGGACAATTGAAGATATCATTAGATTTTTCAAAGGTAAAATCGTCAATTTGATAAAATATAAACTAATTTGACAAAAATAAATATCA
The DNA here is from genome assembly GCA_036172215.1 of Camellia granthamiana. Lineage (NCBI taxonomy): Eukaryota > Viridiplantae > Streptophyta > Magnoliopsida > Ericales > Theaceae > Camellia > Camellia granthamiana. Next base: position 8,481,161 of record CM069917.1, read on the forward strand.
AACAAATATTTTTGAATTTTTAAAAATTATTTCTACCCACTAAAAATAAAATTATGTAAAATTGATAAATCTTTTAAACATTTGTTTATTTTTTTACCAAATTAATTTTTATTATGTGTTTGGATGATGATCATGTAAAATTAATTTTAAAAAATTAATCATGTAATTTTTATTAATTTTTATCAATTTTACATAATTTTATCATTGGTAGATAAAAATAATTTTTAAAAAATTAAAAATATTTTTTTGATATTTATTTTTGTCAAATTAGTTTCTATTTTATTAAATTGACGATTTTTCCCTTAAAATTAAATAATGTTATGTTCAATTATCCTTATTTGGAACAAGATTCAAAATTCAGGGTCAAATGTGCCACAATTGAAAAGTCAGGGACCAAATTGACACGAGTCCCAAACTATAGAGACTATTTGTGTAATTTTCCCTTTATTTTTAAATTGAGACATTTAAATTTTATTGAAGTTTACTAAATATAATACATAATTAAATAGTAGAGGGTCAAAATGGTCATTTCACCACTTAATCCCAACAGTAAATAGTCCCTCTAAAATTGTCCCACACTCTTCCCCCAGGATAGTATAATCTCCCATAAGGGGGATAAGGAGTCCAACCGGACTACATGTCTGGCAGATTAGAAAAAAAACAAATGTCGAATTGGATGCTTCATCCGAATTATAATCTGCACAGTAAATAATCCCCCTTATCCCCCAATTAAACACACCCTAATTGTATAGTGAATACATTTTTTCACCTGCACTTTATAAATTAGTGTGGTCGAGTAGGCAAGGTTGACTAACGTGCAACTAGGCGGGTTGATGAACATTTAAGGGCGTACAGTTCATTTGGAAAAACCAAGGTTGTCCCTTGGTTGGGTTCTAATTTTGTCTTTCATTATTGTTAAAGCACAAATCCATTAATCCCTAGGTTGGCCCCATTAAACCCTGTGGGCATGTTTGATTCGTTGGATTAGGGGGGATTATCTACTATTTAGATTGTAATCTAAATAGTGCTCCTTATTCGCCGTTTGATTTTATTTTAGTCTGCCGGACTCCATGTCCGGCCGGACTCCTTATCCCCCATATGGGAGACTATTGTGTCTTAGGAGGGGTATGGGATAGTTTTTGGGGGACTATCCACTGTTGGGATTAGGTGGTCAAAATGACCATTTTGACCCTCTACTATTTAATTATGTATTATATTTAATAAAATTCAATAAAATTTAAATGTCTCAATTTAAAAATAAAATAATTTTATTTAACTTTTTATTGATGTTTTATTTATTTAATTTTTTAAAATAATTTTTTATAGATATTTTATTGATGTTTTATTTTAAAATTTTGTTTATATTTTATTTAATTTCATTATTTGAATTTAATAGATGTTTTATTTAATTTCATTGTTTGATTATTATTATTTTTAAAAACAAATTTATTTAAAATTTTAATTAAAAAAATAATATATATTTTTATTGATATTTTATTTATTTATTTAAAAAAAAATAAATTTATTTAATTGTGTAAAAAATAAAATAAAATAAATTTTTATTTAATCTAGCTAAAAATAATTAAAATATTAAAGATATGTTTAATATTGCTATTACTTAGTAAACAATTGAAAAAGGGTAAAATAGTCTTTTGTTCATTTATCCTATCCAGTCCGTCCAACCAAACGTTGGATTCACTAAAAATAGTCATTTCCAGACATTTAATCTCATGAAAAAACAAACATAGGATACATATCCAATCCAACCAAATAGTCCGGGGGATTCACAGTCCCAGGACTCAAGTCCGATGGATTCTAATCCCCCCTTATCCAGTCCGTCCAATCAAACACACCCTGTGTTGACTCTTGCATTTAGTCCTTCATTATTATTAAACATAGGGCCATCAATTCCTGGATTGACTCTATTAACTAGGGTTGGGTATAGGGTTATTCGAGCAGTTCAACTCGCTCAATTTGAACTGATCCACATACAAATGAGTAGTTTTGAAAACACAATACGGACAGATGCGGTTTGAAATATGACATTATTGTGGGTTGCGGGTTTTATTCGCACCCACAAGAACCCGCTTGCACTTAGACTTTATTTATTTATTTATTATTTTAACCTGAACCGTTGATTTCATTTATTCTATCCTAGATATTTTTGCCTAGCAAACATATGCATGGAATTGGAATTTTTGAAAGTTGGATGTGATTCATGATAGAATTTGCTAGTTTGCAAATGTTTTTATTTTATTTAATAGGTTTGAATTGGATGAAATTTGACAACAGTTTATTATTATTTTATTATTGGATTTTGGATGAATGTAAAAATTAATAAAGAATTACTTTTAGATATGTTTAAGTTTTTGAATGATTTTACTTTAATTGTATTGTTGGGGTAGTGAATGATTTTGATGATTTATTTTAGGATTTTGAAAGATGTGTTTGTGTTAATTTATGATTTTGTTTAAAAATTTAAGATTTTAAATGATTTGTTTGTGTTAGGAATTGATTTTGTTGTGTTTTTAATTTTATAAGTTTTAATTCATTGATTATTAATGTTGAGTATTTTAAAAAATGGGGGGCAAAGGGCCCAAAAAAAATATTTACAAAACGGAAAAAGAGGCCTAAAAATAAATTTTTAAAGAAAAAAGTCAAATCTGCAAACTTCCGGCACAATCTCGAATCCTATTCGCACAAACTGCAACCCGCACTGCGAACAGTTGCAGATTTAATTTTTTTCCAAACCGCACATATGAGAGTGAATCCAAAACACAAACCAAACCACGAGCACCCTTACTATTAATCCGTGTATTGGCTACTTGATTGGCTCCATCAATTTCTTGGTTTGCCACATTCACTCCATTGGGCAAATCCACACTACACAATCGAAATATACTCACAATCTAAGAAGGGAATTGAAGATGGGTTGATGTGGCAATTCTTGTTCTTAGAACTCTGAATCCCTCTGCAACGTTTCCTACGAAGATTCTTTCAAGTGCTTGAGGCTAGGGCTGTCCAGCGGACCCACCAACCCGTCAAATCCGGCCGACCCGACCCGACCCCTAATGGGTGGATGGGTGCCATGTGACGGATGGGTGCAGGCCAAGAATTCACAATTTCTTGGGTTCGGGTCGGGTTGCGGGTGATCCACCAATATACCCACAAAACCCGACCCCGACCATGATTCCTTCCCCCTTTTTTTTGGGGTACGACTCACTGACTCAGGCCTTTTCTTTTCTTTCTGAGTTTAGTTTTTTTTACCCTAAACCTACCTCTCATTTCACACAGACACACTCTCTCTCGTCTCTCTTTTCGCTCTCTCTCTCTCTACCCCCAAAACCCTACCGACGATCTACTACACTGAACGGCGAGTGGCCATCGGCTACATTAAACGATGATCTACTAAACGGCGATCAGCTATTGGCTACACTTTTCGTCGTCCTCCTCCGGTCTACACTAAACAACCAACCGACGATCTACTACACTAAATGGCGAGCTATCAATCTACTCTGAACGGACTGAGGTATTCTCTTTTTCTGTTCTTCTTTCCTCTTCTTCTCTTCTCCTCTTCTGTTTTGCTATTCTTCTTCCCTCTTCTGTTTTTCTTTTCTTCTTTTCTCTTATTCTCTTCTCCTGTTCTCTGGTATGTCTCTCCACACTCTGGTATGTCTTCTATTCTGTTTTTCTCCACACTCTGGAATATTTGCTTTTGATACTTTAATAACATCAGATAGATACTATGTGCATAATGCATTGTACTAATTTGGTGGTGGTTTTATGAGATGGAAATCACTTCGTATACGACAGACACATTGAGTCACCTACGTTACTTGAGCAATGTGGTCTCCTCTTCAGTTTATAAATTGATTTGAGCATTTTGGTTTATAAACTGAGTTAAGAATTTGGTGTTTATAAATTGATTTAAGCAATTTGGTTTATAAACTGAGTTAGGAACTGCTTCGGAAATGAATGATTTAGGAATTGATTTAATAGTATTACAATTAAACTGATTTGATTTAGGAACTGCTAGTATGATTTAATACTATCACACTCTGGTATGATTTAATAATCTGAGTTAGGATTTGAGCAATTTGGTGTTTATAAATTGATTTGAGCAATTTGGTTTATAAACTGAGTTAGGAACTGCTTTGGAAATGAATGATTTAGGAACTGATTTAATAGTATTACAATTGAATTGATTTGATTTAGGAACTGCTGGTATGATTTAATAGTATCACACTGTGGTATGATTTAATAAACTGGTTTGATTTAATAGTATCACACTTTGGTATGATTTAGGAATTGCTTCGGAAATGAACTAATTTGAGCAATTTGTGTTTATAAATTGATTTAGGAACTGAAAATAAAAAGATTCATGACAGTTAAGAGAGGGGGGCATTTGAGATAAAATGAAAATAATAGATTAATTTTTGGACATCAACCTCTCAGACATGGTTTTTTTAAACTGTTTTTAGTCCTTCATGTATTATATGCTGTTAAACTGATTTAGTTGATAAACTGTTTTTAGCAACTTGGTGTTTATGAATTCAAGCATGATATGCTGCTAAAATGATTTATGATAAACTGATTTAGTTGTTCATGTATTATTTGGAATCAATGGATTTGAAAAGCATATTTTGAATGAATTTTTATTGGTTTTAGTAGTATATTTGATAATCTTGTGGTCATGGATCCTTCAAGTGAAGAAACATTTTTTGTTAGTCCTAATGTTGAGCTTGAATCATCTTCTATTGACCCCTTTACCCAACCTAATGCTCCCCCTCCTAGACCACCCCTAGCCAAAACTAGTAGTAGTAGTGGAAGAACAGCATCAAAGGCTCGGGATCATTTTGAAAAGATTAAGGGCATTGATGAGAAAGATAGGGCTATGTGCAAGTATTGTAAGAAAGAATATATGGCAGGCTCTAAGAGTCATGGAACAAGTAATTTGTTAAGTCATTTGAAAAATTGTACAAAGTATCCATATAGGGATACTTATAGGCAACAATCATTGGGATTTCAACCTAGAGAAGTTGGTGGGAAGGGTGTTATCGATTTTGTGACTACGTCATTTTCTATAGAAGTTGCTAGGAGGTATCTTGCTAAGATGATAGTAATTGATGAATTGCCCATTAGATTTGTGAACGGGGTTGGTTTTAAGAGGTTTTGTAATGTCATGCAACCTAAGTTCAAGATCCCATCTCGATATACTGTTGCTGGGGACATTCTAGACATATACACTAATGAAAGGAAGAGGTTAAAGAAAATTGTGAAGGGGCTTAGAATTTGTTTTACCACAGACGCATGGACTTTCATACAAAATTTGTGTTATATGTGTCTAACTGCACATTTCATTGATGATGATTAGAAGTTACAAAAGAGGATTAAAACTTTTTGTCAAGTTGAAGATAACAAAGGAGAAACTCGTAGTAAAAAAATTGAGGCACTCTTAAAAGAGTGGGACATTGATGGCCTTTTTACCTTAATTGTTGATAATGCGAGTTCCAATAATCTAACCATTAGATTCTTGAAACGAACCACAAAACTGTGGAAGGGAACTGTCTTGGGCTATGAATTTTTACACATGCGTTGTTGTGCGCATATTCTAAATCTCATTGTTAGTGATGGATTGAAGGATCTTGAGTCTTCTATAGCAAATGTAAAGTATGCAGTGAGATATGTGAGGTCTTCTCCAAACCGCCTTGACACTTTTAAAAAGTATGTGGAAAGTTTGAAAATTGAGAGTGTTGGAATATATTTCTGAGTACCAACACGTGGCGTGGTGATGCCGACGTGTCAGCCGAGGTGCCACGTGTCGTGGTAGTTATGCCGAGGTAATCTCGGAGTTGCCGAGGTTATCTCCGAAGATATCGGAATCCGAGATAAGCAGATAAGAGACAAGAGTCCTAGATTGGGAGAAGACTTCAGTTTGGGTAAAGATAAGACTCTTAGAGAGTTTATCCTAAACCCACTGGGAGTCCCAGATTAGCAGTAATCCTAAGTCCATTAGAGCTAGGCTCCTATTGGGACTAGGATTGTATTGGCTATAAAAGAGAGACACCCCCATGGGTCTAAGGTATGTTCTAAATACTCAAGCTTGTGAGTTGAATACTGGATTATCTTTACGAAATATACTGACTTGATCGTCGGAGTGCCCCTGGGTAGAAGAACCACCGCCGGAACATTTCCTTTTTGTGCAGGACAACAAGGCGCCATCTAGTCTGCCTGTGTTCTACAGCTGATTTACTAAGAAGGGCAGTGTGATCGGAAAATCACTCACACAATTTGGCGCTGTCTGTGGGAACGAAAGACGATTAGATGGCCAGTAACACACAGAAAGAAAAGGTTGGGGACGACGCTCCCGCTGGGAGTGGCAGGCCTATCGACCTTGACATTGAAGGAGACAACCACAATACAGAAACCCGTGACTAGGGGCACGGAGGAAAAAACGTCGGCCAGGAGGGCGACACTTCAAAGAAGACAGACCAAGACAGATACTACAACGAGGATAACCTCCAGGTATGGAAGGATAGGTGTCTACGGAGGGATGAGGAAGTGAAAGAATTGACGGACAAGTTGGTAGACCTACAGTCGGTCGTCAACTTCATGATGCAAAACAATGTCATGCAGCCACCCTTCCCACTGCATGACACACCAGTCCCAGCAGCCAACACCCAGAAGGGGGGACAAATCCCTTTTGAACCTCGGCACGCCAGGAGTGGAAGACACTCCCACCAGACCTCCAGGGAAGTCGGACGGGAAGAGTTGAGAAAAGAGAGGTCCCAGAGGACGCATCATACAAAGGATCAGGAGCACAAAGAACATCGGCGTATTCAAGGGCAGGCACTTTGCTTTGACACAACCCACGGAGAAAGATCAAAACGGGCCCATCACGAGGCCGAGAGTAGTGTGCCGAAGAGACTGAAGTCCATAGATAGCCGGGCTCCAGGGAGGAGTAAAGAAGACTTGAGAAACTACTTCAAGAGGAAGGAACAGAACGCTGAAGCCGAGGTAACCTCACCGGTGAAGCCGAGGACGCCGTTCTCGGTAGAACTAGACAAATTTGAAGCACCGAAAAGATTCAGTATGCCGAGGTTTCAAATATACGATGGAAAGTCGGATCCTAACTTCCACGTTGGATTATTTTTTAACTCAATGGCACTATACAGCGGAAACGAGCCATTACTCTGCAAAGTGTTCCCCTCGTTCTTTGGGGAAATTGCATCAGATTGGTTCCATAAACTGCCGAAGGGAAGCGTAAAGACATGGGAAGGCTTAGCCGAGATGTTTGTGGCCAGGTTCGTAACAAACAAGCTACAGCCATTAAGGGTGGATGCACTAATGGCTCTAAAGATCAGCCAGGATGAAGGCCTTAGGGCCTATGCAAAAAGATACTACGAGGTGTTCAATCGAATACCCGAGTGCAACCAGGAAGTGGCGGTTGTATCCTTCAAGAACGGCCTTAAAGAAAACTGTTCGCTGCGAAAATCTTTGGCAAAGACATTACCAAAGAGCATGGAAGAACTCATGGCAAGGATCGAAAAGTATGCCCGAGCCGAGAAGGATACATCGGCCCACAAGGAAGTCAAACAGGAAAAAGGGAACAGCTCGCCGAAGCGAGGCCGAAGTAACAACGGATTCAGCAAAACAGAGATAGAGTTAAAGGCCAAACAGGCAGTGACCACCGTATTCCGAATTCCAATTCAAAAAGTCCTAGGAAAAATTCGGAACCAGCCCTATTTCAGAACACCAGCAAGGGAACCGGGAGAATTTATGGGAAGAAACATGGATAGACATTGTGCTTATCACAATGAAAACGGACATACCACACAGGGCTGCAGAGCCCTAAAAGCACACTTGGAAGATCTGGTAAGGCAAGGCCACCTAAGAGACCTTATCGATGAAACCAGAACAAGAGAAGAACAGGCAAGACTGCCTCAGGCTCCAGCAGCCCCACCACCTCCGCAACCTCGGGCAGAAGGACCTCGGATAGTTAATGTGATCCACTCAAAGGTTAACGAGAATGAAGTCAGAGGAGAGACTCAAAGGGTAAGGCATCTGCAGCATGTCTACCAAGTCGGGGAAAAAAGACATCGGCCAGCAGAGTACCAAGGACCGATGATAGCCTTCACCGAAGCTGACCTAGAGATGGTACAACACCCACATAATGATGCCTTGGTAGTATCCCTCCAGGTTGGGGAGTACCAAGTAAAACGCATCCTAATAGATCAAGGCAGCTCTTGTGACATCATGTATGTTAGATGTTACAAGGAGCTAGGCCTTCACCCAGACGACATGGAGCAATCGAATGGCCCGATGGTCGGCTTCAATAGAACGCCGACGTGGCCACTGGGCGCTATAAACTTGGAAGTACAGGCCGGCACTAAGAAAATCAGGACAGAATTCATCGTGATTGATACGCCTTCTCCTTATAACATCATATTGGGAAGGCCATGGTTGCATGCAATGGGGGCAGTTCCCTCAACATTGCACCAACTACTGCGCTTCCCAACAGAACATGGGATTGAAGAAGTCAGAGGAGATCAACTGCAGGCAAAAAATTGCTCCATGGCAGCAATGAAGACTACCTGCAATATTCGAGAACCAGCAAAGGCAGAGATTGAAGGTGAGAACATGGAGGTCCTAGATGATGTCGGCAAGGAGCCGGCCGAGAAGAGTGAGGAATCACTAAAGAAAATCCTCGTCCAGGAGGGCGACGAAGAGCGCTTTTTTCTTCTCGGCTTAGGCTTAGCCAAAGAAGAAGAGAGAGAACTGGAAGCTTTTTTAAGAACAAACATAGAGGTGTTCGCCTGGACACCTTATGAAATGCCTGGCATTGACCCCAAGGTCATATGCCATAGACTGAACGTCGACAAGTCGGCAAAACCCGTAATACAACGAGCTAGAAGACCGACGTTGATGCACGTCGAAGCTGTGGAGGAAGAAGTAGACAGACTTCTAGAAGCCAAGGCCATCAGAGAAGTCAATTATCCAACGTGGCTATCAAACACTGTGGTGGTAAAGAAGAAAAATGGTAAATGGAGGGTTTGCGTAGATTTTACAAGCCTAAATAAAGCCTGCCCCAAAGACAGCTTCCCTCTTCCAAAGATTGACCAGCTGGTGGATGCCACATCAGGACATGGAAGAATGAGCTTCCTGGATGCTTATAGGGGGTACCACCAGATAGCCATGTACCCCCCAGACAAAGAGAAGACAGCGTTCATCACCCCAAAAGGCCTGTACTGTTACAGGGTGATGCCTTTTGGGCTGAAGAACGCAGGAGCAACCTACCAAAGGCTCGTAACCAAAATGTTCAAGCACCTGATAGGCCAAATAGTTGAAGTCTACATCGATGACATGGTCGTGAAGACCAAGGAGCCTATGAGTTATCTTGCCGACCTGAAAAAAGTATTTGAAATACTCAAAACATATCGGCTCCGACTCAACGCATCTAAATGCGCGTTTGGAGTTGGATCTGGTAAGTTCCTAGGTTACCTGGTAACAAGAAGGGGAATAGAAGCCAGCCCAGATCAGATCAAAGCCATCCTAGATCTACAGAGTCCAACATCCGCAAAACAAGTTCAAATACTCACTGGAAGGGCCGCAGCTCTAAACAGGTTCATAAGCCGAAGTTCAGACAAGTGTAAACCCTTCTTCAACTTGGTAAAAAAGACCGCAAACTTCCTATGGACTGAAGAATGTGAGGCCGCTTTGGCCGATCTAAAGAAGTATCTGACCACGGCCCCAATTCTCTCCACACCTGAACTTGGGGAGGAATTGTTTTTGTATTTAGCCGTGTCAGAACACACAGTAAGTGCAGTACTAATTCGAGAAGAGCAAGGAGAACAGAAGGCTGTCTATTATGTAAGTAAAACCTTGGCCAACGCTGAAACAAGGTATCTACCACTGGAAAAATTAATGCTGGCCTTAGTAATGGACTCAAAGAAGTTAAACCATTACTTCCAGGCGCACAAGATTGTGGTGCTAACAGAACACCCATTGAAGTCCTTGCTGCAACAAGGAGACTTAACTGGAAGAATAGCAAGATGGGCGGTGGCTTTGGGCCAGTATGACCTAGAATGCAGGCCAAGAACAGCAATTAAAGGCCAAGTTTTGGCCGACTTCGTGGCAGAATTCACACCTGAATCCATCGAACATCGGGCTCCGTTGAGCCGAGATGAACATGGCCCCAGCAAGCAAGGAGAATCCCAGCCCAAGGCAAGGGAGCAAAAGAAGGAAAAACTCAGACCCTACAGCATCTACATCGGCGACTCATTCAGATTGTTTGTCGATCGAAGTTCAAACCGGCAAGGAGCAGGGGCAGGAGTACTGTTGATATCTCCAGATGGAGAAATAATAGAACAGTCCATCCGTTTGGTGTTCAAGGCGTCAAACAATGAAGCAGAATACGAAGCATTAATTGTAGGACTAAAGCTGGCAGCAGCAGCAGAAGCAGATGAGGTAATAGTTTTTTGTGATTCACAGTTAATTGTTAATTAGTCAACAGGAGAATTTGTAGCCAGAGACGAGAGGATGTCGGCATATGCAAAAGAGGTCATCAGATTGGCCAAACTATTTCAGAACTGCCGACTTCTTCAAGTAAGCCGAGATGATAACAGCCACGCCGACGCGTTGGCCAACCTGGCAAGTTCAATACAGACTGGAAAAACAAGAACAATTATGATTGACTATATGTCGTGCCCGAGCATAGCACCACAGAACACAAAGCAGGAAGCAATGTGCGTGGACATGGGGCCAAGCTGGATGGATGCAATTGTTGCATATCTAAAGGAAGGAAAGCTGCCAGATGACCGCAAAGAGGCACACAAAGTCAGATTGAAGTCGGCAAGATTCATCCTGACCAAGGACGGACATCTCTACAGAAGGTCCTTCACTGGACCCCTTTTAAGGTGCGTACACCTTTTTCAGGTTGAAGATTTTTTATATGAAATTCATGAAGGAATTTGTGGAAGCCATGCTGGGGGCAGATCACTAGCCCATAGGGCCATTACCCAGGGGTATTGGTGGCCCTACATGCAAAAAGATGCAGAAGCATACGTGAAGAAGTGCGAACAATGCCAAAGGTTTGCACCCTTGATTCATCAGCCAGCTGCTGACCTGAATCCAGTATCCAGCCCCTGGCCGTTTGCCCAATGGGGCATGGATCTGGTTGGACAACTTCTCCAAGCAACTGGGTAGAGGAAATACTTGCTGGTAGCAACAGATTACTTCAAAAAGTGGATAGAGGCAGAACCCCTTGCCAAAATCCGAGATGTGGACGTCAAGAACTTCATATGGAAAAACATTATCACCAGATTTGGCATTCCAAGAGCCATCGTTGCCGACAACGGAACGTAGTTTGACAGCAAACTCATCAAAAACTTCTGTGCAAAATTCAAGATCAAGAATTATTTTTCAACACCAAGTTTTCCCCAAAGCAATGGGCAAGCAGAAGCATCCAACAAAGTAATTTTGGATGGAATAAAGAAGAGACTGCAGGCAGCAAAAGGGAAGTGGGTAGACGAATTGCCCAACGTACTTTGGGCATATCGGACTACGCCGAGGAGATCAACGGGGGAATCCCCCTTTGCCATGGCCTATGGCACAGAAGCAGTAATTCCACTGGAAATCGGCATCCCAGGGATCCGAACAAAGGGAGTTGAGAATGGGACTAATGACATACTCTTAGCCCGAGATCTGGATCTTTTAGAAGAGCGAAGAGAGAAGGCTGCAATTCAGCTTGCAGTATACCAGCAACAGCTTGCCAGAGCTTACAACAAGAAGGTCAACCCAAGAGATTTTCAAGTCGGCGACCTAGTCTTGAGAAAAGTCGTTGGCAACAAGAAAGATCCCAGAGAGGGCAAGCTTGGCCCAAACTGGGAAGGACCTTACAGAATTGCTTCAGTGTTAGGCAATGGAGCTTATCGGCTTGAAGACAATGAGGGCAAAGCATTACCAAGACCCTGGAACACTTGTAATTTGAAATTTTTCTATCATTGAGATGTTCATTATTTTTGACCGATATCATCAATAAAATCTTTTCAGAATTCCTCAAGCACATATGATTGATTAAGATACTTAACATTGTTTCGGGAAGACATAAAAAATGAGAACCCAAGTGGAACTTAGGTTCACATTGGGGGCAGAGAGAATACAAAGTCTACCACTTGTTGAAATTTGTAGCAATTTACAAGTTGGTCAGACCGATACAAAGTCTACCACTTGTTGAAATTTGTAGCAATTTACTAGTTGGTCAGACCGATACAAAGTCTACCACTTGTTGAAATTTGTAGCAATTTACAAGTTGGTCAGACCGATACAAAGTCTACCACTTGTTGAAATTTGTAGCAATTTACTAGTTGGTCAGACCGATACAAAGTCTACCACTTGTTGAAATTTGTAGCAATTTACAAGTTAGTCAGACCGATACAAAGTCTACCACTTGTTGAAATTTGTAGCAATTTACAAGTTGGTCAGACCGATACAAAGTTTACCACTTGTTGAAATTTGTAGCAATTTACAAGTTGGTCAAACCGGTACAAAGCTTACCACTTGTTGAAATTTGTAGCAATTTACAAGTTAAAGGTAAGCCGATATGGTTCCTTAACTTCACTTGTTGAAATTTGTAGCAATTTACAAGTTGAAGTTAGCCAAGATATCTGTCTCTCTTCGCTTGTCGAAATTTGTAGCAATTTACAAGTCGAAGTGAAGCTGAGGTTATTGCTTACAGACTTATAGCAATCTACTGGTTGGATAAACCAAGGAAGATGTTTAACACTTGTTGAAATTTGTAGCAATTTATAAGTTAAAGTTAAGCTGACATATGATCATGTGTTGAAATTTGCAACAATTTACGGGTTGAGGTAAAAGATAAGTATATTGCTTAAACCCTTGTTGAAATTTGCAGCAATTTACAAGTAGATCATTGTTTACTGTACATGTTAATCCTTGCTGAAATTTGTAGCAGAACAGATTGAGATTACTGTTTAAACACTCGATGAAACTTGAGAAAAGTTTGTAAAGTCAACATTAAATAGTATATGTTTTATACTTGTTGAAATTTATGAAAAGATTGCAGGTCAATGTCTTGCCGAAGTAAAATTTGCAGTTATTATACCCGAGGTATGTAACCCCGAGAAGATTGTGCAAAGGAAGAAATTAAGTAAATCATGCAAAATATTCTAAGTATAAAGCCATACAGAAGCAATGAAGAGAAATTAGAGACTAAAGCATTCAGAGAAAAACAGTTGCAGTTGTATATAATAAAGGCACTATGACCTAGCAAAAGTTAAATGTTCACAAGAGACAAAGAAAGGCGCATCGGCCACATAGAGGAAGCTTACATTGTTCAGAAAACAAAAGTACAAAAAAAGGAAAAAAGTACAAAAGACATCAAAATTGTGATTCTTCAACTTCAGGAGCAATTTGAGTCTGGACCTCGGCAGGGTCTTGGTGAACTACCTCAGCAGACTCTTGAAGAACTACTCCAGCTTCCTTTTCTGCCACAATTTCGGCATCAATCTCGGCAAGTGTCTGATCAAGACTCTTTTCAACTGGAGGAACATCAGATGATGCTTGTTCAGGAGTAACCCCTTTGATAGCCTCCTCATCCTCCTCCTCATGAATCAAGTCAAGAATTTGATCATCCTGAGGAAGGGATTTGGTCTCAACGGAATCTTTGGGTTTCCTTATTAGAGCCTCATCATCGTCCTTTTCCTCATCCTCAGCCTCGGATTCAGACTCCGATTTGTCTTCAACTTGAGATGGAGGTGGAGGTGCAGGAAATGGAAGAGGAATCACTTGGCCTTACGCCATGGTGAGTCATCAGGAATATTAAGTTTCTTTGCCAGGGACATCCAACCTAGGGAGAAGCCCCTAATGCATGCCTGCCTGACCTGAAGTTTGTAATCCTCAGTAACGTCGGCCACGCCCTGGGCATAAGCTTTCTCATCAGTTTCTTTGATTTCGGCTTCTTTAGTGGCCAAGGCTTGCTGAAGCTCCTTCTCAGCCTGGGCCGCCTTTTCTTCGGCTTCTTTTCTCTGCGCTTCAGCGACCTTTTTTTATAGCCTCAGCAGCATCAGCTTTTTCCTCGGCCAAGGTTTGGGCTTTAGTGGCAGCCTCGGCCTGATCTTCCAATTTCTTCATTTTTACTTGAAAACCCTTGTTAATTTTTTGGAGAGCAGAATACTCCTTCTTCAAGTCATTTAACTGTTCCCTGGTCTCAAAGGATTGCATAGAGAAGGAATGTGCATGCTGAACAGCCTGAAGGAGCATAAAAACAGAAGCTAGTGCAAAATTTACGAGTATAAAAAGATGAAGAAAAACAGGTTACAAGGTGAAGACACTTACTTGAACGCAATGTTAAAGCATCAGAGCATAATTTTCATACTCACTGAACTTGGCGTTCTTCTCTAGATCTCCTGGGAGAAGTAAGGCAGTACTAAGTGCAACACCGACGTTGATATCGTCGGCACTGTCACTGGCAAGAACAGGCTTATCCTCCAGGGTAATCTCAGGTGTCCAGGGGACATTGGGTACCTTGGACTTTGAAGTCGTCGCAGAAGAAAACCTCGGCTTCTTTGATTTTTGGGGTTCTGATGGTTGAGTTTCAGCAGACCTTTTGACCGAGGTAGAAGCGGTCTTCTTACCCTCGGCCAATTGAGAGATGGGCAGAGCATCTTCAGCCTCAGCCTCAATAGGCTTGGACTTCGGCTGGGCTTTCTTGGTTCTTTTTGGTTTTGGTGGTGGCGTGGTTTGGGTTGGAACAGAATCAACGTCGTCTGGGAGGTCGGCTAGGAGATCTTGGGCGACAGGCCTTTGGCGAACCATTTCGGCAGTTTTCACAAGTCGTCGCCGGCGTTTTCTTTCAGAAATTGGTACCAAGTATGGTGCCGAGGTGGAAGGCTGATTAGTTGGGTCAGATGTGGACTCTTGATCGGTTCGTGATGTGGATACGGTTTGAGTCGTGGCAATAGGTGGAGAGGCGCTCTTTTTCTTCTTTCTTGGGACGTCGGGCAGAGTGGATTTGTATGTCGGAATGAAATTCAGTACCAGTGGAGCTTTTCGTTTGTCAATTGGCAGATCTAGTAACTTCTTCAAATCCTTGCCCAAAAAATAAGACTGGCGAAAGCTCTTTGGTGGTTTGCGAACGTCTGCAAGAAGAACAAGAAATTAAAAACAGACAAAATTTTGAAGATTTAAAAAGCAACAAGTGATTGACAGTGGGCTCTTACCCTTGCCCTCTTTAACAATTCGAGGAAGAGGGTATAAATGGGCGTCTTCATCTGGGGTAAACTCCAATTTCCAGAGGCAATAAGGTAGTCGTCTCCAGCCCCCTTGTTGGAGTTTGGGAGGTCGGCTATAATTTTGAATTCGGTGGACCTCGGCTTGAGGTAATAGACGAAGCCTTTTTCTTTTAAATCCAGGGCGCACATGGCAATGGTAATCCTAATATTCTCCTGCCTAGCCAAGGCTATGATACCATTAATCACTCTATAGGAGTTGATGGTAAGTTGCATGGGGTTCAATTTGTAATAGTAAAGAACTTCACGAAAGAGAGGATTAAGTGGAAGCCGAAGTCCACATTCAACAAAAGCTACAATAGGGAAAGGCATCGTATTGTCTGTAGGCATGATGGAATCATTATCCCCAGCTAGCCTAAGGTGAACATCATCAGGAATAGAGAACTCTTGCCTAAAGAATTCAAGTTTGGTTGGGGTGTTTACCCTATGACGCCACATACCCATGATTTTGGTATAAAGGTACTTGACTACAGAAGCAGAGTGCTCTTAAAAGGGTTACTGGCACCTCGGCCTAAACCTAGGTATACTAGGTAAGGATTGTTTCAGTATTTCCTAATAACTGAAGGTTCTATGAACAAATCCCAAATCTAAAAACTATGAAGACGAAGATCAAAGGCACGGATCTGGAAAAGATACAAAAGAGCAGAAAAACAAAAACGAAGTTTCAGATTCAAGAAACACAAAGGGTGGAAGACCAAGAACAGTGGTGAAACAGTGCAGGTGTTCATGACATGTGCAAAATCATGAAATAAGACGCATTCAGATGAATGACTCATAAATTAAATGCTTGAGTAGAGCAGTAATAGCAAGAGATTCAAGAAACGATCAAGAACTGAGAAAGGAAGGGCCAGTTGCTTACCAGACAAAGTGAGGCCGAAACAAAATTCGCCGAGGACAGACGACGGTTATAGCAGTCTCAGAAGCTTCACAGAAGTGAAAAAGAAAAGAGAGATCAGTTGCAGAGCCTCTAACTTGAACAATGACGGATTCGAAGGAAAGAATTTAGAGAGAGAGAAAGCAAGAGAAATTGATGTACAAAAGTGAAGGAAAACGGAAGAGGGAAAAAGTTTTGTCAAAAACTTGAAACGGCGGCAAACAAAAGCATTTATTGCGCCTGGAGTAACGCAGGTGTCAGACGGCGCAGACAGAGGAAAGGCAGCTTACAGACGCGTCGCAGGCACGCACCAATAAGGGTAAAACGCGTAAGTAAAACAGTTGAGGAATAATGCATGACAGCTCATGCGCGTGGGAGAGTTTGTTTGAACTCTTGTTCTTGAAAGAAGACATGTCGGCCTAAAAAGAATAATCTCGGCTAAAGAGTTATCGAACCAACGTACTGAAAGGAATTAACGGTGTAGATTCCATCACCTCAGAATGCCGAGGTAATAGAACCTAGGGGGCAGTTGTGAGAATATATTTCTGAGTACCAACACATGGCGTGGTGATGCTGACGTGTCAGCCGAGGTGCCACGTGTCGTGGTAGTTATGCCGAGGTAATCTCGGAGTTGCCGAGGTTATCTCCGAAGATATCGGAATCCGAGATAAGCAGATAAGAGACAAGAGTCCTAGATTGGGAGAAGACTTCAGTTTGGGTAAAGATAAGACTCTTAGAGAGTTTATCCTAAACCCACTGGGAGTCCCAGATTAGCAGTAATCCTAAGTCCATTAGAGCCAGGCTCCTATTGGGACTAGGATTGTATTGGCTATAAAAGAGAGGCACCCCATGGGTCTAAGGTATGTTCTAAATATTCAAGCTTGTGAGTTGAATACTGGATTATCTTTAAGAAATATACTGACTTGATCGTCGGAGTACCCTCGGGTGGAAGAACCACCGCCGGAACCTTTCCTTTTTGTGCAGGACAGCAAGGCGCCATCTAGTCTGCCTGTGTTCTACAGCTGATTTACTAAGAAGGGCAGTGTGATCGGAAAATCACTCACACAGAGAGTAAGAGTCTCTTGTGCCTAGATGTGCCAACATGGTGGAATTCTACATATCTTATGTTGGAGGCGGCGGAAAAATTTGAGAATGCTTTTTAAAGAATGGTTGAGGAGGACTATAATTACAAACACTACTTTTTAGATAATGAAGGGGGTGAGAGGAGAGAGATGCCTACAGCCGAGGATTATGATAATTATAGGGTGTTTTTGAAATTTCTTAGAATGTTCTACAATGCAACAAAGAGATTTTTTGGGTCTTTATTTGTTACTTCAAACACATTCTACACTGAAATTTTTGTCATTGAAAATATGATTGGGCAATTAATCAAAGACAATGATCTTATTTTGTCTTCAATGGCAAATAAAATGAAAGAGAAGTTTGACAAGTATTGGAGAAAAGGGGATAAAATCAATCTCCTTTTGTATGTTGTAGTTGTGCTTGATCCTCGAAGAAAAATGACATACTTGCAATTTTATTTTTCAACAATTTTTGGTGGAGATGTAGTGAAAGGGAAAGAAATGTTAGACAAGGTGAAAAATTGTTTGAGTCAATTGTATACGATCATTATGCCACACTTGATTCAACAAATGTGCATGCCTGCAATGTAAATGAAGCAATAAATATGGTGATAGATGAAAATGACCAACTCTCTTGTGAACTCTCAATTTAACTTATTTTTTGAGGGACAATTTTCCAGTAGTGAGAGTTCGTCGGAATTGGACAAGTACTTGGGTGATATTGAGAAAGGTGGGAAGAATGTTCAATTTGATATCATGGAGTAGTGGAAGATTAATGCAACAAAGTATAAAGTCTTATCACTTATAGCACGAGAAGTGTTGGCAATGCCTGTTTCCACTGTTGCTTCTGAGTCAGCTTTTAGTACAGGAGGTCGTATACTTTATCCATTCCGTAGTTCAGTTGCTCCCAAGATGGTGGAGGTTCTTGTTTGTATACAAAATTAGCTTCGAAGTAACATTCCAATATGCCTTCGACCAGCAATGGAGGATGTTGAAGAATTTGAACACCAATATGATTCAGGTAATATATACAATGATTTATTTATGTTTATCCATTTCATTTATCTTGTATTAGTCAAAATGCATTATCTTCACTTCACTTGTTTTTGTTGTGTTATATTTTATGTGTAGTTGTTTCAGAATCAAATTCATGTTCAAGCCCAAGTTCGGAGAGTAATTTTATTGAAGTTTAATATCATTGGTAAAATACTTTCTCTTTATTAAATGTTGTTAACATATGTTTACTTCTTTTAAGTTTAAGACTTTTTAGTGTTTTCCTTATTAAATAATTTCAATTTTTTATTATGCAAGTTTAGATGGCTCATGGTTTGGCTCAAGGAAATGAATGAATTTTTTGCTTCTTTTTGGATGATTGTAATAATATTGTTTGGATGCAAAATATTTGTTGGATACACAATGTTTTGGATGACTACTTTTTTTTTTTTTTTTGTTGAGAAAAGTAATTTTATTTTTTATTTTTTTTGACTTTGGATGACAGTAACTTGGATGACTGTAATTTGAGAAAAGTAACTTGTTTTTGCATTGTCCAGGTTGTTTAAGAAATGCGCACCAGAACATAAATGTGAATATTGCATTGCATGATGCATTGCCCAAGTTGTTCACTTGCATTGCCCAGGTTTATATAATGAATAAACACTTCATAGACATTTGGACATGCCCAGGTTGTCACAATAATCAGTGAATAACTGAATATTGGTTGCCCAGGTTGTTACTGCATAACACTTCATAGACATTTGGTTATGTAGTGAATAACACTTCATAGACATTTGAATCATTAACACTTCATAGACATTTTGTGACAATCACTGAATATTGGTTGCATTGCCCAGTTGTTTTTGCACACTTGAATGATGCCCAGGTTTTTTTTTGGGAAGTGCTTAATTAAATTATGTTAGAAATTTATAAACTTTTAAACCGCCAAACTAGTTCGTATTCATCCGCCAATCTACCAATTCGCTCAATTCACATCCGTTGGATTGGCAGACGAATGCGGATTAATTTTCTCCAATCCGCCAATCTAACGAATAGATGGTGGATTGGTGATTCTGTGGCTGCAACCGATCCGCGCCTACCTCTACTTGAGGCTATAATATATTTTTGGCGACAAAGAATGCACAATCTTTTCTTACACTGATGTGAGGCGGTGCATTTCAATTCAAATGTAGGAGACCTTGCAGGTTAAGGCGTTGACGAACTTCCAATCAACTAGCTCAACCTAGCGGTCTAAGCAAATAAACTACAGAGAGCACGAGAACAATTGCCCCAAACATTGTGCTAAATTCTTTTGGCATTCTAAGTCTTCGTTTGACGTTTGGTTAAAAAATTATTATAAATTATGACATTATTTTTTTTTTTGTAAATTTTTTATTTATAAAAAGGTAAAATGTCAACAAAAAACAACTAAATGAGGTAGATGGGTTTGATGGAACGAGTGAGTATCCGGTCTAATAATTCTTAAAATGTTATGTAGGTCGCAGATATAACGGATCATTTACAAAATCTGACCAATTGCATTAAATTAATCTTTCAATAAAATATTGATATATTTAATATGTTTTATTTATTTTTTATATTTATTTGTTAAAGTAGTAAAAATAAACTTTTGCAAAATAAGCTCAAACATAAAAAAAAAAAAAAGAAAAAAAGAAAAAAAATAAGAGATATTTAGACGAAGACCCTCTAACTAATATCAAATATTATTTTGTCCTCTTAAACTAAAAAAACACACAAAATTATACCCATTTAATTATCAAAATATATTGCATACCACCCACTCCTTCCTCTAGTTATGAGTATTACGGGATTGAAGGTCACGCATTATGATTTTTGTTATTTTATGACTAAAAGTGCTCGTTTGATGACGACTTTTTTAGTTGATTTTTTGATTTTTTTTTTTACTTTTTTAACTTGAGACTTTTTTAGTCATTTGGTATTCTTGTTTGGCTTTTTTGGCTTTGGAATGGTGTATTTTTTTTTTTGTCTTTTTGCTTATTTTGTCATTTTGTGATTTTTTAGTCCAAAATGATTAGTATTCTTGTTTGGTTTTTTGGCTTTGGAATGGTGTTTTTTTTTTTTTTTTGTCTTTTTACTTATTTTGTCATTTTGTGATTTTTTAATCCAAAATGAAAACCAAATGACACCTAAAGTACATTTTAGCAGTGGGTTAATTACATAGAAATTTTGAAAACTATTATAAAGTATCACTTTACCTTCTAAGCTATCATGAAATATTACTCTATCCCTAAATTATAAAAATGTGTAATTAGACCCTTCAACTATAAAAAATGTCACACATTTTTTGACGCTGTTAACGGAAGCAATAATGTGACCAAATTGTTTCATTTTTTATGTCCCACACATCCGTTCTCTTTTTAAAGTTTATGATAAACCAATGTTTTTTAAAATGAATTTTTGATGATTATTTTGGAAATGGGCCGAGAGGTGAGGGGTTAGGAGTAGAGTTTCTAATTGATTTTTTTTTTTTTTAATTTTTTTTTGTAATGTTTTCTAATGAGCTTCAAAGAGAAAACATGTGTATGAATATAGGAAACAAAGACAATTTTATCATTTAACTATTTTTGTTAATTATGTGTGTGACATTTTGATAGTTAAAAAGTTTAGGAAAATGTTTTGTGGCACTAAATTGGGGGGCACTAATGCCTCTAATTTCCATTCTGGATAACTGTTTTGTTTTGTTTTGTTTTGTTTTGTTTTTTTTGCCTTATATGAAAATTAGGGGCATTAGTGCCCCCAATTTAGTGCCACAAATCAAAACCCAAAAGTTTAATTGTACATTATTATTGTTCAGGGAAATGAATTAAGGGGATGTAGGACATTTTGGTAATTAAATGTGTTTCGTTAACACTTTAAGAAATTTTACGATATCAATAATTTAGGGGTTAATTTGTATTGGTTGGCAAGATTTGGAAAGAGAAAGGAAAAAGATAGGTGAAATATGAATAAAATATACCTATAAATTTATTTAGTTTCACACACTTTTTCATTTTTTCTTTCCAAATTCATTTTCAAATCTCTCAACCAAACATAACATTAAAAAACTAGGAATATTCCTCAAAAAAAAAAACAAAATTTAATTGAGAAAATAAACCGAATAAAAATCCAAAATAATAAAGCCTAATTCATCAACCAATTCGTATCAACTCGCTAAATTGCACAACCTACTCAGTTGATTTTGAAACCATAAATAGTGAGATTCAAATTTAATTTTCTCAACCCAATTCCATTTGGTTAGATGGAAAATAATATGAAACCCCGAACAAAACTTGACCCATAGGGGTGTAATTTGGATAGGCTCAATCCAAGCAAACCGAGTCTGAATTAAATTAGATGTGGACATGGTAGAAATTTAAAAGTTCGAATTAAATTTAGACAAGTTTGAACAGAGACACCAATCAGCTCGAGCAACTCAAAGCTTGAATTGTATATACAAATGTATAAAAATGTTAAATATACATATAAATTATTAACCATTATATTATATACAAAGATTGTTTTGGCAATTCGGCTAAAAGTAAAAAAAAAATCAAAAAAATCAAGAAGCCAACCTTAATTTACTTCCTGTTAATATATATATAGTATATATTCCTACATATATTAGGTATTGATTTCCTAGATATATTAGGTATTGCTATAATTAGGTCTTTTATATGATACTCTTTCTCATAGTTAGATTTTTAGTAGGATATTCTTTCTCAGCCTATATATATAGGCCTTCTATCATTCAATACAATACATATTTTTTTCTGTCTCTCTCTCTCTCTACTATTCTAACATGGTATCAGAGCTATAGGTTAAACTCTTGGTGTTCTTCGCCTTACGGACGGGCAATAGTCTTGCCTTGGCTGCCCGCCGAACCTCAACCTATTCCGCTGTCATGTTTGTCTTTCAGTATCGCTTCGTAGTGATCTCTTCCTCTATTTGCTAGTTTATTCCTACTCCAAATATCTCTATCATATATATATTTTTTTGTTTTTTGTTTTTTACTTGTCGTACATTTTTTTTTCTCTACTCTATCTTTCCCTCTGCTTTAACCTCAAATTGGTTTCTATCTTCAAACGTATTTGAGTTTGAGGGGGGTATTATACCTATATCATGGTGAACATGGTTATACACCATACAAACCGCCTAGCCTTCTTATTGGCGCACCATCTAAGCCGCCTCCTTTTGGCACACTCTCTAAGCCGTCTCCTTAGTACACCACCAAAGTCGTTCCCTGACGCACTCAGTCTTCTGTTGCCATCATCGTTCAGTACCACGTCATAAGTTATGTGTGTGCCACGCTTTCTGGTTCAACATCCATTCTTTACAATGGTCTAGCATGACCCCTTTAAACTGTCCCGACATTGATTTCAGTTAGCTCCTACATCGGTCCGACATGACCCCTTTAAACTGTCCTGGCATTAGTTTCAGCCAGTTCCTATAATGGTCTGACACGACCATAAACTATCTCTCGACATTAGTTCTAGTCAGTTTCTATATCGGTTCGGCACGACTTTAAATTGTTCTAGTATTAATTTCAGCCAGTTCCTACTATGGTCCGACACGACCATAAACTGTCTTCTGACTTTAGTTTCGGCCTCTGATCTATTTCAAGCGCCCCTGCGCTCCCGTTCGGATTTTACAATCTATTTGTCTTTTTATTTTATTTAGTTTTATTTCATATTTTAGTTTCTCTCTCCAAATTCAAGATGTTTATCTTTCTTGAGTTTGAAGGGGATGTTAATATATATATGGTATATATTCCTACATATATTAGGTATTGATTTCCTAGTTAGGTCTCTTATATGATATTTTTTCTCATAGTTAGATTTTTAGTAGGATACTCTTTCTCAACTTATATATACCAGCCTTTTATCATTCAATATAATACATATTTTCTTCTCTTTCTCTACTATTCTAACACTTTCCAAAACAAGTCAACTTATTTTTTTCTTTCTTACTAAAAAAATTGCAAAGACTATTGCAACAACATATAGATTCTTCAATTATTCTATCTCGCATTATATGTGAGAGGGAGATTAATGATCTGGTACTGGGCCGGACAGATTTGGGCCGGACAGAGTTTTGCCGGACAGATTTGGGCCGGGCAAGTGTTGGCCAAGGACGTGTGGCCCAGTTTGGAAAGGATCTGCTCGGTTAAGGCACGCTCGGTTGGACCGAGCTACATGTTTTGACGGAGGCGAAGCCAGTCGTGTTAAGTGACCGGCGCCCGGAAAGGCGTGGTCGGCCGAGGTACTTGCTTGCTCGGCAGGAAGGCCGACCACAAGTGAGCACGAGTTGTCCCGGGCTCGGTTTTGCCGAGATGCAGCCTAGCCCAGTCCTCATTGAGCTTAGCTAGTGGAGTGCTTGGACATGAAGCATAGCACGGCCGTTGTCAGCCGAGATGATGTTGCCCGGCTGCCGAACTCCCAGTAGAGTGGGCTGGCAGTCGGGTTAGGTGATGTTCAGCAAGGTTTACGCAGACAGATGGGATGGCAGGGCCACGTGTCAGGAGATGACTGGGAGTAGATATGGGGCGCAGAGGGTATATAAGCATGTCTGCGCCCCCCATACATGACAGACAAAGACTTCTGTAAGGAACTCTTACACTCAAACATACTCCCCTTTCCCTCTATCCCAAGGTGTGTGCTAACTTGACCGTCGGAAGGGTTTTCCGGCCACACACCGCCGGGTAGCTCACCGTCGTTGTGCTTTCAGGTGATCGGACAGAAACCGAGCTTGGAAGAAAGGAGTACGGGCTTGCCGGAATATTTGCTCCCCGTACAATATGTATTATTTATTTTAATATTATGATTAATGATTTTATAAAAAATGTTAAAATAGTATAATTTTAATAATAATAATAATAATAATAAAACTGTTCAATTTAGCCGACTGACCTAATCTATGAATAGATTATTTTAATAATTTTTTAATTTTTTATAAAAAAAAAAGAAGTGATTTAATAACTTTTTAATTAAAATATATAATAATTTACAAAGGAGGCAGGAGTCAACTGAAAGCAAGAAGAGAACAGAGATAGCAGTACCGATCGACTGGCAATGTCATCCCTCTCAAACACCACAGTGATCTCCCAGTTTTCAGCTCTTGAGCCTCTCCAAATGCCCCAAATTACAAAGGTTTTACAGTTCCTTACACGTTAATTGCATTTATTTTATTTTGGTTACTTCTCTGTTTGGATTGTGGAGAGAAAAGAAAAGAAAGAAGCATTCACAAATAAATTCAAGATTCAAACAAAGCTTAATTAGTTTAGCTATATATATATACCTGTGTTTTTTGCTTTTGAATTTTTACAAGGCGCTGCGATTCTCATTTTATTTTGCTCCAAATACACTCTCTTCTTTGCAGAATCTAAAGTTGAGTTTACATGCAGAGCTTTAAGTTCAATGTATTTGGAGTAAAATGGGGTGAGAATAGTATAATAAGGACAAAGAAGTTAGTGATTTTGGCGGAAATTGGAGTGGGAATAGTAACTATGTAGGTATAATTTGGACAAAGAATGGAGTGTAGTTGGAGCAAAATGGAGTGAGAATAGTAACTATGTAGGTAAAATAAGGATAAAGAAGGGAGTGTATTTGGAACAATGTAGAGTGGGAATAGTGGCTCCCTTTTTACAGTCAACTTTCAAGTTCTGCAATTTGTTTAATCAAATTCATGATTTATCACTATGAAACTGTGATGTATGTAGGGCTACACTTTGAATAAATTTTTTTTTTAAAATTTTATTTAATTTTTTGTTGGGCAGTTCAAGATTGGGCTGTGTCAATTATCAGTTACTTCAGACAAGAACATGAACCTCGCTCATGCCCGAAATTCAATCGACGTGGCCACCAAGCATGGTGCAACCCTTGTTGTTTTGCCTGTGAGTTTGAGTTCTATTCATGAAAAGCCATGGTTATTTGGATTTGCAATATATAAATAAAAAAATGATGTCAAATTAGTATTCCTGATATATTTTTTCAATTAGGAATGTGTTGGGTAGTATTATTCTTGATAAATACTGGACATTAACCTGTACAATGTTGAATCCAATTTCATGGTAAGTTGAAGTAAGGGTATTTTGATATTCCGCACTTGTGACATGTAGCCCTAATCTATTATATAAAGCACACAATGTCACACAATTTTAATTCCAAAAAAATCCCCAACAACATTAGATTTTTCCAAATATTTGCCTTGAATAGCAGTTAAAATGTAAAATCCACCAACTAAAACTATTGTTAAGTGACTACTCCCTCTCCACTCTCATCCATGATCTCTTCAATTGCACATATTAGTGTGCTTACTCTTCTAATTTTATATATATCTAGTTCGAAGTGGCTATATCCGTATTTGTTTGTAACTCTTTCTCACCATAGTAAAACCGCAGTGACCGTTAACATAGCCTTATTTTTAGTGTGATCCATGTAAATCTTGTGTATGTGATTTACATTTCATGTTTATTGTTATTCTCAGTTTTTCTACGAATTCTGCCTAGGTGTTCTGCAATTCTAAAGTCCTTAGGTGCATAATTCGTGTTGA
This sequence comes from Camellia granthamiana, assembly GCA_036172215.1. Classification (NCBI taxonomy): domain Eukaryota; kingdom Viridiplantae; phylum Streptophyta; class Magnoliopsida; order Ericales; family Theaceae; genus Camellia; species Camellia granthamiana. The sequence goes on from CM069917.1 coordinate 8,506,987, forward strand.
TTTTGACTTGTTTTTCTCTGGTAGGAAATGTGGAACTGTCCTTATTCGACTGATTACTTTGAGAAATTTGCTGAGGATTTTGATTATAAGGACAGCTCCCCATCATTTTCTATGTTGTCAGAAGTTGCTTTGGGGAACCGGATCACAATTGTAGGTGGATCTATGCCTGAGAGGAGAAAGAATGGTCAGTTGTACAACACCTGCTGTGTTTTTGGACCTGATGGAAACCTAAAGGCCAAGCATAGTAAAGTACGTGCATCTGAATAAGAGAAGATTAAAAAAAGGAAAAAATAAAGGAGGAGGGTATAAGAAATTTGATAATTGAAATAAGTATTGGTGGTGTTGTGCAGGTGCATTTGTTTGATGTTTACATTCCGGGAGATATTTCATTTAAGGAATCAGACAACTTTGCATCAGGAGATCAACCGACCATTGTTAACACAGGTATGCATTGAATTCGTGGGTATTGGTTTGATCATGTTTATCATAATCTACACCGCAGATGTGGTGGTTACTTGTATCATCTCTGAAAATACTCAGCATCATTTAGATGCATTGTTCTTAATTGAAATTGATGTCGTGGTGTATGATATGGATTTATTTTTATTTTTATCTTATCTTATTGTGGATCAGACTAGTTGGTTCCGGTTTTGCATTTCATTTCTAGATTTATCAAGAACCGGCTGAAGCAAAATGGTCAATCAGATAGAATCACCCACTTGCTCAGATTGTAGCACACTCTGTCATCGGGATTTGAATATCTCCCTTGAGCACTTTACAAACCTATATAGACACGTGGACTTAGTTTTCTTTGTGCTTCTTTCAGAGTTACCATGTTAAACTTGTACCTAGTTATCGTTTACATGCACAAAATCACGATAAAGATGCGATGGCATATCATTTATGTTTGAATGCAGATGTGGCTTGCATTGGAATAGGTATTTGTCACGACATACGTTTCCCTGAACTGGCGATGCTGTATCGAGCAAGAGGTATTCATTTTCTGGATAATACCTGGCAATTGTGGGATTCTGTAAATGGTCTTCTGACGTATTTCGTGCATATTTTAAATGCCAGGTGCACATTTAATATGCTATCCTGGAGCATTTAACATGAGTACCGGGGAAGCGCTGTGGGAGCTTGAACAAAGAGCAAGGTAAGTACATTTGGCATCTCACCTTCTAACAAAACATTCATGAAGATATTATAGGCGTTTGACATGTTTCTAAAACACCTATAAGTTAAATTGACTAAAACATGAGATAGAAGGCTAGTATCACATATCAAACTGAAAATCTAAAACGTGTATAAGAGTACTTATCACGGTCAACATACGTTGTCATGTTAATTTGTAATCATAGATCCCCATTGACGAGAGAGCATGAAACAATTGTAGTTTTAAATCAACATCAAATTTAGTAACTGTGATGGAATCCTCTATTGCCTTGGATCAGTTGGATGTACTACTTGTGATGAATTTTTGTTGTCAGGAATATTATGGGCATTGGTATGCAACTCCTTGAAAATGTTTGGTTCATATGCAGGCTTATTGTAATCTTTCTAATTGGTTGTGAGCTAACTACAAAATTGCTATACTTTAGTATAATTATACCCTAAGAAGCACAGACGTAGACATTGACACACCGATACGCCAATTTTCAAAAAAAATACAGGACATGATGCACAAAATATACGGATTTTGTATATTTATTATATGGATATGAATATTTTATTCAAAGATAATAAAATGTGCAACATAACACTAATTTTAATGTTTAAAAGATGAGAGATTCATAGGTATAAATCTATGTAGTTTTTTATTTTTTTTCCTCTAAGTTATTTTGTTCAAACTTATAATGTGTTTCATTGTATCTAAGTGATAGATGTGTGTGTTCCTCAAGTATCCGAAACTTGTCTTAGTAAAAAAAAATATGACGTATTTGGATATGTGAAAGTGTTCAATGAGTGTCGGTGTTGAACACGTATCGGATATGGACATGCACTTCCTTAGAAGTGTCCGTACTTCTAAGATTATATTTTCACCTTCCTATGCTTGCGAAAATGAGATGAGTGCAGAGTATTTAATGTTTATCTATTAATCTTTGTGTACTAATTCAGTTCACTTCTAAAATGCAGGGCAGCTGATAACCAGGTACTTATATGCTCTTGTTTTCTTGTAAATATTTTCATGGAGAATTCTATTATGCATACCCCCATACCATATGCACCTTTAGTTACGCTATTTTCTTCTTTAATTATGATTAATTTTATTCTTTAGTTATGACGTTATTTTGAGATTTTGGATATGACATTTTTGTATTTGGCTATGACTTTATTTTATTTTTTTTAATTATGACTCAAAAAGTATGAAATTATGCTTTTTTTTGGTAATTGTAAGGTGCATATGGTACACCCCTGTAGTGTTTATTAGTCTTTCCCTGTTTTCATAGCCTGTAAGCCTCATTGCATTGTGGTGGTACTGCTAGTTGTATGTAGCTACGTGCTCACCGTCTCGAGACTCCGTTGGTAGCTACATGATATGGGGGCATTCTACTATTGTTGGACCGGTAATGGAAATCTTGAACCTTAATATGCTACTTAATTTTTTTGGACTAAAATCACCAAAATAAAAAGCTTTAATTACAAATCATGGCTTTGTATTTTGCTGAGCAGTCCGGAAAAATAATTGCCACCTCGGGGCACGAAGAGACAGTAGTGATTGCTGAGATTAATTATTCTATAACTCAACAGCAGAGGTGATTTAATTGTTTCTGAATTTAAAGATGAATTGTAATTAAGAAAATTCCCAATATGTTCTTAATCATACTTTCGATAATTTACAGGGAGATTGTCCCTCTGGAGAAACAAAGGCGGGGAGACGTATACCGGTTTGTCGATGTCCATGAGCAGAAGCCTTGAAGAATGAGAGAGATTATTGTAACACAATTACAATAACATGTGGTTTATTGCATCTGTTTTTTGTGTTTTTGCTTTTGAACAAAGGAAATAGTTCTGATGGCTACACTGGGAAAGATCAGAAAACAGAAACTTCAAATTTGTATTGAGTTTTTTTTTTTTGGTATTGAGTTGAACTTGACTAATGAAATGACTTGACATTAGACTAATTCTTTGTTTATCAGCAATAGAAATCTTCTGTATTTAGACTTCCAATTTCTCTGTATTTTAAATATGGTGGAATTTTTTAACATATACATAGATATACATGAAGGTGAAAAATATCTTTTGACGACAAATATAAACTTTTTTTTTTTTTTTTTTTTTTTTTGAAAAAAAAATGCACGGGCCTATTTGGTTGTGTTTTAATTTTTATTTTATTTTATGTTTCGGAAAACATAAATTAACTTGATTGGCAAATTATTTCTGAAAATTACTTTTTGAAAAAATAAAAATAAAAAGCTCACTTTTTAGGAAAAATGAAAAACTTATTTTTAATTCTTTGAAAACTATTTTTGCACCAAAATAAAAATAATTGAGAAAAATAAAAATATAGGAACCAAGTTGACACAATTACGCATGTGCGTGGTGCGGTTCGGACGGTTTAAGAGTAAAATTACAAACCGAATGGTAGGTTAGCAGATTAGCGGATTGACAAATTTCGGTTTGGGCAGTTTTTGATTGATTGGCGGATTGAAGTATATTCTAACTAATTATAATACATTTACATAATATATAACACTAATTTGTATAATAATTTTTAGATATATAATAATATAACACAAAGTAATTTTATATAATGTGTTTCATATATATAACCACTAATTTGTAATAAATTTTATATCTTAAATCTCTCTCACTCTCATTTTTACTTTGATATTTCATTGGAAGTTAAAAAATATATATGTATTAACTATAACGGAGCGGGGCGGTTCGATTGGCCGATTATAAATTTTAAAGATTAAACCGCGGTTAGCGGTTAGAGTAGTGCGGATTTAGCAGATTGGGCAGTATTTTTCACAGCCTAAACACCATTGACCACTAATATAATTTTTCATAATTTTAAATTATTTGTCACCTATTAAAAAATAGTAAATTCTTGAAAAATCCAAGCTAAGGAAGGTATAAGGCATTTTGTTTAGTAGATATTTTTTTATTAGTGAGAGGTCCACCTTTGTAAAATAGTTTGATTAGAAGTCTTTTTGTTTATTTTTGAAGAATATTTTGTTTCTAATTTTATCTTTAATTTATCTATTGACTTTCATTAACTATCTGTTCAAAAAATGTTCCTATCTGTTCAAATTTTTTCCTATTTGTTCAATTGTTTCGCCCTATCTATTCAATTTTTTTTTACTATCTATTCATTTTTTCATTTTCAGTTCAAATATCTGTCCAAATTTTATTATATGTTCAATTTTTTCACTTATCTGTTGAAATATGGAGACAAACAAAAAATTTTATTTGTTCAAATATGTGTTCAAATTTTATTATCTTTTGTTGTTGAACGATTTGTTCAACAACAAATCTGTATAATTCTGAGCTATTACTGTTTGTTCTTGTCTCATTATGATATTAGCATAACATTTAACTATTGCAACAAACATGTAAAATCTGATCTTTATGAAATCGTTCCACAAATTCGTTGTTAGGCATTCATAAACTTAAGGTTTTTCAATTTCAATCCCATACAGATCAATTTACACATTTATTGAACTACGATTTTTTTTTGAAGATTCGAGAATAATCAAAATGAATCTATAATCAAAGCCAAAGATAATTATCGAAATTAGAAAATAATAAACCATAGAAATATATATATATACAGAGAGAGAGGTGTTTTTGCGAATAGAGAGAGTGACGAGTTTTGGCGTTAAGGCCATTTCTTCACTATCTGGCTCACATGGGACACAGATCTATACAAATTCGTTTAGATCTACAACTGGTGAAGATCGACAGTGACAGAGGGTAAATAGAAGAGAGAAAGAGAGAGAGAGAGAGAGAGAGGGTGACAATGGAGGTGGCAGTGGTGGTGGCGATAGTGGTGGTCACGACAATTGCGGTGGTAGAGGAAGAGTCGGTGTAGGAGGTGAATGAGGAGGAAATGATAGGGGAGAGTAAGAGAGAGAATGAGAGAGTGGGTTTTGTTTTACAGTGTTCACCGGTTATAAAATACATATATTAATGGATAGTTTGGTCATTTTCTAAAAATTTATTCTTATGGACAAAGTAATTTAAAGTGTGAATCTTTGAATAAGGAAAATTTATAATTGAACTTTTGAACCGAGCGCCCTTAAAAATAATGGACAATAGGTATGGGCCATAAGGCCATGGCCCAGTGAAGTTTGACATCCAGTTTCAAATGGCTCATAGAGCAAACAACACACAATCAACTTACTTGGGCCAAATTGGGAAGATAGATACTCCCTCCATTAAATTGTTTGTTCGACACAAAATGATTGTTCAAAAGGAATAAACATTGGACACCAAATCTCTTTATGACTTAAAAGAGAGTAAATGAACAAATTTATCCCTTGATTTCAATTTCAGTTTAATTTTTAGAGAGCGTTATTAATTTGATTAAAATGATATAATATAAAAATTCAAAAATAAAATTAATATAAAGACAAAGTTGACACAAGTAATAAGTTACGAGGATAACATGTATAATTTACCTAAAAATCAATATGTAACCAAAATTTACTGCGAGGGTGGTGAGAACCATACTCAAAATATATTTGAATCACATATTTTATTTTCTATATACTTAATATTAGGCTTATTTGATACAATTTATTGTAAGCTAAAACTAATAATCAGAAATCAGGAGTTAAAACTACTTCTTTCTCAACTTTCAAATAATTAGCCTTTTCAACTTATTTAACCTATTGCTGTATAATAATCTGTAACCAGAAATGATATCAAACAATCTCACACAAACATCTAAGATAAACAAAAATTATAAACAACTTAAACAAGTTACACCAAACAACTTTTTTACAGTTAATTTTTTTATTACCAAACATAAATAGCCCAAGTGGGGAACCAATCAAGTTTAACAGCTTTCACATCAAACAACTATAATTCATTCACTTGGGGCATTTTCTGATCATGACAATGAGGTTTGCCAGAACTAGTTTAGAAAATCAATTTTAATTGGACACCAATTTTGATGTGATTTTCTTCATCATCATGATGTGGTGTTGGGCCTGCCTCTTCATAGACATGATAGAATGCACTATTGAATCAAATGCATGCTCAGTGGTGATTACAAAGTCATTATTTTCCTTTTTTAAGTTCTACAACACATACAATTTGGTAAGAATTGATAACCATATTGTAGGTTCAAATTTGCAAGGTGGATCAAGGATTGGAATTAGCATAAATTTGTGTTTCAATTATAAAATTTTAAAAAAAATGTAAAGAAAAAAAGAAAAAAGAGAAAAAAAAATAAAATTTGACTTTTATTTTGTTTACTTTTGCATCTCTTCTATTTTCTCTCCACAAATCTCTTCTAAAAAATGAGTGGAGTCAACATGTTTAGTATTTTTAGATCAAGTTTATATGGTGTTTAATAGGTATCAATATATAGTGAGATTCATCACTTTGAAGCTAATGTTTTGAAAATATGATTTAGCTTCTCTTTGGTCCCCAAAAGATGATTGGATTGTCCAATCCGGATTCATGGGTTCGTCACATATCCCGTTTTGATGATCGATTCTATTTATATTTTGTCTCTTTATATATATCATTCACATAAAAAAGAAGAAGAAGAAGAAGATAAGTTCAATAATTATAACCATATGATTTCATCACATTTATCTTTTAAAAAAATGAACGATAAATGTAATTTTGAAAATAATCATTTAATTTTTTAAAGACAAATGTGATGTAACTATATAATTACAATTATTGTATCAATATGAATTTTTTGTATGAATGATCTATGTATAAAGACCTAAAAAAACATCAAATCAAATATGGTTGAATTTAAAAAGCACAGTCAAGTGTCAATTAGTGATAAGTATAGAGTATTGCTCCAAAAGCACTTCGTAAAATTTTCAACTTTTCTTTTTTTAATACAACCTCTTTAAACAAGAGTATCATGTGTCATTATCGCAATAACAATCAAAGGCGACTAAATAATGTTGGGATGGAATGTATCTAATGACACAGGAATTTTTGGTTGCGAGGAAAGTAGATGTCACATAATATCTTTTTTTTATTGTAATTGAATTTGATAATGGGATTTATTATATTTATATTAGATATTTAGAAGACAATAAATAATATAGATCTATTTATATTTAACGAAAAATATTACCTGACAGTGTCACGCGCTATCCTCCTAACATACAATAACTTTTCCTAGTGACAAGAAGACTCTATACGTTGATAGGGTAGGTAGAGGAGTAGAGGAGATAGGCAGGCACCATGGATGGTGGAGATGAGCCTGCAAGTAAGCCATAATAAAAGTCGTCGGTGCCTTTTTTTTCTTTCTTTCCTTAGGTAATGAGTAAATGAATGTGCGGTGATGATACAGAACTCTAAAAATAAAATTTTAAATCTAATTTTAGTAATGTGAAAAAAGAAAAAAATACAAACACAAATACAAATATAAATATCACTATCACTATCACTATCACTATCCCTGTGAAATCACATAATTAGAGTTGTTATTTTAAAACTCTCAAATATTTTTTTATGAATGAACTTATAAAAATCAAAATAGTAATTAGGATCATGGTCACCTAATTGATGGATGATATACCATGCATAGGGTTCATCAATGTCTGCAGCCAAACTTTGCTGAAAATCATAGCACATCCTCTTACTACTAGTCACTTTCTCTCATAATTGTTGTAATCACCCTTAACTCCATGGCTTAATTTCCCGAATAGCCAATGAATTTTTTTTAATGTAATTTATTGTAAATTAAAAATAAAATAATAAAAGTTAAAATATATTCTTCTTTTAACTTTTATATAATTAGTTTTTAAAAATTATTTCTGTTTAATAAATTAAAAACAAAAGTTACATAAAATATAGACTCTAATATATATATACATATAACAAGTTCGAATAAGTTGTACCAAATAACCTTAATAGCTAGTTATCTTTTTTTATATAAATTTTATTAATGTGTGCCCTTAAAATATATGATAAGATTTTTTTTTGCTCTTTTCTTTTCTTTTCTTTTAAGTACAATAAAAAATATAAAATAATGACATTCTTCTTTTTTGTAACATGTGCTCTTAGAGTACACATTAACAAAACTCATTTATTCATTATTTAAATATAATATATTTATATTATTTTTTATCTCACAAAAATATATAAACAAAAAAAAAATTATATATGAAAGTAATACAAAATAATAAGACAAATTTTAATTTTATCAAAAAATCCATTAATATAACTTATATTTTTTTAATGGTACTATCATTTTTCAAAAAACTAATGTATAAATGTAACTTTAAAAAAAAAATTATAAACAAAATCTCAAAATTTGGCTCTTGTAACAAAAATAAATCTTGAATTTTTAATTTTATCAATTTAAATTTAAATTTTTTGATTTGTTTTTAATCTAAACTATTCGTCTATTTTCGTTAAATAAAATCGATAATAAAAGTACTTTAGCCATTAAACTTAATGTAAGTGTATATAAAATGATCAAAATATAATTTTTTTTATATCAAATTTACTTAACGAAAATAGACCTATGATTTAGACTAAAAATAAATTAAAAATTAAGATTTAAATTGATAAAATAAAAATTTTATTTTATTATAAGTGTCAAATTCAAATTTATTTTTGTAATTTCTCCAAAAACTAAAGTATGCACATCGACAAACATTTATGTAGGTTGCTTTTTAGCAGACCAAGAGATGATGTTAGAACCAAGGAAAACACAGTAGCCAGAGGTAGATTTGCGATCAATAGTGTCACCAGCCCAATTTGAATCAGAAAAGGCCTGAAGCTCAAACGAACTAGGATGAAAAGTCAAGCCATGAGAAAGGGAACTCTGAACAAATCGAAGAATGCATTTGAGCAGAGTAAAGTGAGCATTAGTAGGTGCATGCATGTATTGACAAGCTTGATTGACAGCAAAAGACAGATCGGGACGAGTAAGAGTTAGATACTGTAAAGCACCTACCAAACTTCTGTATAATTGAGGCTGATGAAAAGGAAGATTAGCGGCAGGAGTATCAACAAGTTTCATTGACATAGGAGTAGGACATGGTTTACAAGAGGTCATTCCAGCTTTAAGAAGAATGTCAGAGGCATATTTAGATTGAGACAGAAAATAAGAGTCACCCACTGCTTGAATAGAAATACCCAAGAAATAAGAAAGATCACCCAATTCTTTCATGGCAAAAGCAGAGTGCATCTGGTGAATGAGAGCTTGAAGATGAGAGGGACTATTACCAGTAAGTAAAATGTCGTCGACATACACCAGAAGGACTGTTATGGTAGTGGAAGTCTTGTGAATAAAGAGAAAGTTATCACAATGACTATTGACAAACCCTTGAGATAATAAGAACTTGGAGAAAGTAGAATACCAAGCGCGAGGAGCCTGTTTGAGGCCATAAAGAGCTTTCTGAAGCTTGCATACATGATGGGGAGAGGAAGAGCTAACAAAACCTGGTGGTTGAGTCATATATACTTCCTCATCCAAAGTGCCATGAAGAAAAGCATTGATGATGTCAAGTTGCTTTAATGGCCAATGATAATGTAAAGCCATACAAAGCAAAACCCGGATGGTGGGATGTTTAGCCACAGGGCTAAAAGTTTCAGTATAATCAATACCCTCTTGCTGTAAAAATCCCTTAGCAACCAACCGAGCTTTATAGCGGGCAATAGAACCATCACTGTTGCGTTTGATTCGAAAAACCCACTTACAAGCAATAGCCTTCTTAGTAGAAGGAAGGGGGACAAGAGACCAAGTACCCTGAGCAAGTAAGGCATTATATTCTTCAAGCATAGCTGAATGCCAAAGAGGGGAAACAAGAGCTTGTTGATGAGAAGAAGGTTCAATATCTGAAAAGGAAGGAGTAGTACAAGCTACAAGACCCTTAGTTTTAGATCTGGTAAGCATGGGATGAGAATTAGTAAAAGAAGAGAAAGGAGGAATAGATGAAGTGGAAGAAGGTAAAGAAGGTAAATGAATAAAAAGAGAATCAATTGGAATAGGCTGAGAGGAAGGCCCAGATAAAGGTGGAGCAGAGAGTTGGACAGCAGAACAGGGCTGAGAAACTGGAGAAAGAACAGCAGCAGATCTGGTAGGAGAACAAACCAGAGGAGCTGTAGAGGATGCAGGCAGAGGTGCTGGTGAGGAACATGGCTGAGGAACTGAGGAAGGTACAGCAGGAGGTCTGTGATGAGAACAGAAAGGAGGAGCTCCAGAGGAAAAAGGCAAAGGGGCTGCTGGGGAACAAGGCGGAAGAGTAGCAACAGCAGATCGGGAGGAAGGTGGAGCAGGAGTAGATGTAGGCCAAAAGAAAGAATGAAGATGAGATAAAGATTGAGTAGAGGCAGATGAATGAGTAGAAAAAGGAAAAACATTTTCATGAAATTCGACATGTCGAGAAATATAGACTTGACCTGTGGTCATGTCCATACATCGATAGCCTTTATAAGATGAGTGATAGCCAAGAAAAACACATAAAGAGGATCGAGGCTGCAACTTAGAATGAGTGTAAGGTCTTAACCAAGGAAAGCATTGGCAGCCAAAGACCTTCAAAAAGGAATAATCAGGTAAGATATGATAAAGGAGCTCAAAAGGAGATTTGTTAGACAATTTAACACTGGGCATTCTATTAATGAGATGAATGGCAGTAGCAACTGCATCAAACCAGAATTTAGTGGGAACAGAAGAATAGTGAAGCAACGCAATAGTAGTCTCAACAATATGTTGATGTTTACGTTCAGAGACACCATTTTGTGGGGGAGTATAAGGACAAGATAGTTGATGGACTATTCCTTGAGCTTTTAAGAATTTAGTCATGGAAGAGTTCACAAATTCAGTGCCACCATTAGTCCTTAATACTTGAAGTTTAGTAGAAAATTGAGTCTCAACATAGGCTTTAAATTCTAAAAATTTGGAGAAAACTTTACTTTTGTAACATAGAGGATAAAGCCAAGTAAAGCGACTATAATCATCAATGAAAAGCACATAATACTTGTATTCAGATGAAGTAGAATGAAAAGGTCCCCATACATCACTATGAATGAGAGAAAATGGATTATTCACAGTAGAATTTGACAGTTTAAAGGGAAGTCGATGACTCTTAGCCATACTACAATGTGTACAAGAACTAAGAGCAGACTTTGTTTTATTAAAAGAAAAAGGCAAATGCTTCTTTAAAACAGTAAACTTCAATGGAGATGGATGGCCCAATCGTTTGTGCCAAGTATCTGCAGAAGCACATGCAGAGGTCTTTGTTAAGAAGGCAGTAGATGAGGCTGAAGAAGGATGCATAGCAGTAGGATGATGAGAAGAAGACAACAGAGATGGAAAGTGATACAGGCCATTAGCATTATATCCTTTGTGCAAAGTGGCCTTGGTGGTCTTGTCCTGAACCACAAAGGAAGAAGCATCAAAAGTAATAGTGCAGTTATTATCTTTGGTGAGTTGATGAACAAAGAGAAGATTGGAAGAGATGGGAGCATGAAGAAGTTTATTTAGTTTGAAAGAAAAATGAGGAGTAGGAAGGAGACCTTTACCTGTGTGATGAATAGGAACAGAAGTGCCATTTCCAACCATAATCTGATCAGAACCAGTGTAGGATTGTGATATGTCGAGATTGGAGAGATCAATAGTAATATGATCAGAGGCAGCTGAATCAAGGTACCAGGGAGCAGTCTCAGATAGAGAAGGAGGAACAGAAGTAACATAGGCTCTTGGTGAAGGATAAACAGAAGAGAGTTCAGAAACAGACTGTGATGAAGAAGTCGGAGCAGAAGCATGTGGAGGAACAGTTTGATGAAAGTTCATATCCAGTCTGTGCCAACAATCAATAGCCGTATGATTACCTTTGCCACAGATTTGACAAAGTTTAGCAGATGAATAGAATCGACCTCTACCTCGAGAATTATGTCGGCCAGTACCACGAAAAGAGCCTCGATAGCCTCCTCTCTGATTTCGAAAAGAAGACCGTCCTCCTCTTGAAGAAACAGATCCACTGGTGGATACATAGGCAACTGTGTTTTCATGAGATTGCAATTTTTTTTGTTTGAAGTCTATATGAAGAGACTCAGAACACAAAAGAGAAGATAAGTCCACCATGGAAATAGGCTCAATTCGAGCACGGACAGCAGTTTTAAGAGTATCAAACTCATCCGGCAAGCCATTCAGAGTGATCAGTACCAAATCTTCATCATCCATAGGTGATGAAGCAAGAGCTAATTTATCAGCAAGTTCTTTGATTTGAAGCAAATATTCTTCAATTGATTTGGAGCCTTTGGTTAACTGAGTCAATTGATTCTTGATTTGATAGATATGAGAACAAGACACCATGGTGAACCGTTTGCAAAGAGCAGTCCAGACCTCGAAACTGTGTTGCAGGTGAAGAACAGAGGAAAAAAATTGTAGGTGTAAGAGTAGCAGTTATACAACTGAGCAAATGAGCATCAGTCTTGTTCCAAATGACTCGATCTGGATTCAAAACTTCAACACCATTAGAGTCGGTGATCATCAATGGAGGACATGGAACTGATCCAATTGCAAAGTCTAACAGATCTGTAGCTCGTAGAACATTCTGAAATTGACTTCGCCATATAAGGAAATTGGTAGAATCGAGTTTAACAGTGATAAAAGAATTCAGATTGGAAATCAAGAGATTAAGATTTGCAGGTAAAAAAGAAGAAGATGAAGAAGATGATGAAGCAGCCATATATGGATATATGGATTGAAACTATGCTCGTAGGAGTTCTATGGAGGCTCTGATACCATGAAGAACAATTGAATCTTTTATTATATCAATTATGATCAGATACATTGTATATTTATATAGATGCCATGTAACAAACTCCTAACAAACTATAACAAACTCTAACTAACTTGAGTTAACAAACTCTACTTACTAACTAACTTGGGTTTAACAAACAACTGCTTAACTAACTATCTTGAGTTCTTGAGCTTGATGCAGAGCAATCTGGTGCTGCTAATGCAGAGTGAAAATCTGGTGCAGAGTGAGAATCTGGTGCTGCTACAGATAGAGTCTTATCATCATACAAATATATAATTTTATTACAAAATTTCGTAATATCAATCACAAAATACGTAACATCACCACAAATTGACGTAATAAAATGTCTAAAATTTTGTAATTGATGTTACAAAAGTTTGTAACTTGATTACGACATTTTTTATTACACTAATTTATAACAATATTGTGTATTTTATAATTGATGTTACAAAATTTTATAATAAAACACATTTGATAGAGTGCACATGATATGCACCAATTTCTCATTTATTTAAGCATATCATTTTTCTAAAGAAAAATGCTAGGAATATCAATAAAGGCTTTGTTTGAGAAGTGACTAAATTAGTTAATTTTTTGATTATTTTAGCCTGATTAAAAAAATTATGTTTGAAAAATTAATTAGTTTTTTCTTTTTGTAATTGTTTTGATGGTTGCAAGAGAAAAAATAAAATAATTTATGATTTGAATGTGATATTTTATCTCATTTAATATCTTAGATTATTTTATTTTTATTGACAATTTTAACTTCTAAACTGCTTTCCAAACACCTCTAAAATTACTGACAAATCTGTCAAATCAATTCCATGAGTGAAACCTAAGGGTGCGTTTGATTGGAAAGATTATGAGAGATTATTTATTGTTCGGATTGTAAACCATTGGAACCAAATAGTTCGCCGTTAATTTTTTTTTAGTCCGTCGAACATGGAGTCCGGCCGGACTCTTTATCCCCCATATGTGGTGGGATTACACTATCCCGGGGGGAGGGTGCAGGACAATTTTCATGAGATTATTTACTGTTGGGATTAGGTGGTGAAATGATCATTTTGACCTTCTACTATTTAATTATGTATTATATTTAGTAACATTCAATAAAATTTAAACGTCTTAATTTAAAAATAAAATAATTTTATTTAAATTTTTATTGATGTTTTATTTATTTAATTTTTTATAGATATTTTAATAATTTTTTATTTTAAAATTTTGTTTATATTTTATTTAATTTTATTATTTAAATTTTAATAGATATTTTATTTAATTATTATTATTTTTTAAAATAAATTTGTTTAAAATTTAATTAAAAAAATTATTTAATTGTGTAAAAAATAAAATAAAATAAATTTTTATTTAATCTAACTAAAAATAATTAAAATGTTAAAGATATGTTTAATATTGCTATTATTTAGCAAACAATTGAAAAATGGTAAAATAATTTTTTTGCTCATTTGTCTTTATTCAGTTTGTCCAACTAAACATTAGATTCGGTAAAAATAATCATTTTCAGACATCTAATCCCATGAGAAAATAAACACAAAATATACATTCAATCTAACCAAATAATCCAGAAATTCACAATCCCATAATTAAAGTCTAATGAATTCTAATATCCTATTATTCAATCCGTTCAATAATCCGTTCAATCAAATACACCCTAAGCATTAGTGTTTTGAAAATGTCTTGGTTCACATTAAGCACACCTCTTTGTCCAATTTCCAAGAGAAAAGGAAAAGCTGCAACTGCCAAAGCTGCAACAATTAAACAGTTTGGAATTACAATCTTCTTGGGATCTACAACACAAGAACAAAAAAGAAAATTCTCTAACTTTCTCTTTTACTTTTCACCAAAGCTGCCTTATTTCTGTTTCCTCTTTATTCTCCAACTAGTGATAACCACGGCATATGTAAAAAAAATTAATAATACATTTTTATGTAAAATAATATAAATTATTAAATTTTTATATACAAATTATGAAAATAAAGAAAATTGAAATTTATAATTTAAATCCCATAATTTTATCACAATTTATTTATTATTTTTTAACTTGTCACAAAATTTAATTATGTAACTTTCAAAATTATAAACTTAGATAAACTCAACCTAAGCAACTTGAGTTAAGTTTAAATTTTTTTAAAGATTAAACAACATGATTTTTAATTAAGTGAGGATCTATGTAGAAATTTAAAAATTCAAATTAAATTTGAGTAGATTTAGACAGAAATACCAAATAACTTAAGTAACCAAAACAAAAATATATATATAAATATATAAATTATTTGCTAATTTATTTTTTTAAATAATAAATAAAATTAATTAAAAATATAATATTATTAATGAACAAAAGAAAAAGTAATATCATAAGATTTCTAATAGAATTTTTCTTTAAAATATTTAAAAAATACACTTTTTAGAAAGGGATCATCGAATAAAGAGTTATTTAGAAAATGCCATATTAGCTCACTTTTTTATCTTTTTATTTTTTTAAGTCACATCACATGTTTACTTTTCTACATATCTTTTCGTAAAAAATAAAAAAGTATACCTAATTATCTTTTTTGAGCTAGATCATATCTTTATTTTTCTGTATCTATTTTCGTAAAAAGTAAAAAAATATACTTATTTAGCACTTTCCAAACTACCACTAAGTTGATATTAAAAAAATTTACCTTTTATAATGGCATAAATAATTTAAATATAATTTTTTAGAAATTCTTTTTAAATTAAAAATTGCAATAAGAATAAAAAAAAAGGTAAGAAGAAAATTTAATATGGTATTTTCCTTTAATCTGAAAATAATTCTAGATTAACAATAAATTATCACCTATAACCCTATCTTTTTTAAATAAAAAAAGTTTAACAACCTATCACTTTTAATAAAAAAAAATTAACGTTTTTAATTTATTTTAACAAAAATAACTTTTTAACAATTTGAGTCAAAGATATCTTTATTCTTTATTTTAATTTCTTTAATTGACAATTGAGATAATAAATTTTTTTTTAAAAAAAATCTAACAAAATCGACCATGTTTGGTAAGTACAAAAAAAATTATGTTTTGTTCTTTTGTCAAGAAAAAAAAAATATATTAAAAAATATTATTATTCAAGTCCTTATATTTTAGAATGATATAATTGTTTTTATAAAATTTAAAACAAAAAAAAGAAAAAAAACACATTAATAGCGATTAATAATTTGAACACATATATTTAAAACAAATTATATTTAGACTAATAATAGTATGATGCATCATTATGACACATGTGAATATTGATCTCATTCTAATTGTAGTAATATAATTTGAAATTTTATTTTATGATTCAATAAATGATGCAAAATTTAAGGAATCCAAATTTAAGTAACATGATTTAAGTAAGAATTTAAATTTGAAATTTTATTTTATGATTCAATTATAGTAACATAATTTAAGTAAGAATTCAAATTTGAAATTTTATTTTAAGAATATAAAATTAATTTATAAACCAATCATATTCCAACACGTATTAACAAAAAATTAAACAAAATAAAAAAAATGAGAAAAAAGAATTACAACTTTTAACCTTCATGAAATGACAATTAGTTTGCAATTATAATAGTATATAGATATATAGATGGATCATGGAATAGATCATTATTTAAAAGGGGAATTTTTTTTAAGGTCACTGGTATTAAGATTTTATATGTAACAACCCTCACTTTGATTTAGTCATACTTGCATACATTCATGTATGATCTTGTCTTGAAATGTTGTTTTGCAAGTCTTGTCTTGTCTTGTTTTGTTTAAGTGTTACTTGTATGATTTTGTTCCTTACTTGGTGTGTAGCCGAGGTCACCTTGAGCCTAGTTCACCTTTGAACCTTTGTGCCTAGAGCTACCTTGGAACCCCTTGGTTGACCTCCACCTTCACCCTGGCGTATTAGCCGAGATGTCATTATCTGGGCCGAGGTGTATATCGCCATGGCCGAGATGTGTATCATTTGGGCCGAGATGTTTATCCTTGCACTTGAGCGATCTTGTACCCGGATAGGTATGACCTAGACCGAGGTGTGGCACATCTAGGCCGAAGTGTGGCACAGCTTAGTCCAGTGTCGTCCTTCCAAGCCGATGTCTTTGTTCCCCTTACTTGCCGGAGTTTTGTCTTTAGCCGATATCATTGCTTGCCGATGTGTCTTGCCATCTAGCTTGTTGAATACGCTTTGTCATAGACTTGTCTTATCAATCAGTCACCTTTTTGAGTTGAACCAACCCGGTAGTGCCACGTGTCCGAGCTGAGTGTTAAGACAGCCGGCAGACCTAGAAACAAATCATTTTGGTCTCAAATCTTTGCCTTTAGAGAGAGAAGCTCTAGAGGAAGAAGGGGGAAATTCTTGAGTGAGAATAGATCTTCCAAGCTTGATCTTTGGAGTTGGAGCCGTTAGATTCGTGTCTTGAGGTTAGAATCTTAACCTACTCTTGTTGTTCTTATTGATCATCTAGCTGCATTGCATGATCGAATCTGTTTTGCATGTCATGCATCGATTTGAAGTTGGTTTTGGAAGAGAAAAATAGTATTCATGTGTTCTTGAAGAAAAGTCTCGTTTTGATCCGAAAGTTTGGAACAAGAACCATGTTTTTGTGTTTGTTCTTGCATGATCTTCTAGTATGGGTACCCAGGTCCATGTTTTTGAACTCATGGCATGAAATCTCAGATTTTGTAACAAATTATGATCTTTACATTCATCTTCTTCATGATCATGTTCTTCATGTTCTTCAAAGGGAAACCTAGGTTCTCCCGACTTTGCTTTTGGATGTGGCCATCGGGACCACACCTCGGCAAGGAGGTGTGGGACCTCGGCAAAGGTCTGGTTGGTACCCAGTGCGTTTCAGGAGACGTAAAGCAGTGTTTAAGCTCCCCGCATGCTTTGCTTGTTATTGACTTGGATCTGGTGAGAATGTCGGGATCATTTGTATGCATGTAAAGCTTGTTTTGCGAATGTGATTGCCATGTGATTGTAGGTCCTTGATCTTCGCTTTGAGCCTATACCCGAGAAGAACTATGTGATGAGCAGGACGGCGGCGACGCCAAGATGTGTTTGCAAGCTTGTTTTGGATTCATGATTATATCGGCTTTGTTTTGTATTCATATCGGCTTGACTCGTTTCTTTTATGTCGGCATCTTGTGTTTACGTCGGCAATCCTGTAGTTACGTCGGCAATCTTGAAGACTATGCTTCTTGGCTTGTATTCATTGTATTTTGTGCATGGCGGTTGAGAAGCCTTTTGATCAAGATGTAATATGTGTTTTACTTATGTTGTACTCAAGTTGTAAAACTGTGATTAGGAGATATATCATTCCATTGATCTAAGCACAGCTCTTATGGACCAGTTGTACTTTAAGTTATTGCTTCCGCATTTGTAAGCCCCCTATATATACTCCGTTTGTGTGTGGTTTTTGAAAGTTGGCCTTCGGTAATCTCGGATTACTGGCCATTATGGCACCATCCTACTAGAGGCGGGTTGGGGTCGTGACATTATAACATAAAGGACACTCAATATTTTCATGATGTCTAAGGTTCCTCAACATCTATCCAGAGAAAATTCGATCCAAAGAAAATTCGATTAAGAGAATTTCTCTAGACAAATCATAGAGAAAATTTCAAATTTCTCTAGACACATCACAGAGAAAATCTCACCAGAGAATTCCCTCTCCACCCTAGAGAAATTTACTCAACCCCAGAGAAAATCCCTTCCAACTAGAGAAATTCATTTGTGTTGTCTGCAATTTGATTGTTTCAGTGATTTGGATACATATTCACAGAGAAAATCTCACCAGAGAATTTCTCTGGATTCAACCTAGAGAAATTTTCCTCTCCACTCTAGAGAAACTTACTCAACCCCAGAGAAAATCCCCTCCAACCAGAGAAATTCACTTGTGTTGTCTGCAGTTTGATGGCTTTAATGATTTGATCCAACATTATTCTTATACTACAAAAAGAGACTTGATCCAATAACTATATTTATGTCTATTCATAATGAATTCAACATACAAAGCAATCCTTGAAATTACTCTGGATTCAAGACCTTGAACATTCAAATTTCTCTGGACTAATTTCTCTAGACTAACATCAAATTTCTTTGGATCTTTGGACTAACATCAAAAACCCTTAAACCTTTTTTAAATTTCTCTGGACTAACATTCAAATTTCTTTGGATTTCTAGACTAACATAAAGAACCCTTGAATCTTTTACAAATTTCTCTAGACTAATATTCAAATTTCTTTGGACTAACATCAAATTTCTCTAGATCAATATTCAAATCCCTCTATCTATCCAGAGAAAATTGAACACCACAGAAAAAAATTAAACAATGCAGAGACAATTAACCAAACTAGAGAAATTTTAGCACAAATTTCTTACATAGAGTATTGAGAAGGGTTTAATAGCAAGGTGGTTTTGTTTTCACTACCCTGAGATTATAGGGAAAGGTTCCTAATAACAAAAAGTTAAATAATGAAGAATTTCTATAAACTTGAACTATTAGTAGCTTATGATCATAATAAACAAATTGAACAGCTTCAACTAAGAAGGTCCTCAAATCTTGATTCAACCATCTGCTTGTCACAAAGAGCACCACCAGAAGATTTTAGATTCATGAAATTTTATGACAAGTGAATTCTATCTTAAAAAGTGACAATATCCTGAAACTTGTTTTGCATTATCCAAAAGTCAGTTTTCTTTCTTAATTTTAGAACTTACTTGTATTTTCTTTGAATGAGAGGCAAAGTAATGGAGAAAAGGGTATCTTTCCTTTCCTCCCTGAATGAGTTGGGCTTAAGTTCTTGATACATACTAGTGTCCTAGATTTAATTATGTTGGAGACCTTCAAAGCATCACAGGCCCATGTTTAATCATTTAATTTCTTTTCGTTAAAAAAAATAAAAATTGATGTTGTTTGCTCTGCGATGGAGAAGGTCTGCTTAATACAAAAACAGAAAACTTAGTTGGAAAGGAGAAATAAAAAAACAAGAGAATCAATTGCAGATATCTGTTTTTGAGCTTCATCTTCCAAGTTATGCAATTCATAATATAGAAATTCAGTTCAATCAATCAAAATTTATGTATTTGTCTCATATAATAGTGTACAAGATTATATGTAACGCCCGCATCCTTTAATCCTTTAGAGAGTGTGTTTAATATCCTTATTTTTATCTTAAGAGTCTTTGGAGTTGTTGTCTATTGGTTTTGAAGGAGTACAACCGATTTAAACTCGTTGGGTTTGTTCGTTCGCGTTTGTTCTTGTCAAAAGTTCCTTGGAAACTTAGAAATTTTGCCTTGGGGTCGACACCAGCCTTCCTAAGGGTCGACCCTTACCTGTTAGTGAAGTTTTTGGAGGTGTCGCTGGAAAATAGGGTAAACACTAGTCTGGGGAGAGTCGACTCTCTTATGTTGCAGAATTTCTGTGTTAGCTACTGGAAAATAGGGTCAACCCCCTCCTGTTTAAGGGTCGACCCCCTTGCTTGTACCAGATTGCCTTTTCTACATAAAAGGGTCGACCCTCCTGCCCAAAGGGTCGACCCCTACATGTTTTTTTTTTTCCAGATTTTTGGGCTAGTTTGGGCCCTCCCTTTAGGGGGTTTTGGGCCTATTATTTTATTAACCTTATGGCTACTTCTCTACTACTATAAATAGGCTCTAAACATATTTCATTTCACTTTTTCTCCTCTTTCCTCTCTTTCAAACCGTGAGTTCTCTTCTTTCTCTCTAAAACTCAAACTTTTTCACTAAGATCTCTAGATCTACTCATTTAGAGTGATCTTTTCACCATGGTCCTTTGAAAAAGAGTGTAGATCTCGTCGAGGGCTTCCTCTTGGTCCGATTGGTTTGTGGTTTCATCGCCATTGATTTTTGGGTCGTCATCTATTGGCTTCAAAAGGTAGGGGTTTCTAGTTCTCTTTCAATACCCTCGTTCATGGATAGATTTGTGGTATTTTCTTTATCTAAATACAAAAGTTCACATTTTTATGCATATTGTGATAAATCATGAGATTGGGGGTTAGGGTTTGAAGAGAGTTGGGTTTATTTGTTGGGTTATTATCTTGGGTCTTGAGTTTGGGTGTAAAAGTAATAGAAGGGTTGGAATAAAATGTGTTTTGTGAAAAGTTTTAACTTTTCTTAAAAACCCTAGTTTGGATCATGAAGATGGTTAATGGTTTTGCTTCAATTGATAGTAGAATCATGAAATTGAAGTGTTCAATTACACATGTACAAGTTTAATTGAAATTTTAAAGAGTTTGCAAATTTATGTAAGAGTTGCAATTGAACCCTCAATGTTGATGTTTTAAATTATGTTATAATGTGAACTAAACTTAGAGGAAAAGAAATTACTAATGTTATGGATGATAGGAGATTTGTGTTGAAATGGTTGTGTTGAATCTTGTTGTGTGTATGTGAGTTGTATTGGGTATGTGGTGTTAAGTTGGTTGAGTTGTATTATGTGGAAATTGAGTTGTGTTGGGTTGTGTTGTGGTTGGTACCCGCGCGGGGAGTTGAAAAATGGTTTTTCGGTGCCCACGACCGTCCGTATCATAGCCGGTAAATGTGAGGGATGGTTTTAAAAATTGAAAAATGGTTTTTCGGTGCCTACAACCGACCGTATAACAACTGGTAAATGTGAGGGTGGTTTGAATTCAAGGTGCCCAATTGCCCTATCTAGGCTTATCGCTGGACGAATGTGGGAAAAATGTTTTTGGGTGTCCACACAGTCCTGCCGTATTGTAGCCGACGAAAGTGGAAAAATGTTTTTGGGTGTCCACACAGTCCTACCGTATAATAGCCGGCAAAAGTGAAAAAACAGATGATTTTCAAAAATGTTTTGGGTGCCCACATCTTGCCGTATAATAGCCGGCAAATGTGGGGGATGGTTTTAAAAAGTTGAAAATGGTTTTTGGAAAAAAGATATGGTTTTTGAGAAAATGATTTCTGGGAATTCACTTCCCGCCGTATAATAGCCGGCAAAATGTAGAATGTGCTATGAATTGGGTGCCCGCTATCCCGCCGTATCAAGTCGGCAAAAGGTGGAATGTATTGTGATGTGTGTTGAGGTTGAGGTCGGTGATGATATATGTGTCTTGTGATGAACTTGTGAAATTACCATTTGATGTGTAAATTGGTATGGAATCGAAATGCTATGGAAATTATTCAAAACGAATAGATAATGAAATGGTAACTGGATAAGGGATTGGTAATAAAGAACTCACCAGGTTGTTTGTACCTATAAGGAAAACTTAAGAGTTTTGTTTTATGATTAATTGAGAAATTGAATTAAAAGGATTTATTATCCTAGGGATATGTTGAATTATGATTGATAACACACATGTGGATATGAAGTAGTTATGATATGTTGAATTATAGTTGATAATGCAAATGTGGATGTGATATAATTGTTATTGGACTTCTACATTAAAGAGTTATAGCAATAAATAATTGATAAGTGGGAATGGAGTGTGTGAGGATTGTTTTGAGTATTAAGTGAACATGAACTTGAGGTATGGAGTTTTAGTAAATGCAATTAGTAAAAGAGGAGAATGAGAATAAAAAGAAAAATGTTAAGATGGAAATTTAATAAGGAATATTTCAAAATGGGTTAATAAATTTAAAATGATGTTATTCCTTAAATATATTCATTTTCCAAAAGGATTTATGGTTTTATGATAAAAAAAGGATAGTTTTGATGGTTGAAGGTTTTCTTGAAATGTTCAAATAAATTTTGAGAAAAAAGTACTCTACGTATAATATTTTGAAACTACAAGACATTACTTTACTATGTGGTATCACCTTGCATCCATGATCATTTTTATCTATAAGATGGTTATTGTTTTAGAACTATGAGATTCCTATTGGGCAATTGTGCTCCCCCTTGTTGTTTCATTTTTTTAACAGGAAGAGACTTCGGATTGATTGGTTGAAGGATTAGGAAGTTCATGTATACCTTGGGTGTAATCTCTTTGTACTTTGATATTTGTAATTATTTATTTATAACTCCGTAGCGGGAGTTTGGCATGTATTATTATTATTGTTGTATTCATCATGAGAGAGACATGTACTATTATATTTCTATTACTCAAGAGTAATAGACATTTGTAATTAATAATAATAATAAAAAAAATTGACCTAATTTACAGACTTTTGGTAATGTTTCCGAGTAATTAAAATTGGGATATAACATTATATATATATACATATATATTTATATATATACATTTGTGTGTATGTATATATATTAAACAGCTTTAACTAAGAAGGTAGATTCAATT
Source organism: Camellia granthamiana (assembly GCA_036172215.1). Taxonomy (NCBI): domain Eukaryota; kingdom Viridiplantae; phylum Streptophyta; class Magnoliopsida; order Ericales; family Theaceae; genus Camellia; species Camellia granthamiana. Next base: position 8,530,211 of record CM069917.1, read on the forward strand.
TAGGAAACAAGCCAAACATCTCATACAGCTTGTAGTGCACCCAATCCAACCATAACCTTCAATGAGAGAAAAGCAGAGAGAAGAGAGAAGATGTGAGGCGTGAGTTTGAGAGAGAGAAGAGAGAGAGAGAGAGGTGAAGGTTTGAAGTCGTGAGGCATACCAAATTTTTCTGTAATACATGGGTGTGGGGTTGAGGGACCTTAAACATTATAAAATAATATTGTGGATCTCTTCTATTACTAAAAGTGAGAGAGGGATCCTAGACTAATTTTCCCTATTTAAAACTTATATATTATGGGATAAAGCATTATAAGTGTAAATTAAAATTAATGGAATGTTTTTCATATTTAGTGCCCCTCAAATTTGAATTTTGAAATGAATTAGTATACTTTCTATTTTTAAATTTATATATTTGATATATTTTCCATTTGAAAGTCATAAATCAAGATATATATATATATATATTTGAATGAGAGCTATAGAGGATTTTTTAAATTATTTAAAATCAAAAAATTAGAAATTTTAGTTTGAGATATTAGAACTCCCACAAGAATTGTGGTTAGAAACCCCCTTTCACTTATATAATATATACATATAGATAGATAGATTTAATATGAATTTATATTTATTTTAGATTTTTTTTAATATACAAATTATTTTTTTTTAGATTTTTTATAAAAAATAATTTAACAATCACATTACTAACCATAGCGTATGGAAGAAATTGAAAAGGATGTAGCAATAGATGTGGAGAAAATCAAAAAGGCTTGTAGGTTGGGAGAAGTTGTAGCTCGACTTTCTTCGCGCCCCCTTTCAGAGAGCTCGAATTGGTCCTACAGTTCGGACTCCTGTTACGGTTCTGAATCTAATCTCATAAAGTGCAATGTAAGACTGATAAACACAAAAGAGTCCAATCCGGTAAATTATTTTGGAAAATCGATTTTGAATCAAATAATGTCAAAATTGGATTGTTTTGCTAGATTACAGAGTCGCCACCTAAATATTTTGTTTTTGGAAAATTTAGGAAATCTTGACTCGTGCCAAAGGCCACGTGTCTATCATTACCAAAGTTGCTTCGGCTCGGGAACTTGGGTACGAAGGGGAAAGGTCATGAAATGAGCACTCTCGCTCGCCCGATCAAAAGATCGACCTCTACTAATCATGATATGTTGTTTTATAAACCACATGTGTTCTTATTCCAGTTATTAGCTAACTTTACTATGTGATGCACACAAGCAAGTATAGACTAAAATTGCAAGAATTGGAACAAATTCAACTCATATTTATTTTCGAAAATGGTTTGAATTTGCCACCCTCAAGTGGGCTTTAAACATGATTTGCCACTTCGCAAAATGGGCTTAAAACTCTCATTCGTTGAATTGTTCCAATTCAAGCAATAAAGCCTTCATCCACAAGCATTCATGTAGTTAATCATTTAAGCAAATAGCCTCATGGCAAGCATGTTAAACATGGCATTACTCACACTCATGCAAGTATGCTAAAGCGTAACACTTACCGAGTACTCCAAGCCAAAACAAAAGTTAGTTAGAAACAATGCATAATCCTAACTATGTTAAGATGCCTAATGCAACACATGCAATAATGCAATTAATAGGCTCGGCTACTAATATGGCATATGATTCGATTTGAACAACATGTGATAAACACGTATTCAAAGAAGTGTATTGAAATACAATGCAATTTAAATGATGCGCCGAGCCTCGGTGCATTCAAGACAAATGAATGATGCAAACATGCAAGCATAATGTATGCTAATTGAAATATGTCCTTAATTTAACCATCGAAAGCGGATAAATCAAAAGGGAGAAAGACGTGGGATTGGAAGACACGCACACACGCACACACACTTATTACAACATTGCGCCCTCTCGAAGGAAGGACCAAATGAATAAGCTAAGCTATACTAAGTTAAGCTAATTATTACAAAATGAATTAATTAACTATACTAGTTAACTAATTATTACAAACCAATTGAATAACTAGCTATGCTAAGCTAATTAAAGAAATATTATAAACCAAATTAAACTAATTAATTACAACACTTGTATTAATTAGCCACAACAAACTAATAAAGCAATTAAACGGCCTCGAGGGATGAGGGATGCATGCATGCTCAGTTGCTCCACTTGAAAATACCATTGCCTTACCATCGGATGCTTCTGTTTGCACTCATTTGATCATCGAAAATTGTACCAACTTCCAGCTTGCTTTTGCACCAACACAGGAACATATTTGCACAAAAATTCACTAGTGGCCGGTCGGTCACAAAAAGTGGCTATCGGCCACCTCAACTAGCCGGTCGGCTAGTTTAAGTGGCCGATCGGCTACTTCAAGTGGCTAGTCAACCACCTCCTTTTCTAGACTTCTGTTTTTGCTGCAACAGAGAGCAAACAGAGGCAAAACAATGCATTTTCAAGAAATGTGTGCACTGCTACCCTCCTTATCATCTTTTAAGCTCAAAGGAGTGTAGCTCTTGGCTCTCAAGCCATCAACCAAGCATTTTCATGCATGATGGCCAAAGAACCAAATTTGTACAAGGTCAATGAATGCACAAACAAGACCAAAATAACCACCACCCTATCATGCATGATCAAGGGTGACGGTGACCAAGAAAAATGACACGTTTCATCACTTCGAGTATAAAACGCCCCATTTTTCTTGTGTTGGGATTAACGTCCGATCCAAACACATGTAATACAACACAACATGCTTAGTTTGTTCAAGTTTTACTTGTCATGTTTTATTTACTCATTTTAATTACCGATCCATTCTTTAACCGATTAAGTCCAAGGTGAGTGTCCTCTAATGAGAGAGGGGTCAACTAAAGGATGACTTAAGACATTAGAGAGATCATGCCGTTGGTTAGTAGAAACCCTCAAAAGAGGATTAAAACCATTAAGCACAAGTCTTAATCTCAAGCTTAAACACAACCTTAAGGCCAACCAACCTCAAAGAAAATGGAAAAGTGAAGAAATGAGGGAGGTTGTAGATATTTCAGTGCTGAAATGGCATGCAAAATGACACTAAATCATGCAAGCAACACATGCAATACATGCTAAAGAGTCTAACTCACTAAGCTAGTGAAGATCACAACACTATAGGCATGCAATATAAAGCTCAACTGACCAATCCAGCTCTGGACAGAGTTAAAATATGCCAAAACAGTGGCTAAAACATACTAAGATTGAGGTACAAAGGGCTAGAAAAACATGCTCACATGTTAGCTTGCAAACAAGACTCAAAACTCAACTCTCAAAAGTAATGAAAGAGTGAAATAAATGAGCATGTGACAGAGTTATATACACTGAAATTACATGTTAAAAGATACTACAACATGCAATTATCAAGCAAAACATGTTTAGAGGCCTAAAATGCCAAGCTAGTAAAGCCATTTGCACTACAACTATACAAAACAAAGCCCACATGACCAAAGCAGCCCAAAACAGAGTTAAATAATGCCAAATCAGAAGCAAACACATGCTAGAAATAAGCTAAGTTAAGCCACAAAAATATGCTACCATGTGATGCTAACTAGGTATGCAAGTGAGACACAAGGAGAGGACACTAACCCCTCCATTTTTGGACTTCAAAACATGCTTTTTACCACTGAAATAACTCTGAATTTCAGTGGTTTAAAGGCCCAAAAAGGTTGATTTTAACATGTTAAAAGATGGTGCAAAGGCTCACACAAATAAGCAACAAGAAGGGTAGACAACCCCTTGGCACAAAATGGCTTCAAACCAACATGTTAAGGCCCAAAAATCAGAACTTTTTGTAGTTGAAAACTAGGCCCAAAACAGTATAAAGAGATGGCAAAACAAGTATGTACAAAGAGCTTAAATGAGATAAGTCTTATACCTTTGAAGCATAGCACAAAACAGCCACTCTCTTAGGCTCAAACAACCTTCCAACAGCCCAAAATAGGTTCCAAGAGGCCTCAGCTCCAAGGTGGTCCAATTTGGTTAAAGACCAGTGTGCAAATGTGTAGAGAATTTTAACTATCAAGCATAAAACAAGAGGAGAGAGAGAGAGAGAGAGAGAGAGAGAGAAAATTCTAAAGAGAGAGGAAGAAATTTGCTCAAAATATCCAATCTCTCAAAATGGGGAAGAGACCCCCTCTTATATATAGAAAATCAAGTTAAAGGCTTGTATTCATCCCTCTATACACCTGTATGGAGGTAGCCTTGAGTGAACAACAGTAGGCACAGCTGGCAAAGAAATATCTAAAAAAGGTAACAAATGGCCGTCGGCTACTTTAGGTGGCCGACCGGCCACCTTAACTAGCCGACCGACCACTTCAAGTGGTCGACAAGGCCCCTCTCCCTTCCAGACAAGAGACACCAAGGTTTGGCCCAAAAACAAACACAAAACAAAAGGGGTTCAAAAGCTCAAAGACAAGGCGTTCTGTCGAAAACTTCGAGTGCTCAAAACAAGCACAATCATCGAGTGCACAAACAATGATGTCTAAGTCTTAAGGTCGGTCAAAAATAGGGTATCTACAGAAGTCAATAAATGCTGAGACTTTTTTTTTTAAATCAAAATATTAGAAAATTAAGATTAGAATATTGAAACTTCTATAAGACTTGTGAGTTAGAAACTCCTTTTTTCTTATATAATATATTTAGATATGGATATATAGATTATACCCATTTCAAAAGAGAAATGTTATTTTATTTTCAAGGGTATATTAGTAAATTCAGGGAACATAGTGACTGGGGCATATCTAGCTGGAAGCAGACGTGGAAAAGTCTGAATAGTGATAGAATTGCTGGGCAGATGGGATGCAATGCTAATCTAATCACGCGAAATCTCCCCTATTCCTAAAGCTCAAAATCTTTAAATTAATAAAAAAAAAAATTATTTCTTCTATTTTAAATAATTTGTCTAACATAAAAAATAAAAAAATATATATTTTTATGCTATTTTTTTTAAAAAAAAAATTCACCAATTAAAAAATCTTTTTGAATACTTTTAATTTGTAGAATGAAAAAAAAAAAATTTTAACACGGGAATATATTATTTTAATATTATTGTGTGGTAGACAAATAATTTAACATGAAAATAATTATGCAATAATTTCAAAACATTATTAAATATTTTGAAAAACAGAAATAAAAATATTTGAAGATAAAAAATTACATACCATTACTTACTAACTTGTGATCTCTTCCCTCTACTAATTTGATTTTTAAAGATAAAAAATTACATACCATTACTTACTAACTTGTGATCTCTTCCCTCTACTAATTTGATTTTTAAAATAATATTTCACACTATTCATCTTAAATTACTGAAAGACAAAATGTTAAATGACAATCATTGGTTGTCAACAACTTAAAAAAATGAGTAAAAATTATATTAACGTCTTGTTTAACAACTTTCAATCTTAACTAAAAAGTCAAAAAATTATTATAAATTGTTATATTATTTTTTTTTATATATTTTTCATAAAAAGTTAAAAAATTATTAAAATAATATATTATTAAATGAGACCTAAAAATAACATTTTAATTTTTTTTTAATTTATTAATAAAATTCAAATCGAGACATAGCCGAAACACTTGTTGGGTGTTGTGGAAATATGACATTAGTTCGAGTTTTTCAAATTTTGGATGCGTATTTTTAATTTTAATTTTTTTATTAAATATTTTACATTAATATAAAACTCACACTATATAAATCTTACTATATAAATTCTACACTTATATAGAATATTTAATAAAAATATTAATGAAACATTCGGTCCTAACATTATTTTAATGATAGTGTTACATGCATTAATTAGTATAATAACTAATGTACCAACATTAGTTATAATATTATTATTGACTTTACTTATTAATTACATTATAAATACTAAAAATCTCTTAAATTATATCACATTATCAATTGATACATCTATCTATACTATATATTAAGCAAAAGGAGTTTTTAACTCCAAACCTTGTAGGAGCTCCAATCTCCCAATCTAAATTTTCTAATTTTTTTATTTAAAAAAAAAATCTTAGCATTTATTAACTTCTCCCAACTTTCAAGTCTTATCCTCATAATAATACTTTAATGCATTAAGAACAAGCATAAAAAAAATTCTTTGAAATCCAACACATATGAATTCTTTGAAAAGTCCCAACAAATATGATTATTATCTCTCATAATAACACTTTAATGTATTAAAAGAAGATATTTAAAAAAAAAAAGAAGATATTTAAAAATCACAATTCATATATAGATAATTGTAAATACAATTCGTACATAGTACGAGTGATATGCTAGTTAATATAGTAATGGATGGATATTGACATTATTCTCACTCTAATTTAACCATCTCCAGTGGTGAAGAGAGCGAAAGCTACGGGGATCGGTGAACAGCGGTCAGTGACACACGTGTGCATGCGCGACAGGTCTGTTCCGTGTGGAACATGCTGGGCAGGTATCACGTGCGATTCTCTAATTAAATTCACCCAGGCACTTGGGTGTCTAAGTTTGACAGGTACTTCTCATTGCACGCTTCCTTTGCCAGACCAACTGTGGGACCCCTATCCATGCACCCCTGTGGCCCACCCTTCCACTCAATTCAAAGACTCCAACTCATTTTTTTGTTAATTTTTATTTTTAAGTATCGGTCGTATATTTGAACGGGAATATTTTTTGTATTTTTTGATATTTAATATAATAAAAAAATTTTTTTTTATCTATTTAAATAAAAAAAAAATTTACTTTTAAAAAGGTAAAAAACGTTTTTAGTATTAAAATTTTACTAATGTCATTACACCATCACCATCACTCTTACCTCCACCATTGCACCATCATCACCACGGCCACTGCTACTATATATCACCGTTGCCATCACCGCTACCGTCGCTCCACCACCATGCCACCACCTCAATTTTCACTTTTGTAACACCACTAATACTATCAAACATAGACAAATATTTTTTTTCATAAAAAAAAATTTCACTAAACAAACAGAGCATTAATATTTAAGATTGTTTATTAATTATTGAGAAACTACATGACCATTTTTATCTGTAATGCTTTCAGACTATCAAAAATATGTGAATTTTTTTTGGGTACTAGAACTTTCAAAATTTTAATATTATTATTTTGCGAGCTGAGGAGTTTAATTTATGTTTAAATCAGCAAATCACTACCTTCTAAAGGGAAAGTGTCTCTTGCTACTTATCAATTTTTGTCAATTGTTTGGATAGAAGTTACAATTTTTGACTACTTTGAGGTGAAGTAAATTAATACGAACTTAATTTATCCTTAACCCGTTCCACCCCTAGCTCATGTCCCGATTGTAAGTGTACTTAGGCCTCGTTTGGCAAAATGCCGGTTTAGTCAAAAAGTCAAAAAGTTATTAAAAAAGTCAAAAAGTCAACAACTCATATCAAAAAATCAAAAATTCTATTTTTTCTCTATTTTTTGCACATCTTTTCGTAAAAAGTCAAAAAGTCATTCCAAACATACTAGTTTTTTTTAGCTCATATTTTAGCCAAATAGTCAAAAAGTTACTAAATTAGCCTGTTCCCAAACGAGGCCTTAATTGACCGACAGTAGCGACCTACAGTTTTTAAAGATCTCGAACTAAGGCCAAGTTTGGCAAGTTAAAAAAAAGTCAAAAAGCTAAAAAGTTACTCAAAAAGTTAAAAAGTTATCTCTATTCACCAAAAGTCAAAAAGCACGGCTACACAACTCTCAATTCTAATTTTTCCCTACACACTAATTTATACAATTCTTTAATACATATTTTTCCATAAAAAGTCAAAAAGTTAACCCAAACATCCATATTTTTTTCCTCAACTTTTTAGTCCAAAAGGACAAAAAATGTACTTATTTAGAACACCCCAAACAACTCCTAAATATGAAATAAGATTTTATTCAACTAAATTTTTTAAAAGTTGAAACTTTCGATAATAATGATTTTTTAAAATTTTCTTATAAACTTTAGGCGACAATCTAAGTAGTCTAATGATCGAGCAACTTCTACTGACCGAACGTCCAGCCAGCCACACGTCCTGCTCGATCGTCCGACCACGTAACAAGAAAGGAATACTTTTGAAATGTTATCTTGAAGGGTTGACAATTAATAGTTCAGAGAGGTTAACCCTAGAATGATTGAAGCATATAAGTTAGAGACAAACTTAGACCCAATCTTGCTGTTTTGTTTGCAGTATTAATCAGCAACTACTATACTGTAGGATGCGTCACGTATGATTAATTTGTTCTCAATGCATGGCCTCCATGCAAGGCAAAAAATGACAACCATGAAACATCTCAGAATAAGACAACTCAAAACTGGATATCTTTAATTTATACCCAAAAACAATATTGCTTTTTTAAAGTCATTTCTGAGGAGAGGAATGAATGAAGAGGGAAATTATTATGGAGATTTATAGTAGCAAACACTTATATAATAGAGATAGACATAACATAGATTTGATGCTCTAGTGGTTGGTCTCTATGCGTTGAGGGACAGAGACAACTCTGCAATATGGATTATTGTTAATGGAGGGTGACCCACTATGCACCCTTGTGCATGGACAAACTGATGAGAAATTAAGGCTGAGCCATGGTCATTTCAATTGTGTGGGTTAAAATTTGTACTACATGGATATGGCGAGAAACACATTTCTATTGAGCTTGGAAAATAATGTCAAATTTTAAAAATATATACACCACACAATTAAATCGAAGTTAGAACCTGTCCGATCGTGTCATATTCGTTATTAAGAAGTCCTCTCCTAATTGGGTTGGAATTAATTCACTCAAGAATTCATGTCCTATCCATTTAGGAATCTCTTCACCTTTGATATTACTCAATTGATGTATCACCTATTGTTTCATGAAGTTCATCTCTATTACATGATTGAAATAGAGAGGTCCATTACATAATCAATAATTGTAAAAAAGACTAATCGACATATCAATACCTCAAATTCAGAAATAAAGCGTAGAAATTTTGAAATTCAAATTAATATGACAATTGTACGCCGTTGATTTTAAATTTCAATGAGGTGTAATAACCACATGCATTGGAGATCTCCATTCCAATGTATCATTTGTATTAATTAATTTCTTAATAATTACATTCAAATAAGGAAATTAATCATAAGTATTCATGTAGAAAGTGATATAGAATGGTAACAAAAAATCAGAGATATATAACATTTCTTTAGTCAATTAAAGGCGTACTCTGAATTAGATTGGACTCTATCATAACATTGACTATTCATATCCTGCCACGTGACCCCTCAATTCGAAATCATACCATATAATTAATTAAACTTTTAAATTCACGTGAACTTACTTAAAAATAAGTACCCACACTAGTATTTTACTTTGGAGTAATACTAAGGACCCTAAAAAAATAACTATGTAAATCTTGTACAAAACTTTTGATAAATTTTTTAAAATCTCTAGCATTTTTGTTCTATTTGTGGTATAGACTTGACCTTGAAGGATTAATCGAACAGGTCGGGCCTACACTGGATTAGCCAGATTGCAGCCTTGTTAATATATGCTGTGGTGAGTACGTATGTGCCAGTGACTTGTGCATGGTTGGTACGTAACATGTTTGCCTAGCCAAGTCTTGTTTGGTCACAAAATTATTTGACACCAAACTGATCATCCTTGTTTGACTTGATTTCATTTGAAATTCTAATATAAATTATTCATGGATATGGTGGCAGTCAACATATGCTACAATTAATCAAGTTTGTGTCCTGCATTATGAGAGTGTAGTAATGATAGATAATTAATCATTATTTTGAAAATTAAATATTTACTGATAAAAAAAATATTTTTTAAACAAAAACAAAAGTAAAAAAACGCAAACAGTAAAAATACTTTCACGATCATTTTCAAATTGGGCATACCAGCATCGATGCTGATACTTTCACGATCATTTTCAAATTGGAAACTTCATTAGTGATATCACTAATGAAGTTTCCAGTGAACAAAATCAAAAAATTTGGTAAAGCATTTTTAAGAGTAGTGTGTTCTATCTTCTTCAAGTTAAAGGGTTGTTTAGGATGTGCTATATAAGTACACTTTTTAATTTTTTAGTTAAAAAAGTAGAGAAAGAAATATGCATGTTTGGGATAACTTTTTAAATTTTTACGAAAAGATACGTAATAAAATATTATAGTAAAATCAAAATGATCATTCTACTCTTATTGACTTTTTGACTTTTGGATAGTTAATTTCAAAGGACAAAATAATAATTTTACCCTCTGGGTGTTCCCCACAATCTTCCCCCAAATAGTATGGATTTTTTAATTTTTTTAATAACTTTTTGACTTTTATAAGTTATCCCAAATCAAGCCTGATTTATGAATTTGGGTATAAATTTTGAGGGAAAAAAAGGAGAGTAGTAGGTGAAATGTAAATAAAATATAGTTACATTTCACACACATTTTTACACTTTTTTTTTCTTTCTAAATTCCTATATAAATTCATGATCCAAACACAACTTAATTAACTTCTTTTAAACAATGAGTTTAACAGCTCCATGATTGCTTATAATGAAAACCACCACCCTTCAAGTGCCCTCAAAACTAATATTTTTATTAAGCAGAGAAGATTAAGCTCATGATTAGCTATGTGTGTTGAAGAAAAAAGAATAGTCAGCCTTATACTAGTCTCGGAATATTGTGTGGCCTTAGAAAATTTTACAAGTTAGACAATACTAATCTACCATTTGTAAAGTTGTTGAGAAATAAAATATAACCCCCTTATACTATGTTATGTAATTCCTTATTTATAAAAATTAAAAAAAAATTAAAAAAATTCATGTATATAATGTTACTCATGTTTTTCTAGGTAGATTATAGTATTGGATTGGAATAATTAATTCATATGACTCATATTTCAGTATTTAGTTATAATTTTTGTTATTTAGATTATACTCTGATAAATACTCTATTTGATAAAATTAGTGAATTTTTTAATTATATAATTCATAATACAAAATAAACATACAATGGAGATTATATATGTCCATATTCATTACAAAACAAACATAAACAAAAGGAGATTATATGTATCCTATTAATTCAGCTAGATAACTAGTCTTATACTAATTTTATAAATTATTATTATTAATTTTGCTAATCGAACAAAAATTGAATCAAGACTACTTAATAATTTTGAATGAGCAAGTGGTCTCACGCCCAATGTACCATACCCCTCATGATTGTTCAAAGTTCCCCACTTCACCAACCAACCAAACACAACTAAACTATAGTATAAATTACTACATGAACTACAATATTTGAATATATGAAAAGAAAGATTCACATTCATATTAAATAGTAATAGTACTACTTACTTAATCAAGTACACTATAAATAAAATTTAAAATGTGACGGCAAAACCCTGCAGCACTCAATAGGACCCACTTTACACGCATGCGCAAACTAGTCGAATATGGTGTGATTAAAGTCCTACGATTTTGGGGCCAAACTTTAAATAAAATTTTATAAATTGATATGTGACACTTATCAAGTTAACTAATTAATTGGGCTTTCATTTCATATTTGAAGGTTTTATTACTGTTTTTCATGTGAGGAAACTTTATTAAATTTTTTTAATTATTATTTATATATTATTTTCTTAACTTTTCATAAATATAAATGAAGTTCAATGGGTGAATAAATTATTTGGTTTGATTTTCAGAAATTATTTTTTAATTTTTCTGAATAAAAAATAATTTGACAAAAATAAATACTAAAAAGGTATTTTATAATTTTTAAATTTTTTATACCTTTTAAAAAGATAAATTTATATAGAAATATTCAGTGTTTCTTATTTTTTTACTAAATTAATTTTTAATTTTTTAGAAAATAAAAATAAAAATAAAAATAAATAGTGGGTGTAACAAAGTTAGGCCTCGTTTGGAAACAGATTATTTTAGTAATATTTTGACTTTTTACGAAAAAAATGTGTAGAAAAATAAAGAGAGTGATATAACAATTTATAGTGACTTTTTAATTTTTTTGAGTAAAACTAAAGATTGTCAAATGAAATCTTTAATCTAGCAGAAATGCTAATGGGATGGGTGTTGTACATGTTGATCAATTGAGATTTAAGGCCACCTTTAGTTGCTTGATAGAATAAGTGACGATATGAATAACCTTGGGATAAGAGAGGGATTACTCATTCCATATTTAGAGGGACTGAATTGGTAGTGACATTATTGTATATGGTTGGTAATTTAATTCATTAGTTTTTATCATATTCCCACCCATTGTGAAATTAAGTGACCACTCATTTATGTCATATGAGACACAATTTCAGTGAACTAAAGAATGGTCGTAATTAATTTTTTGAGTTTTGTAAACTTTTGAATTATGAATTGTTTAGTAAATTGTTTGAGGAATTGGGATCATAGTTTTCATTATTAGAGTTTTCCAATAGGTTTTGAGGTATTCTTTACATTTATTAGTTCCAGCAACTTTTAATATTTTAGATTGTTTATTATATTTATTCAAATATTTCGTTCATCAATAGAATAATTTATTTCTCTTGCATTTCCTTTGAGTTCTACAATCACTCACATGTAAAGATAATAAAGTCTTCATCATTGAGATGAAGAAAAGACCTCAACGGTGTTTCCTCTTTTATCACCAATTTTCATTCTGTTTTAGAAGTTAGCTCGAGGGTACCGCTCATATTCGGTTCACAATCTGATCTTGACATGCTTGTATTTTCATACATCACTGTCATTTTCAATTATTTTCAACATAGCGTCAAACATATATTCTATAACAGTCAAATGTGACCTAATTTGTACCTTTATTTTCTTTTATTGAGATTAGAGATATTCCTTTGGGTATAGAAGGCTTTAAATTGATGTCCATTTTCATGATTAATATGTAAACTAAGTAGAAAATGGGTCCTAATACCATATTTCGTATGTGTAGGCCATTTGAAGCCTATACACTTTTGACCATAGGATAGGATATAGCCTTTTCTTTTCCTATAGTTCAAGCAATTCCTATTATTAAAATTTTAATGTAAAGCATTGCAGTTAGACATATAATATGATAACTTAATTGCCATATCAAGCTGTTATGATTTAGTGGTCCTCCCAATGAAGCTTCTCTTAGATGTCATTCACTTCCTTTATAAAAAAAAAAATTGAAAGAGAAAGAGAGAGTTTATTAATTTCAACACTATGATAATTAGGGTAGTCAAGATAGGAATGCTTTAAAATTATATTAGAGCATAGCTCACCAATGAATTATATGTAGAATGGGAGATTATATATATCTAAAAATTAGTTGTGATGAAATCTCCCATACTTATGATATAAAAAGAATAAAGGCAAATAACATGTAGTTTGTATATTTTATTCTTTGTATCATTTTGATTTCTGCAATTTTAATTGAGTTGATAATTTTGACACTAAAAATTTTAAATTTTCTATCAATTAAGTCTAATGAAAAACAATCATTAGCGTTTTTGGTAGAAAGTATAGTGAGATTTGTGGAATAGTCCTCAATTTCTATCATTAACAAGTTGAGCGATGTTCCATTTCTAACGGCGGAAGAAGAATATGCAAGCTGGAAGGACTTGAATAAGCCGGGAGGGATCAAGGATTTCCATATAAGTGGGGCGAAAATATAAATATTAACAAAAATTTTAAATAAAAAATATTGTTCGTAATATTAATTTTTTATCTACATATAAAAAGTGAAAATAAGATGAAAACATATACAAATAAGTATTTTTTTTTTATTTTTATCCATATTGAAAACAATAGTAATTATAAAACAATGTATTTACTAAATTGAGATATTTTGAGTTGTGTTAGACGTTTTTTCATGTCATTAAAAACATTTATGATAGGATCAACTTTAAAATTTGCATAATGTCTTCCTCAATAAATAAGATCAAATAATTAGCTAATACCTTATTTTTTTATCTAGAAATAGGACTTGTTATCAATGGTAGTTATAAAAAATTATTAATTTTATTATATTTTGTCTATTTTTTTTTATTTTATACTTTAATCCAATGTTTTATAGATATAGAGAAACAACCATTTTAATTTTTTTTTTTTTTAAATCAAGAGAGGATGACCATTTAAAGTTTCTAAAAAAAAATACTTAGAGAGGAGGCCAACCTCTATAATTTGGAGATAATTATAATTAATACTACTATAATAATAGAGGTTTTCAAAATCGTGGGGGGTGATCGCCCCCTCTTCCCCCCCTCCCCCCCCTCCCCTTGTTGATAAGATATTTTTTAAAAAATGTTTTAGAGCTCTAGAGCATGCTCTAATGATGTGACAGTTATGTGGGGTTTACATTGATGTGATATTTTGACTTAAATATATATATATATAATATATTTAGAATCTGCCAGCTCAGTAGAGCTCGGTTTAGAGCTCTAGATCATCACTGATATTTTTTAATAGAACAATGATACATTCCTCTAATTTTGAAGCTCTAATAATGTGACAAAGAATAAAAATAAATAAAAATAAATAAAACTAAGGCTAAAACATCACATCGCAATGGAATCCACTCTCATTAGAGTTCATTAGAGTTCCTTTATTAAAACTTCCAATCATTTTTCTTTTTAATTGCACAGGAAATACAATGTGCTTAGCCTCATAAAGATCCCTCTACATGGGTGTGCTATAAAACTAGAAGAACAAAACTAAACATATCAATTCCTTTTATCGGTCTTTTCGAGTTGTATGCACATTGATGACATGTGACCACTTTTTAGGGGCAAAATAGACATAACATATGGCATGTATGAGCATATTTTTCATGTAAGGCCCCAACTTATGTTGAGCTATTTTGAAAAGATGATTATAATCAGTTTTTTGGTTAAAAGCTTATTAAAATGCTGATTATAATCAGCTTTTTGTGAAAGAAGGAAGTGGATTATAATCTAGGAAGTAGATTATAACCCACTTCCCAAAAGACCTCGTTATTGATTAGGCCAAATTGATATAAAATAAAATAAAAAAATTCAACGTCAAAAATGTCCATCAAAAATGCATGAACCAAAATGATAGGAGAGCAAAATTTAGGGACAACTAATGTAATTTTTGCTCCACAAAAATTCAAAAAATTACTGGGGTTAGTGCTAAATATTGTTCAGTTGATTGGGCAATTGATGCATGAGATCATCTCTCGGATATGAAGATAATTAAATAAAAGCGTACATTTAAATTATTAAGTTACTTTTGTTTTTCTATGCGTTAAAACCATACAATTAAACCAAAACAATCTTTGTCGAAGAACCGACACATCTAATTGCAAAAATTTATTTTATTAAACCGGCTTCCAGAAGGATATACTTAACCTAGGCCTAGCTTTTAACAATCTAGATAAAAACAAAAAATAAAAAATAAATGGGCAACAAAGTTTTGCATTTATGTGTATATGTTTGGTATTTGATATCATAATAAATGAAAAACTAAGACCATCTCCAAACCTGAACCAAATCTGGCATCAAATTTAAAATTTGGTGAAAAAAGTACTTTTTCATGCTCCAACGATTTTACCAAATTGATATCAAATCGAGATTTCACCAAACGTTTCACCAAAATGAGGCCAGGCTCCGCATTTCATCAAAACACTGTGCATGACCGTTGGGGGAGACCAACCGGCCGACCAGCCGGTTGACCGGCCGATTGACCAACCGGTCGACCACCAAAAGGTTCAAACAGTTTCAAAAAAAAGGTCAAACAGTTGAATAAAAAAAAAAAAAAAAAATTTTGCCTTACCGGTCGACCAGCCGGTGGACCGGCCGGTCGACCAACCGATCGACCACTAAAAGGTTCAAAAAGTTCAAAAAAAATCAAAAATCAAAAATAGATAAATAAATAATTTTTTTTGGCTTAACCGGTCGATCGGCCGGTCGACCAACCGGTTATCCCGGCACAGATTTGATGAAAATCAACCGTTGGAGCACTCGGTATCAGATTGAGGAAAAGTCATTTTTTTACTCAGATTTAATATAAACTTTGGTTCAGGATTGGAGATACTCTAACAGAAAACAAGTTTGTTTTGACAAAAAATATTCTACTTTTTAAATGTGAAAAATATTTATCATTGTCCTTGTCACTACTGTCATTACCTCTCTCCTTGTAGTCGTATTACCAAGTCTTCCACCATAACCACCGTCATTTTCAAAGTCACAATCAAACACAGAAAATATTTTTCATCAAAATAAATGTAATTTTAACCTTGTATATATTCACTAATTAAATACTTACAAAAAAATGGTACTGCTAAAAATGAGCAGACAATGTGCTGTAGATTGGAGGAAAATGTTTGAAATAGGTTTTGAGGTAAATTACATTAAATTCTCTCCTGAGATTGGTAAAAAAATACATTGAACTCCTTAAAATTGATGAAAATACATTGAGTTTTTCTGAAATTTTAATTTACGCAAAAAACAGAAGTTGCTGTATCTTTTTTTTTGTTTTTGTTTTATGGTCTATCAATAGGATATTAATTACAAATATGAGAATAATTATATCAAACTAGACAATTATAATTCAGCAACACATATCTACAAATCCAACTAAACAATCACTACAAAATGGTGCTTGCCAAGGGTGGAGAAATTTTCTCCCGTAAGTGTTAATTTAACAACAAATAACTAACATTTGTTGATTAAAAAAAAAAAAAATGCTACACAACCCCTAAACAAAATACCCTAATTGAAATTGAAAAGTTCATATAATTATTAAATTTGTTAACAAAATTTTTTTTTTTTTTTACGCTCAACAAGAAAGGAGAAATTAGCCAACTTAATTTGACATTGAAATCCGAGAACAAATTTAAATTTTGAAAGGTCAAAAAAAACAAAAAATGATCTAACATCAATTTGGCTGGCAAAGTCACCAAAAGACTAAAATCGTCCACCCAACAGAAAATCTAAAATTAGATCCTTTGTCCTAAGCTTTTGGAGACCAGCATCATCTATCTTTGATCTTCTCCTTTTCCTCAATAATCCCAATATTTACCTTCTTTTACCCTTTGTTAAAAGATTAAATATAATAGAAAAGGGAAAGTTTGGGACTTAGACTTATCTATTCAGAATGTTTTAAATAAGTGATTGTGTAGCAGTGTTGATATATATACTAATTGATATATTAATTAATATACTAATATAATTATGATATTATCATTGAAAAATTATGACTCCACCTATTATATAAATTATAAAAATTTAAAATTTATAAAATTATATCACATCATCAGTTAGTAGACTAATTGGTATATCAATTGGTGCATATAACATTATTCATTGTATAGTGGAGATTTATTTGTGTAGTGTGGGATCTATATAAAATCCATGTAAGGTGTAGTGAAAATTAATTTCTCAACTGATAAGAGTGAATTTATAGTATTACTCAATAGAAAAATTAAAAAGATTACATGATTAATATTGTGATGATGAAAGATAAATGTTCATTTAATTTAATTTATAATTTTTTTATAAGTGAGATTATGTAAAATGATATTATTACACTCAATATTTATTCTAATTGTAATGTTGGTTAAGTAATACTATAACTACACCATTAAATTAAAAGATAAGTTTAGCCAATAGTAAGACTTGCGAATTTTACTTTTATTAGTGCGTACTTGTGGCTTGATCTTCCAAAATTTCGTTCTAACAAGAGTTTCAAGCCTTTTTTTTTATCCAATCAAATTTCGCTGCTCCCTTCTAGTAAAAGCTTAATTAAATTTTTTTATCTATATGTGCATAAATTGAAAACTGTAATCGATTAGGCATTTTTTTGACCGATAAACACTAGTTGGATGACGCTCATGAGACGATATATTTGTTCACAATTATAAACCCAATGAAAAATCAATAATTTCAGTGATCGAGATGAACGTATCTTTTTCCATTATAGTGACGTAGCGCTATGTTCAAGCAAAAAATGGCCCCCACAGACTTGAGAAAAAAGCAAAAGCTTTCTACTTTTCTTTTTTTTTTTTTTATAAATTTTTTTTCTCTCCTCATTAATGAAAGAGATTACAGAAGAAGATCTGCCTTTGTTTTGCTTTGCTTTGCTTTAGCTCATCATCTTCGCGTGTGAACACCAATTTCTTCATCTCTACTTTCTCTCTCACTCCTCGATCATCACAAACCTCTCTCTCTCTCTCTATGTGGACATTGAAGATCTGTCTCTCATCCATATCATCATTCTTTTAAGACGCATTTAAAAAAACACATAAACAAAAAAGAAATTCATAAAACTTAAATTAAATTAAAAAGAGAAATTTTTTTTTATTATTTCTCTCGACGTAAACCCCCAAACCAATACTAAAAAGAAAAACACATATATTTTTTTTTTTTTAAATTAAGAAATTAAATCAAGCCATTAGCGATGGCTCGATTGGTATCGAGGCGAGTTGTCTCGTAAACGGGCAACTCTTCCCGATACCTGTCGATACCAATGGCGGAGAGATTGTCAAGTTCGAAAAGATCAGAGCTAGCGTAACTAGCAGCATCATCATCTTCATCATCATCGTCATTGTCAAACTGATCTTCGTCGTATTGAACTTTGTTCTGATAATTCTTCAACAAATCTCTGGCCACTTCCTCGACTCGGCGATTCTTCTCCATGATACGAAGCTTAAGGTCTTCATTAATGGAGTTTCTCTGTGTGCTGTTCGGATCATCTTTGTTCAACGATTTTTCTCCGCACGGTTGACAATCTTCATCCACAATCACACTCACAGGATAGAATCTGACTGATCTCTTCACTCCATTGCTCAATTTTCCTCTTGAAGATGGAGTTTTGCTCAAACATGATCGGGAAAACGAAGAAGCCGATGAACATGCAGATGCATATGTTGATGATTTCGATTTACAATCAGAACTCGTGTCATTGTAACTTCCGGTGTTGGACGGCGATGAAATCTTCGCCTTCTTAGGACTCCCTGCAGTGAATAGAGAGTTGAGGAAGTTCGAGAGTTTGCCTCCGGGAGAGATCGGCTGCTTCGCCTTCTTGAGGTCGCCGTAGATCTTCATTGCTTTCGATTTCGTCTTCACGAAACTGTTTTCGTGTTTCGGCTTTTGATTTTTCGAATTATCAAACACCTTGAATTCACCACTACTACTACTTCCTTGTTTGTTGAATTTCTCTGGTGGAGCCGAAATGCTCGTCCGAATAGGTTTCGGCCTGTGAGAAGTGAAAGTTGAAGAAGACCTACAAGGAACTCCATGAACAGACTCGGCTTCGGAGGACGAAAATCCGCCTCCGGAGCTCGAATCGGAGGAGCTTGAGCTCGATTTCAGGAACACGGATTCGTCGCGATTCGGCCGAGTCCGCGATTTCGTTTCGAAATCCGCCACGGATTTACGGCGGAGAACGATCTTCTCGCTCACCTTTTTTTCCATCCACTTCTCGATTATGCAGGCTCGCCGGAGATTCGCCGTGTCTACATCGTCTTCAAAACCACCGCCATGACAATTACTGCTTTTCTTCCTCATTGTTTCTCTGTAGAGAACAAACTCGTCTCCTCCGCGTCCGCGTCCGCGTCCGCCTCCTCCTCCTCCTCCTCCTCCTCCTCCTCCGCTGCCTTCGTCAATGGAGCGATAGATGGCGTCGAGAAGAGTGGATGAGAAAGATGGATTGTTGTTGTTATTGTTGTTGTTGTCTCTTTGTCGTCTATATTGATATTGATATTGAAATTGATCGTCTCTGAGTGATCTATCCCAGCTTGTATCCATGTGTGATCTTTATAGTTTTGATGAATGAAATGAAACACACACACAAACACAAAGGAAAGAGAAGATGACAATCAATAAGAGAGAATAAAGGCTTTATTGTCTGCTGTGAGAGAGTCAAAAGCTGCAAATACGAGTGAGGGAATTGAGAGATACAGAGGGTACAGACATTTGTGAGAATTGGGAAGGGAACAATGGAGACATGGTAATTGATGTTTGCTTTTGCTGTGTAGAGAGAGAAAGAGACAATTTTAGAGAGAGAAATAGAGAGTAATGAAAGCCAGAGGTCACGCTCGGCCTGACGCTGAGGGGAGAGAGAGAGAGAGAGAGAGAGAGAGAACAAAGAGATGATGAGAATGGGAGAGAGGGGGGGTTGTTTTTTGTTTTTAGGTACAACGGAAAGAAATGAGAAGACAGAACTCGGTTGTGACTCTGTTTCACTCGCACTTTATAGGGCAGGGGACTGTGCCCTGTTTAGGAAGTGGGATTGGGGTTTTTTTTTTTTTTTTTTTTTTTTTAAGGTTAAAATTTACAATAAAATAAAATAAGTTAAAATAATTAATAAGATAAATTTTCATATTAAATTTATAATTATTTTATTTTATTTTTCATAAATATCATATTTACCTATAAAAAAATTTAATATTTTTTTAAACATAAAAATTTTTATTGATTAAAATAACTAAAAATTAAAATAATTTATTAAAATAATCAACTTTTCAAAGCAGGCATGTGTTTGTGGGATATGAATTAATGTTACCGCTTTTTTATTCACATTATTCGATGACGAAAATGATGTATAAATTTACTTGTAAATTTAGTGATGTATCAAGAAAATAATTAATTGATAATTAAATAATAAATAAGAAAAAAAATTAATGTAAATATTTTAATAGAGTGTCACATTACTTAGTCTAGATTTAAGGGTTGTTTGGGTGTCTTAAATAAGTGTACTTTTTGTCTTTTTAAACTAAAAAATTGAGGAAAAAAATATGGATGTTTAGGTTAACTTTTTGACTTTTTATGGAAAAATATGTATTAAAAAATTGTATAAATTAGTGTGTAGGGAAAAATTAGGATTGAGAGTTGTGCAACCGTAATTTTTGACTTTTAGTAAATAGTGATAGCTTTTTGAGTAACTTTTTAACTTTTTGATTTTTTGACAACTTGCCAAACTCGACCTTAATTTTTTTTAACCTAAATAGCAATACTTTAAAGTAAATTCAAGTATGCAATAGTTGTGATTTTTGTGATTTTTTGTTATGGTCTATTGTAATATTAATTAGAATTAATTACTTAAAAATCCTATTTACAAATATTGTGATAGTTCAAGTCTTATTTAAGATTTTTTGAACCAATCAATCCTGATAATGCTATTAGTTTTTCTAAATTTTCAAAATTAAAAATATTATCAATTTTACATAATAATGTTCCAAATAATTGTTTCATTAATTGATGAAAAAAAAGAGCATAAGATTAAATATTTTTATCATTCTACTTATTGATTTGATTCAACTATTCAATAAAACCGAAAACATTAACAGTTTTTTTTTCCAGTTTTAAAACAGAGAACATTATTAGTTTTTTCATTGTCATTTTTTTTTAAAAATTTTGTACATCAATGTTCCATTATCGTACTTCTTTATAGATAAAAAATTGGGGTACTTACGTGTAGGTCATATTAACTAGAATTATTTACCTACAGGTCCTAACTAATAAATTTAACACTATAAAAATAAGAATTTGATAAATTTATCACTATAAATTTATTCATAAAAATAAAGAGACTGATAAATTTATCACTATAAATTTATTCATAAAAATAAAAGACTGATAAATTTATCTTTATCACTTAATAAATTTATCAATAGGACTTAATGGGTAATAAGTCTCCAAAGTAGGACCTATTGGTAGTTTACCCTAAAAAATTTCAGTTTTGTACAAAAAAAAATCTATTTTTTCAATTTTAAATTTTTTTTTTTTTCACACAATTTTTTTTTTTTTTTGTTTTTTTCAATTTGAAAGTTGATGTTTTAAAGTTTTGAAAATTAAAATAAATATTAAATCATCATGTTCCTTTATAGATAATCATAAATGATGAACAATCATTATTTGAACGGCAATTCCACCTAGTAAAAATTTAATGGGATTTGAACGTTTAAAAAATTTTAGTTAAAACTTAGGCCACGTTTGGGAACTTGTAAAAAAGTCAAAAAGTCAAAAAGTTACTCAAAAAGTTAAAAAGTTAACACTATTCACCAAAAGTCAACAATTACGGCTACACAACTCCCAATTCGAAGTTTTCCCTACAAATCAATTTTTACAATTTTTTATTACACATTTTTCCATAAAAAGTCAAAAAGTTAACCCAAACATCCATATTTTCAACCTCAATTTTTTAGTCCAAAAAGACAAAAAGTACACTTATTTAGGACACCCCAAACAACCCCTTAATGGAGTATAAATTCATAAATCCCTATTAATTATGACTAAATTATAACTTATTGTGATGTTAGTTATGACTTATTATAATATAATTTATGATATTATTTTAATTATAATTCAAAAGATTTTTATTTATCTGTTATGTGTTGTTTTGATTATAACTCTTTTTTCAAAAAAAAAAAATTATGATTGAAAATCTAGTTATAATATTTGTCATAACTAACAATACAAATATCATAACTTATATATGATACACATATTTTTTTTGAGAATAGGTTTGATGATAACCCGTTGAATAAATAGATTCAATTTAATTAACTTAGAATTTTTTTAAACGTTATGTTTGGAGTTTAAATTTAAGTAGAAATTTCAAAAAAGAAAAACGAAAAAAATAAGAAGTGACTAGGGAAAATGAGAAAAAAAATTAAATTAGAAAAATTCTCTAGACCTCCACAGGGTGTCACCCTCACAATCTCTTTTGGTCTGTGATTGGCCAATTTTTTTTTTTTTTTTCTCCTCCAATCACCAATCCCTACGTGTGTATGGGGTGGTGGGAGTGGGGGGAGAGGGGGTCTCAATCACTTCCGATTAAATTATATTGTGAAAATTACACACACACACAAAAAACAAAAAAAAACAAACAAACAAACAAACAAATAGAGTTTAACACTTGTAACAAAACAAATTCTAATTTTTAATTTTGTCAATTTAAATTTTAAACGTTTGATTTGTTTTCAATTTAAACAATTTGCATATTTGCGTTAAGTAAAATAAAAAAAATTAAAAATCATTTTTTAAATATTTTATGTATATCTACATTGAGTTTAGTGACTAAAATATTATTTTTTTTAAGATTTAAATTGAAAAAATTAAAAATTTATTTTATTATAAAAATCTTGAGTGATTTTTTTTTGTAATTGTCCTAATTATATTTCATTCACATTTTTATCATATTTTTCCTTTATTTTTTAAATTTATAATTTAAATACAATCTAAGTGAGATGGTGACACATTAGCATCTTACATAGTCATTAACATTTTTATATAGAAAAATTATTTATATATAAAATTTTCATACTCAAAACTCGTCTAGAATAATATAATAGTTGTATTTTTAAAATTATGAGCCAAAATAATAACTGTTATAATTTATGTACGGGGAGCAAACATTCCGGCAAGCCCGTACTCCTTTCTTCCAAGCTCCGTTTCTGTCCGATCACCTGCGAACACAACGGCGGTGAGCTACCCGGCGGTGTGTGGCCGGAAAACCCCTCCGACGATCAAGTTAGCACACAACTTGGGATAGAGAGAGATAGAGGGGAGAGTGTTTGGTGTAAGTATTTTCTTACCAAGTGTCCGTCTCCACGTATGGAGGGCGCAGACAAGCCTATATACCTTCTGCGCCCCATATCCACTCCCAGTCATCTCCTGACACGTGGCTCTGCTATCCCATCTGTCAGCATAAACCTTGTTGAACATCACCTAATCTCAACTGCCAGCCTTCTCTGCTGGAGCTCGGCAGCCGAGCTGCTCTACCCGTGGCCGGGCTGTGCTGCCTACCCAAGCACTTCACTGGCCAAGCTCAAGAGAACCGGGCTAGGCAGCATCTCTGTAAAGCCGTGCCCGGGACATCTCGTGCTCACCAGTGGTCGGCCTTCCTGCCGAGCAAACAAGTATCTCGGCCGACTGCGCTTTTTCGGGCGCCGGTCATTTAACTGATTGTTCGGCCCTCCTGCCGAGCAGACAGGTAGCTCGGCTGACGAGGCCTTTCCGGGAGCCGATCAGTCGACCTAACTAGCTGCGTTGCCTTAACCGAGCAAATTCTTTCCGGACTGGGCGGCGCATGTTCGGCCCAACACCTGCCCGGCCCAAGTCCTAGTAGCCCAATTCTAGGCGGATCGCAGATCATCTCGGCCCAATGCCACATTGGGCTTCCAACCTGCTAGGTTGTTACCTCGGCCCAATTCCAGATCATAAATCTCCCTCTCAATTGCTCCTTAATTCCGTCCGCTGAAGCGTGACTGGGATTACCTGCTCTGACCGGGGTAGCACCTCCTCGGTCCGTAGCTTATTTTGTGTCAACCGGGCTAGCTGGCATGCCTGCCTTCAGACGAGACCGGTCTCTTCCCCGGTCAACGCCCATTCTGATCTGGTTGTCTCTTCGCTTGCTCGGCTGACGCCTCACCTGTCCCCCGTCTCTTCAACTCTGATGCTGCCATTAATGGTGACAGGTGGCACCCTCCCATTTGTCCTCGAGCGGCCAACCAGCCGTCGAAAGAAATTCAAATTTTTGGCGGCATTGCGACGCCTATAAACATGCATCTCCCACCTTCCCACAGACGGCGCCAATTGTACGGGGAGCAAATATTCCGGCAAGCCCGTACTCCTTTCTTCCAAGCTCCATTTCTGTCCGATCACCTGCGAACACAACGGCGGTGAGCTACCCGGCGGTGTGTGGCCGGAAAACCCCTCCGACGATCAAGTTAGCACACACCTTGGGATAGAGAGAGAAAGAGGGGAGAGTGTTTGGTGTAAGTATTTTCTTACCAAGTGTCCGTCTCCACGTATGGGGGGCGCAGACATGCCTATATACCCTCTGTGCCCCATATCCACTCCCAGTCATCTCCTGACACGTGGCTCTGCTATCCCATCTGTCAGCATAAACCTTGTTGAACATCACCTAATCTCAACTGCCAGCCTTCTCTGCTGGAGCTCGGCAGCCGAGCTGCTCTACCCGTGGCCGGGCTGTGCTGTCTACCCAAGCACTTCACTGGCCAAGCTCAAGAGAACCGGGCTAGGCAGCATCTCTGTAAAGCCGTGCCCGAGACATCTCGTGCTCACCAGTGGTCGGCCTTCCTGCCGAGCAAACAAGTATCTCGGCCGACTGCGCCTTTCCGGGCACCGGTCATTTAACTGATTGTTCGGCCCTCCTGCCGAGCAGGCAGGTAGCTCGGCTGACGAGGCCTTTCCGGGCGCCGATCAGTCGACCTGACTAACTGCGTTGCCTTAACCGAGCAAATTCTTTCCGGACTGAGCGGCGCATGTTCGGCCCAACACCTGCCCGGCCCAAGTCCTAGTAGCCCAATTCTGGGCGGATCGCAGATCATCTCGGTCCAATGCCACATTGGGCTTCCAACCTGCTCGGTTGTTACCTCGGCCCAATTCCAGATCATAAATCTCCCTCTCAATTTAAATAAAGGGTAAATTATAATTTAACCCCCTGTGGATTGCCTCAAAAACACGGAGCTCCTCTGTAGTGTCATTTGTAACACTTAAACCCCTAAACTAAATACCAAATTATAATTTTTGACAGATCCATTTATTTAACCAGAGTGTGAGATTCACGAGCATGAAAGTGTAAGCAGCACTCTCTTCTGCCAAAAACATTACACTTTTGGACCAAGTTGAGGAAGAGGGTAAAAAAAAAACCCAGTGGTGAGTGTTAAAAGTTCATGTTGCAAAGACTTGCCGTTGGTGCTGGTGGTCTCAACGCGCATGGTGGTGGTTGTGTTTGAGCTTAGTCCAGTCTGGTTTCTTGGCTGGTTAAGCTTACAGTGTGTAGCTCATGTTGCAAAGAGTCTCTCTTTCTAATTTTCTCTCCATGTGAACTTGCCAGAGAAGCACCAAATAACTATCCCACATGTACAGCAGGTGAATGCCTCACAGTGGTGTGTCATTAGTGTATTCTGTGCTGTTAGACATACAGTTGTGTGTGTGTGTGTTATAGTTCACCATTTTCACCCCTATTTTCACATTGAACACATTAGAAAACCCTTACTCCCCTCATTTTCTCACTTCCCAATCACACCCAAATCCAAATCCAAATCCAAATCCAAATCAAAATCAAAATAAAAGAAAATGGAAGGTCATCCTAGGAGAGCCGAAGCAGAACGATTACTTGGAATCGCCGAGAAACTCTTGCAAGGCCAAGATTTCAACGGCTCTCGAGACTTCGCGATCTTAGCTCAAGAAACCGAGCCCTTATTAGAAGGTCCCGATCAGATCCTGGCCGTAGCCGAAGTCCTCCTCGCCACCCAGAAACGGATCAACAACCACCACGACTGGTACTCCATCCTCCAAGTCGATTTTAGAAGCTTCAGTTTGTTGTGTTTGACCAGCCGTCACCGGTGATGAGGTTGTGATATGGGGATGAGGGTGGTAGTGAAGCTATAAGCATGGTATCCGGCGTTGGGCAAGAGAGGAAGATGGTCCACGTGAACTTGCCAGAGAAGATGGAGAGAGAGAGAGAGAAAGAGAGAGAGAGGGAGATATAGAATAGAGATACGAAGTGATACAAATAAAATGACTGAGTGGAAAATATCTAAGGGCATTTATGACTTTTTATTACTTTTGTTACGTCCGTCCAAAATTACAATTTAGTATTAAATTTAGGGGTTTAAGTGTTACAAATGAAACTACAGGGAGACTCCGTGTTTTTTAGGCAAACCACAGGGGGTTAAATTATAATTTACTCAAAAATAAAAGAGTCACTAGAAGTCAAGTTATTGGAAAATGCTATAGATTTCAAATAATTTAGCAATTTTTTTACCAAACTTCTCATATGGATGTGAGACCCACACAAACCCACATGTGTGTGGGTCTCACACTCATGTAAGAGGTTTAGTAAAAAATTTGATATATTATTTGAATTCTTTAACATAACTCCAAGTTATTTTGTATAAAAACTATGTACAAATATTTTTCTTATGCCATTACTCTTTTACATAATATCACAAGTGTGACCCCCTGAACGTTTAATGGAATACCACATAAATATTTATAGTTATATATAATTGTGGGTGTATGTGATAATATATTATTAAATAAATAATAATAAATACAGAATCTAATTTGACATTGGGTTATCAAATATGGGATTAATTAGGAATTATTATTTGGGGCCAAATTAACAGAAATATGAAATTATAATACTAGTTGGGCCAAATTAAAGTTAAAGATAGTAAATAAATAAATAGGTTAAATAAATAAATGTAATAAAAAAAAATATAGAAGTGATATTAGATATAGTAAATCTTTGAATTAATGGTAATATCTGATTATGTTTGATTTTCTAATCTAAATAATAATGAACGTGTACTGCTGGACAAATGAATATCAGCCATTTTGGACTCTCAAGGCCTATGAGAAGATGAGTCATCCAAATAGGATCATTTATCATCACCAGGTTGTGTGTATATATAAAGGTGGGTTGGGGCTATGAAACGATTAGGACGGAGGGAAAAGAAAAAAAGAAAAAAAAAAGAGAGGAAGCGAGGGAGCAGTCATGAAAAGTTAACAAAAATAGGAAGGAGATAATAAGACTCAATCTTAAAGTGAGTTATATTATACTTTGAGTTACCATAATATATTTTACGTATGTTTTGACTTACCATAATTTATTTTATACAAGTTGAATTTATTAGTTATATTAATACAAGTTATGCTTCATAAATATTTCAATTACGTGGATTAATTTCTGAACTCTATTTGTTAAAATGAAACTCATGGATATGTTTGTTTAAATTTTAAAGAATATTTGACTATGACCTTATAAACAATTATATTTTGCAAGTATCATCATGAGAGTCCCACGCCTTGGGGGAGTTAAATAACCATTGGCCTCTGTTTGACCACTTTGTGGTCCTCTGTTTGTCATAAATTCATTGGCCTCGGTTCTAATTGTCACTTCTGTAATCTCTATTCTGCATCATGGTTATAGTTATTTATTTACATAATTTCTGTATTTCAGTTTCTGCCACTTAAATGATTTATTTACCAAATTAAGTTATGTAAATATTTTAGCCTAACTAACTATCCATGGTTATTTTGTATTCCCTATAGTCTTTGCATAATATTTCTCACTTTGTTGTGTGCTTATAGTTGTTACCCTTTCAGGTGACGAGATGTAGGAGAACCCATAACCTCTCACGTAATGGAACCCGCACGAGAATTAATGTTGAACCACTATTGTGTCTTTCTTTTTTTTATATTTTTACTCCCTTTTGTTCTACTCGAGGCCAGTCACTGCATAATAAAATAATAAAAACCCTATAAATATATTTTCTCTTATTAAAATAGTAAAATTGAGTAATTTCCTGTTTAAATTTTTTTTTTCGCTTGCGCAGCTTAATTTGCTACAAATAGAATAAATTAGTAAGTTGCAATTTTAACCCTAAGCCCCTGAGATTGAGTCGTGACAACAAGTCAATGAAAATTACAAATGAAATTAAATGATGCTTATTATTTTCCATTAACTCAATAATATAGTCCCACATTATTATAATTTAAAATTTTTCATCAAGTGGTGATATCTTAACTTTGATGTCATCATTATATTTGTAGAGGTACCATAGAAATGGAAAACATATGCAAAATTTATATATAACATAACATAAGAGCATTTTTAATGGTGTATTAAATTTTTTATTAAATTTAAGTAAAAAATTGAGTAAAAGTTTCATTTGATATCAAGTATTCTAATGGAGATTTTTAAAATTTCATCAGAACAGTAGTCAACCAGGTGGATGACTGAGTGAATGTCCAGTCAATCAACTAGCCAATGTAAAATTTCTACAAATTTTTGCCTTCAGGTGGTCATCCAAGGGGTCGACCGAGCGGACGATTGGGAGGTCGACCAGCCAATGTAATTTTTTTACCAATTTTTGCCTTGAGATGGTCATTTGGGAGACATCCGGTGGTGAAAATCAAATGACTATGAACAGTGATTTGATGAAAGGCATATTCGTCCTCAATTTAATGAAAGAAAAGTGAAATCCTAGATTTGATACCTATTTGATGAAACCGTTGAAGCAGAAAAAAAGAACCATTTTTCATCAAATTCAAATTACATGAAAATTTTGAGTAACCATTGGAGATGGTCTAACTGCTTTTTGATTTATCATTTTAAATTTGAATCTCAAATAAATGATGTTTAATTACAAATTATAAATTGTGTAACTAAATTGTTTCCTTGGATAAAATCATAGTCACTTCTTTGAGATTCAAAAAATAAATAAAATAAATCTCACAAGATTGAGATAATCACAATAGGCTCTTTTAAGATTTTAATTCAAATGATACTAATTTTATTTTCGTCAATTAATTATTAGTTATATAGATTAAAAAATTATATTATTATTTCTTTTACACTAGAATATATATTTTATCTTATTTATTTTTGTATTTTTACACCATTTATATTAATTTTAATATTTTAATTTTATTAAAAGAAAGATTAATTTAATTATATTAAAATTATATATTTTATTTTATTTTCTCCTAAGCTTAAGAAAAGTTAATTTATAGAGAATATTTAGGCCAAGTTTGGCATCTCCCCAAAAAGTTAAAAAGTCAAAAAGTTACTCAAAAAATTTAAAAGTTATCACTATTCACCAAAAAAAATATTAAAAAATTACTTTTCCACACATCCATACAACTCAGCAATCATGAAAAGCTGGCGCTTTGCAGCGTTTGTCCCAAAAATTGCACAGTTTGGGTGCAATTTTCACACACTATTGTTCGGCCCATGGGGGCCCATCACGGATCCCGTTTTGATAATATGAACCGCTGAATGTGTAGAACTCGTCAAGTACTATATGTCTGGAAAAAATCACATTGATCGGATATCGATAACTACATGATCAAATTAATTTTGTATAAAAAAAAGGATGGTGATAATTAACGATTGAAAAAAAAAACAAATCTGATCAGATAGCTATCGATATCCGATCAACGTGATTTTTTTTAGATATATAGTACTCGACGAGTTCTACACATTAAACAGTTCAAATTATCAAAATGGGACCTGTGATGGCCCCCACGGGCCGAACAAAATCGTCCATTGCAATGCCCGAAAAGTAGCCAATAATTTCTTACCATCAATTCACCTCGCAGATTGTATGACTGTCATATACACATCTCCAATCTTCTCCTACACACTTCTTTATACAATTTTTTAATACATATTTTTTCATAAAAAGTCAAAAAATTAATCCAACCATTCATATTTTTTTCTCAACTTTTTAACCTAAAAAGATAAAAATATATTTATTTACAACACCCCAAACAACCCTTAGTCGTTCGACCACGCCAATTTGGCAATGGTGACATGGCAGTTTTATTATTGTCGTATTTGCTTCCTTTCACATGAACTGACGTTAAGATCTCCCCACTTTTCCCTTCTTTTTAAGAAGGGTAAATTACATTCATTTATTTTAAAAAACTTATTTATCATTTATTTTTTAAATATAATTACAATAAAATGAAATATTATAATTATTATATCGATTTAATTTTTTCATAAATAACATAGACAGAGTGTTTTATCAAATAAACTGTTCAAATCATCAAAATCAAATCTATAATAAGCCCCACAAACCTTTCAAATTCTCTCAAATTTAAAATCTGATCATTTATTTAAGCGGTACGGTCCAAGATCCTTTATTTAAGCGGTACAGTCCAAGATCCTTTCGTTTCGGAGTTGGAGGAAGATGAAAAAACACTATTTTACAGCATTTTGTTTATCACTTAATATGATACACTGACAAGTATTAGTGTAATAGATTTCACATAAACCCCACTACTACCCAGCATGTATCACATGAAGTAGTATATAAAATGTATTTTAAATAAACATGATAAGTGCAATATTATGATTAACTAATTTAGTAGCAAAAACTAAATTAAAACATGAAATGATGGACAAATTCAATAGGTATTGGTTAATGAAATTGAAATTATTTGCATTTTTTTATAAAAATGTACAATAAATTTAAACTTGTAAACTTGTAAGTACATTTAGAACACTTGTTAACAAAATTCTAATAAAAAAAAATCCCTAAAAAAAAGAAAGAAAAAAAAGCAACCTGGTGTGCACTCTCTTCTCCTTATCTTCACATGCCCTCTCCCTTTTTACCTTTCTGTACATTTCAAACTCATCAAATTTCAAAAAATTATTCACTATTTCTGGAATAAGTGCATTTGCTTCTTTAACTTGAGAGTTATTAGTTTAAACAATAGAATCTATCACTTTTATGTTGTTGTTTTCAAAATCTAACCATAATAATCCAAAGATGCAATAATTATGAGCTATATGAACTCCATTTTTCTTCGCTGATCAAAAAAAAAAAAAATATGAACTCCATTTAGGCCAATGACATGTATCAAAATTGAGAAGAGAGATGTATGTAAGAGTTTGATTGATATTCCTTTCAGATCATAGGGGGTGATGGCTAGAGGCAATATGAAAGAAGAGATTCCATTTAGATCACTGAATGACCAATTTGGGACCCAAATCCAACAAGATATGTATTGACTTGCTTGCCATGAACAAGAAAGAAAAAAAAGTTCTTTACCAATTTGCAGCTACAATCATCCCCACCTAAGAATGTATGAAAAGTTACTCTCTATTGCTTGGTGGATGTAGACTCCACTGTCCACCATCCCCTTAGATTTGACGTGTCGAATTATATCTGAGAACACAAAAACAATCACAGGAAATAAAGATAAAATAATTTGAATAAAACAGACTCTTTAATAATGGGTATTAAGATCTTATATTTTAAGTTTAATTTTAATTTTAATTTTAATTTGACTCTTCCATCCAAATAGTCATCAATTTCTTCTACGTGTACATCTTAGGAGAGTAACATGTGTGACAAAATTATTAATTTTAATCTCCAAGTTAAATAGAAATATCAAATTGAAATTGGACCGAATGTACATGGATCAAATTGTTTAAATCAAAACAATAATGATTAAAATGAAATTTGTATTGAATTACAAGATTATTTTCCATAGTTGATTCTATGAAAAGATACTCTAGCTCGGTGGATATCGACTATATAGTCTCTGTCATCTCATTAGATTTGACAGGTTACAATACAACAAGTTTGACAATACAGAATCAATCACAAAAAAATATAAGTAGAACAATTGAAGTGGAATATTCTCTTTTATAGTGAGCCCTATCATTTGATATATGTAGCGTTAAAATTATTTTATATGATTAATTTTACAATCAATTATGTGACCTTAGACTTAATTGGTTGCAATATATGCAAGGTACCAAGACATGGCCACATTTTTCATAATAATAAGGTAGCCCATAAGTGAAATTGTAAGGTAGCCCATAAATGAAATTGCACCAATGCAAATAACACAGCAAAACCACTCAAGAAAGATGAATAATCATCGAGGGATGGGAAACCAGTGTGGGTCGAGAGAGAGAGAGAGAGACAACACCACATGATATAAAGTGATGGTTAGCTTGAACTGCACAACATATATGTAAGTGGGGGGTAGTTTTGTATTAGCTTTATTAGATCAGATATGTAATGTGTCACTATACACAACCAGCCTGCTCCAAAGTGGAGAGGTATTGGTGGCTCCAACCATAGATGTGAAATTTCATCACCAACTTCTGGCTGTGGCTCCAACCCTAGATGTGAAATTTCATCACCAACCACCCCCATATATGGAAAGTCATCTTCAAATAAAATAAGAAAATTTAACAATAATGTTAATTAAGTTGCAAACTTAAATACAAAATTGGACATAGAAAGTATATGAACGAACAAAAATTTACAAAATTTGTTGGTTAGGCTCGCTTCTCAAAAATCCTGTACATTTGTTTGTTTTATAGGTTGATTTATGTATTTGATTTCTGTATTTCTAAATTTATTAAAAAATTAATGCATGTTTTTATATTAAAATGATGTGACAATAACAATCTTACAAATATAAATCACATCGATGAACTTTTTTTTTTTAAATGATAGGACCCAAGCTCCAACCTCATTCTCTAAATTTTTTGTTTATATATTAACTTATATATGTATATATATATAGATATATTTATCATTTTAGAACAAAGCTGCAATTCAAATATGTCCAAATTAACTCTGCAATTTGAGAAGAAGGTGAGCGGGTTAGGTTGAGCAGGATAAGTAATAAAAATTGGCGAGTCCGCTTATAAACTGATCCAATTTGCTTGTAGGAAAAATATTATGTAGCAAAAATAACGGATTCGGCCTTTAACATTCAAATTCAGTCCAAAAATTATAATGATGAACTCTAATCTTTTTTATCGATAGAGTGATACTACAATATGAATATCACCCACCACAATTCACAAGATAAAGATACATGGTTATTCTTAGACATCATCAGATAGTTAAATAATATTATATCTTAAAGATGTAACTAGTACAACTTTATATCGTCCTATAAAATAAAATAATGAGTTATGCAAATTCAAACTAATTGAATTAAATAGGACATGTGTCATGCAACCCAGACTGTCCAAAACCTGAATCCAAAACCCTACCCATTTTTCAACATTGTTAATGGTCCAAGTGCAACAAAAGATCAAGAAAGAAAGAAAGAAAGAGAGAGAGAGCGCTTTAATTTGAGGTAAAGAAAGGAAGAAGCATGTGGGTTGTGCATGTAAGAGAGGGGGAATAAAGTGATGAAGAAAAAGAGAAGAGTACGTTTGGCGATCCCGAGGTTGTTTTTGTTTACATGGAATAACAAACATCCTTTGATCTGATCGTTAAAAAAAGAAAACAGACACACAGAACAAACCTAAAAACAAAAGCCCCCCAACCCCATTCTTTTGATTTTTCCACTCTCAAAAAGGAGATAGAGACTATAACAAAACAAAACCACCATAACAAAACCCATTCTCTAGCATATCCTATCATCCTATATTATTCGAGATTTTTTTTTTTTTTTTGTGTTTGGTTTGTGTTTTGAGATAAAAAAAGTTTTAAAAAAAATTCGAGGAGAGAGTTTAGAATTTTTTTTGACAACAATAATAGAAAACCCTAATTTTTGAGCTCTAAAAAGAGCTCTAATGATGTAGCAAAAAAAGGAAAAAAAAAAAAACACAAAAACATAGGCACACACATCACATCGCATATGGACCTCACTCCTTACCACATCACTAAAACTCTCTTTGAAGCTCCAAAATTAGAGCTCTCAATCTTTATTCTTTTTTTGGTTTGTTTGGTTGTATATTTTAAAAATAGTTTTGGAGTTTGAGATGATTTGATATTTTATTGTAGTTGAGTAGATATGTGTAAACGAGAAAAAGTGATTGATTGATTGATATATAACAGAGAGAGAAGTAATTTTAAAATTTTTTTGAGAAAATTTGTAACCACACATGTTTTTAAAAATTTTCTTTCAAAAACATATTTCAAAACACAAACCAAACATTGTGGGTGTTTGGGAAGTTGCTATTTTAGTAGGCTATTTTAATTTTTGACTATTTCAATACGCTAAAATTTTTGTGTTTGGAAAGATGATTGGATTTTTTTGTAGTTGGATGTGATGTTTGTGAGAGAAAAAAGTGAAATGATTATGAGTTTGATGTGATATTTTGTCTTATTACCTATTTTAACCTATTTTGTCTTTTAATGCTATTTTAGCCAAAAAAACTGAAAAACCTTCTTCCCAAACACCTCCATTGTTTCTAAATCCTTCTATCTTTTTATGTTCTAACATATTTATAATTATTGAATTATGTTTTAAAATTTTGAAATCTTAAAATTTTTAATACAATAGTCTTAGTAAGGACGAGTTAGGAAAACATGGTTGAATGGAAAAAGTGAAACAAACCAAAACATTGATAGCGGTTGAATTATGCTTCAAGATTTCTTTGTTTTGAGATTTTTACGAGTATTTTAAAAGAGACAATCTTAACCCATGGACTTAGTGAGGACGATTTAAAAAAAGCAATTTAAGCTTAATATTGAAGATGATACGTCATTGGAATTTTATTTTCATAAATCCTCATGTATTTTTATCTTAAAACATTTACAACCATTAAATAACTTTTTAAAATTTTTATATAATTTAACGATTATGAATGTTTTGACACAGAAAAACAAAGATTTGAAAATAGAAAATCCTAACCCATAGGCTTAAAAAGGATGATTTAAAAAAAGGGGTTTAAATGGATAAAGTGGAACAAGCCAAATATTGAGAAGGAATATAGAATCCAAGACGGATAGGTCCAACTATTTTAGGCTTTTTCATTTTGTTGGGTATATAAATATATATCATTGCTTTTCTTTTACTTTAAAGCCCATAAGCATGCCTTTTAAACCTCATTACAATTGTACGGAAATTGGGTCCAATTATTTCAGTTTCATTTGCTTACAAGAAAATAGTAAAGGTTGGTTTCTTGAGCCATCATCCCTTCTTTCTTTTTTCTTTTTCTTTTTTTTTTTTAATAATCTAAGACATCCCCCGCACAGCCTAATCTAATTGGACTCGAGTTACCTCATATCCAAACAATTGAAAACTAATTCCTAGAGACTTGAAGTTAACGACCAGTCAAGTTTTCAAATAAAGAAAAAAAAATCAAGTAAATCAATTCATTTTCCCTTGACCTTCTATTGATTTCCATTTTCTGTTGTATGCGAGAAAATGACAAAAGATTGCAAGACTAGTAGCAATTTACCTAGATGGTCTTTCAAGATTTTAGTTACACATGTTTGTATACTTATCAGCACTTTCATGTGTTTATTCACATAAAATACATACAAGTTCATTTCTCTATGACTAGGGTTCATCCTTCACCTGTGCATTAAAAAAAAAAACAGAGAGCAAAATGATAATTTAACAACACTTGATGCATTGATTAGGAAGGATAAGACAATGAGGTTCTCATTTCAAAGAAAAAGAAAAGAACCAAAAAAAACTTCCATAGCTAAAGATTCAAATCCCTTACAAGAAAGGCCCCAAATTGGCATTGCATTCTTTTTTCAGAAGTTAGTTGTCCAATTGAGATGACCTAGTTGAGGTTGCTGATATGCACCCACCTGGGTCCCAGGAGCTGCCGCCGCCACCCCAACTCCAACATTTCCACCCATGGCGGGTCCCAAGTGGTGGGGACTAGCAATTGCCGTGGGCTGTGGAGGAGGATGGTACAAGCCCGGGAACTGCATGTGAGAAGATTGTGCTGCAGCTGCGGCATTGAAGGAAGCAGCATGACCAGTGTGGGACGGCAAGTAAGCAGCGTGAGGGGTTTGACCTGGCATATTGTAGTACGAAGCAGATTGCAAACCAGGAAGCTCCCTCGGATTCTGAATCCAAATTTCAGAAGTCTCGGCCTGTCATTCGAAACGCAAAATGGTAAACCTTGTGCTAAAATTAGTGCTCTCTAACAAAGTGGAAAATGTCACCTGTGTAGTGTTAAAATTCAAATTTATTCCATAACGAGTATCAACATCATATTACAAGAAAGAGAAGCAAGGCCACAAGATACCAAGGCAATGCTTGGCTTGGATTACTCAAAACCAATTTGATTTATTAAATATTAAAATAATTCAATCAACTTTGTGAAAAATCATGTTTAGTTAATGCGAAGGCCAAAAATACCACACTCTAAAATTCTTTGATATATTGCTCCATGCAGATATGCAACATTTCTGCTTAAAAGTCAATCACCTCATGACCTAATTATGATTGAATAATTATTTTCCTAAGCAAATATATAAGATAAATCATTTTAAAACTGGTTAACCAAACTTAATTTTCAAAACAAAATCTTATTTAATCACTATGATTAAATCAGTGAAATTTATTGAAAGCATCTTGACATTCAGCACCCAATGCAGATAAGATGTTTTCTCGTCACATCATCATTTTCCTAATCAACCAATAAATTGGGTAAATACCGTGGCACAGGCCCATTAACTTCATTCTCAGAACAACCAACCGCTAATAACAGCATCACATGGATAGGAAAAACACCACCCCAAACCAAGCATTGAGCCCCACTAATTTGGATAATTTGCTAGTCTCTACATGCCACTTGTAACTATATAAACTAAAAATTAGTGACCGAGTTATTTGAGGAAATATGTACCTGCGGATTAGGAACATACAGGCTGCCATCTTTGTACTTGAGCCGAGATGAATCATCAAGCCCTGTCGCACCGCCAACTACACCTTGAGCATTCATAGCATATCCGGTTGAACTAGTGAAGTTTCCAAACCCTGTGGGACTACCTCCAGGAACAGGCTTAAACTGCTGAATTCCATACTTGAGGCTATTTGCACCAAGATGTGAGCTACCTCCGGGCATCAGCAAGTAACTGCTTCCATTTGAAGGATGAGGATAGGTAGCGTTACTAGAATAGCCAGGCATGGGCATTGGTGGAACATAGACGGGGGATAGGAACTGGCGGTATGGCATGAGATTGGCGAAATGAGAAACGTGAACTTGTGGATACATTTGTGCCACTGGTTGTTGCTGCTGTTGTACCATGGCTATTGCGGATGTAGGGACACTGTTGGCTGTGTGCGAGCTCAAGGCCTGTGACCAAAATGCAATAATCATTAAATGCTTGATGCCTGGGTATCAATATAAAATGGTGTTTTGATGATGTATAAAATAAAGGGCAAACTTCAATCTACCCCCTCATAGTTTACTCCATGTGCAGTTTGTCCTCTTTATCATTTAAAAATGAGTACATAACCCCGGTGATTTGAGGACTAAAGTACACCGCCTAACATTCCATCCAAGTTAACAACTGTGAAACACATGTACAGACATAAGGGAGTTATGTGCTCATATCCAAATGTTAAGGGGTAAATTGCACATGAAGTAAAGCACAAAGAGGTTAAGTGCATTTTGAGTTCCCAAAAAATGACAAAAATACCTATGGTTACTTATGTATAAGGGTATTTTTAGTCTTTTTACTTGAGCCGTTAACTGTACAAACAGTGCACCTTAGTCGACAAACCACAAGGGGTTATGTGCTTACTTCCAAATGTGAAGAGGTAAACCGCACATGGAGTAAACCATAGGAAGGAAAAGTGAAATTTGCCCTAAAATAACTAATCCTTGGTTTTGCACTATAATATAACATGTGTGAATTGTGTTCAATATTCCAGTAACTAAAAACAACATATAAGGGCATGTCCATGCATGTACATGCATGTGTACAAAAGAAGATGCATACATAACAAATCCAAGAGATTTATGTCATTCAATTTTACCTCCCGAGGATTTTGTTCAAAAGAATTTTACCACTGAGAATTTCATGCATATATGACAAGATTTTCTTGTTCAAAAATTTTTTTTTTACCTCCTGAGGAGACGGTAGACCATGCCCCCTGACAGTCTCATCCATTGATGGTCTGAAATATGGGATGTCATATCCAGTTTGGGGATCATACGCCTGTATCCAAACCAGCAGAAATCAGGATGTCTGATCAGAAGAAGTAAAGAAAAGATATACGACACAAGCTTTGTTTGGTAACACTTGGAAGTTAACTTATTTACTTTATTTGCTTAAAAAAAGTTGGCTAATGGTGTTTGGTTGCGATTTTATATTTGCAAACTTACTCGACTTTTTCAGCTTATTTGGCCCAAAAAAAGTAAGATTTCCTTGAGCTACAATTTTGTAACTTTTTTGGCTTATTGAAACACTGTTTAGGGCATTTTGGATATTTGCACAACAAAAAAGCTATGAAATAGCTTATTTAACAAAATGAGTTCAATTTTTTTCACAGATTATGAAAAGTTGCACTAAACATATTTACAACTTATTTTAATTCATTTAAGCTAATAATCTAAAAAACTATAATCATAAAAGGCAACTTATAAGTGATACCAAACGGGGCCTCCTTTGGGAGAATCAAGAGGAGGTTATTAAACATCAAAAGCCAAACCAAACAACCAGTCCACACTCTTCAATCAATTGACCTAAGGTTTGCAGACAAATTCAGAAGTATGATATGGTATGGACATACCGAGAAATTTGGTAATTCGGGTGCATCTTGCTGGTGTTGTGACTCTGAAGGAGTGTAGGACGGACTGTTGTCACGAACCAACCCAATATCGGAATAACTGTCCAAATTCGGGGGACTAGAAGACTCTTTCTTATCAGGCATCTGATTATCAGATATTGCACCTGATGCTGGAGAATTGGAACCAGAATTTCGAACTTGATCGTCTAGTAAATCTACGTGCTTGCTGGCAGAAATTTCATCACTGGAAAACTCCGGGGCGGATGCTGACAAACTGCTGATCACATTATCATATAAGCATAAGTTGCAGTTCAACAATAAATCCTCTTTGCTTTAAAAGCGAAGGATAATTTAGAATTTTTTATATCTATTGAAGTAGTAACTTTGTTTAATAGGTAGTAAAAGTAAAAGATCTAGAAAGAGAACCATAACCACAAATATTTTAAATAGGTCTTTCCATCAAGTGGGTGAGCCACATTTGGAGTCACCCCTTTTTATGCCTTACACCTGGTTGCGGAGGAATAGACAGAGTTTTAAAGAGGTAAAGCATCTAGCTTATCGGATGAAGAAAAGGATGAACCAACCTTGTACAGAGTTCTACGGATGAATTTTCTGCACTTCCAACTGTGTGGGACTCGGATACAAAGTCCCTAGAAGAATCAAACTCTGTCCCAAAGCTCCCAAAGGTCAGCCGACAGCGGTCAGACTCAGCCACTCGAATATGCTCCGCAATGATTACATTCTGATTCTCATAATTGTTTACTTGTGACGGTTTATCTTGCACCTGTGCTGCATCTGTTTCCAAGTCCTTGGGATTTTCAGTAGGATGTGGAACGGATTTTGCTGGTGTACCAATAACTCCAGGACCGTTATGACTCGACTTTTTGCTCAATTTTGGTTTCCACTCCTTATTAGGCTGCGACACTGCACCAAAAGGTTCATATTAAATTTTGACACAAATAGATGCAATCATACAAGGCCAGCCAAAACTGTTGAGACAGATCTAGAAAAATTGGCAACAACTGAACGATTTCCAGAAAGCCAGTCAACTTCAACTTAATGGAAAAAATCTAATCATTTTGGTGTACAGAAATAGTAGTCATCATTTTGAGCCAACGTATATTTTTGAAATAGTAGCTATTATATAATAACATATTTTCAATTTTAATAGATCAGCATATTATAGAAAAGACCTGTATCATACAAACCTAAAGGAGGAAAAAAAAAAAAAAAAATCCCAGGAACCAATTTTATTAAAATCTGAAAGTTTGAGAGTAATTTGGAAAGTCACTTCTGTTTTCAACCAAAAGTAAACTCTTTGCAAAGTAAACAATCAATTGGTATGTTTACAAGAAGTTTGACAATTCTACCTTTCTGGTGACCCACAATTTGTTGATGCGGTCTGTTATTATACTGATTGCTCAAGAAAGATCTGCTGACTGACATGCTGGGCACAACAGAATCAGTTAGGTTAGTTTGACCTGGTTGATCACTTTTAGAAGTGGCAACAAAAGGTCGAAATGATTCTCCAGAAGATGAACCATCTTTTCCCAGATGCAAATTTGAGAAAGAACTGCTTTGTGCAGATGAAGGTGTCACTGAATTTTCATATGACTGATGCCGAACACCTACCACCCCAAATTCACGCTTAATAGCACCAATAGTTGCAGCGGATCTTGAGTCAGGAGATGGGACATGAACAGGATCTGAAGAAGATGAATACACGCCTACAACAGAATGGTTTGATGCCAGGGTTGTAGAATGTGGTTGAGAATCATTTGGCTTAGATCCATGCTCCTGTGTAACAGCAGTTGGAACTGGTGCCCGCCTCTCCTCCTGTAATTCATTCCCAGTAGTGCTGCTTGAATTACTATCCCGGGATTGCCTATGGTGTGAAACAGTTGGCATAGCTGAACCTTGAGATGAATAACGCGCACCAGATGACTTTTGATTGTGAGAAGTCCCAGTTGAGCTGCTGACAAGGCCCATGGGTCAAACTTTTTGCAATAAAACCATTAACAAGTGCAAGAATTGCCAATGCCAACCAAAAGAAACATAATTTACAGCCAAGGGCAGCAATGACTTTATTTCAAATAAGGGGCAGTAATATCTCTTCATTTTTAGGAGGAGTAGGCATAAATAAGCAAGAAAGAAAAGGAAACTGAGAGCTAATGGAGAAACTAATAATTCAATAATTTTCTTCTATACAGAATAATGACAAAACCACACATATCAAACAAGAAGAAAAGGATAATATACAACAAAATATTAAAAAACGCAATATCACTGTATCCTCAACTAAGAAAGATGAGCCAATGACTCTTAGAATTTCAAACAGAATCAAGAGCACCATATTCTCATTTGGAGACTATGGTAACTAAAAGGACAAGGAACGGAACTTGCAATCTTTCTCGTTATAAACTAATTATAGTAGAATGTGCTGATTAAAAGCCACTTTGCTATCAACATAACAGTCTAATTTTTCTGTAAGAATGTAGATAAATGTGCAAAAAGTAGAAAGGGAACAACATATCCACTTGAAAGAAAAGTAACTATAGCATGAAAAGTACATAGGAGAAGAAAAATATTTACAAGAGAAAGAAAATGTGAGCCAGGCAGTGGAGTAAACCAGAGAAGAGCCTCAAACAATTTCAATCTCGGTCTAACTATTTAAACTGCTCTACGGTGATAATAAAATTAGGAAACTGTGAAGCATTTATAGAGTACTGTTAAATAGTAACAAAAAAACGTCAAGTGGTGATGCACAACAAGATTAAAATATAAGCCATACACCTTGAGGAATAGACTGAATGACCCAAAGGCTTATGATAATACATGAAGTCCATAAATAAGAGCTTAGCTTCAAGCTAGAAAGGTCTCATTAATGGGGGTCTAAATGGATGGGGGTCTAAATGGAGAAAATCGGCAGATCATAGACACTTCTAAGAAGGTTCCATGCCCGTGTCAGGTGCCAGCACTCATTTGACACTCCTAAAGTGTGTCAAACACGATTCAGACTTCTCAAAAAATTAGAACTTGACATGTTTCGGACATTTGAGAATCCATTGCACAGATATGAACATGGACATGAACATAAGTTTTAGCACAGACACAGACACAGACATGAACATAAGTTTTAGCACAAAAAATTAGATCTGGACAAGTTTCCTCTGTAGAAGTGTCTGTGCTTCTTAGACAAATGGTTGATTTGCTGATCGTAACAGTACTGTACATTTGATTATAGACATTTTAAGATAATCTAAATTTGTAGCCAGGATTCTGTAAATTGATATGCAAGGGAAAAAAAATAAGTAAAGAACATATAAATGTACCCCTTCTCAGAAACATGTGAATTCACTTGCTCACTGGCAGACGTTGAATACTGCACCAAAAGAGGCTTCATCTCTATTGGTATTTTGATTTATTCTGTTATCTTTCACAACACGAAATTCCCTGCTGCCCCCTGCAACTAGTAAGATTTCCATTTATTAACAGCACACCACATAAAAGAGATCATGATATGTAGTTAATCAATAGTGAAGATCATGAAGGAAAACCACCATAAAGACCAATACATAAAACAGAAAATATGAAATTTGTAGCATAAGAAGTACTAAACACATGGTATGAAGATACATACTATGGAGCTCACGTAATTTTATACCAACAAAAAAAGAATATAACACCCCCACCCCCACCCCCACCCCCACCCCTCCCCACCCCCACCCCCCTTTATAGAACAGTTTGCAGGAGTCCAAAAGGTGAACTTCAAACTTGAAGTTCAACATTATCTAAATATTGTTGTCTATCTAACACCTTTTACATTCGGTAGGCATGCATGATTTGCTTGCAACCCTTACAGCCTTATATATTTGACTTACAAAGAGGTGTACATTTCAAGATATGATCAATGGCTATTACAAACAATGGTAAACTAGATGCAGAAAATGGTATACGTGAATGACATATTTCTAACTGAATGGCTTATATTGCTTTGCATATGCCCAGGTTTATCCTAGAAAAGAGAAAAGAGACATGCAAAAGCACGACTAGTTGACATCACTTATGGGCTACACAACGAACCGATTCAAACTTAGCATGCTATCATTTGCAACTGATCTACCATTTTCCACAACAATTTCTGCATCAAGTTTGCTTCATCTGAAACTACTGGTCCCTTGACTATGCATATACGGCCACAAAATTTTATGATACCTTCATATGGTAAAAGAAAAGTTGGGTAAAAGGCACAACAGATGGCTTTTGAGAAGGTTTCCACTCAACACTCAAATCAACTAAGCCGCAAACCAAAAGCAATTGCAAAATATCAAATAATACCAAAAACAACATTAAAAAGGAGCTGTGACATAATCCAAATACATAACGAAAAATTAAATACAAATCCTGCTTACCAGATGTAACATTCCGACCATAGCCTCCTCTTCGAACACCACGATCAGATGTACTGAATTTCATCCTTGCCCTGCAAACTCACTAGGTTTCCTCGGTTCCATCAAACCCTTGTACCCTACATTCTGAGGCAATAGGTAAATATGTTTGTCAACTAAAATTGAAATGAATGGAAAATTCTCTCTAAAATATAATTAATCCTAAAAAATTTAACAACAAAACCACGAGTGTAAATTAAAATGTGCATAGAGAGCTCCAAGAAGACAACTATCTCAACTACATGAACATGCAGCCATGAGCATTGACCACCAACACGATTACACAACGAAAACATGATTAGCTCTAAAATTATTCGTTCAAGCCACTTCACAAAACTCAACAAGAAATTAACCCAACAAATGTTGGGTAAAGACTGTTAGTTCACATTTAGTCAGGGGATTGCTGTTAAAAAATTAGAACATATTTTTTTTCTAGTGTTTATGTAAAACTCTACTCCTTTTTATTACGGAAGACCAACACAGTACCTGAGCCCAAAAAATTACTTGATCTATGAT
This sequence comes from Camellia granthamiana, assembly GCA_036172215.1. NCBI lineage: Eukaryota > Viridiplantae > Streptophyta > Magnoliopsida > Ericales > Theaceae > Camellia > Camellia granthamiana. The sequence continues at coordinate 8,574,130 of CM069917.1, forward strand.
CCACACATATAACTTGTGAGTACTAAGAAGGCAATACAATACTACAAAATACAACGCAAGCAATGCGAAATAAAGACCAAGAACAACTTTTCGGTTCTTCACACAAGTAAATAACTAAAAAGAAACAAAAAATTACACATAACTGTACCTCTTTCTTCTTGTCTCTTTTTCTCCTGACCTCATGAAAAGGATCTGGATAAAAACAATAAGAAATGTGTAGCATTAGAGTATTGTAAACAAAATAAAGTAAGAGTAAATAAAACAAACCAAAAGTGTCAGGAAACAAACAAAATAAATATAAGTTTAGTAATAGAGAAAGATAAGTTTCGTAATGGAGAAAATTACTTCAAAAAATAAAATGGACAGAAAGTGTCCATGTAAGAAAGAAAACCCAATCAAAGCGAAGAGTGCAAGCAATAAAAGAATAAAAAAACACCCCCAAATGACAAACAAAAAAGCTGTCTAAAACAAATACAAAACCAAATTGCGAAGAAAGACTAAGGCAACAATCTTCCAATTTCTCAAACTAGTTGCACCCCTTCGCTAAAAAATCAACACATTTTTCTCACCACATGGTTTTTTAAGGCTAGGTTAAAATGATTTCCTGGTGGGTGTCTCATGGTTACCTAGAAATGCCCTGTGGTAGTTTTTTCTTTCTTCATCTCAAAATGTTATAGGTGGTACAAAAGCCTAAACTCAAGGTTAAGCAATGTACATACAATCAACTATGACTTTTTCAATGCATGCATTTGTTCCCCCCTCCAAAATTATTAAAAGCAATGACCCAATACCAGAAGTTAATTAACCTAGTGATTATAAATGAAAGAAGCACCAGAGTCATTTGGTATGGTAAATATGCCCACAATCATAGTTGTTTATGACCTGCTGCCCAACATTATAAAAGCTAATACAAGTTAAACTCTTAATATGAAGACTATAAGTTTAGTTTGTCTATGATACTGATTCCACTTAGTACAAAATAAATAAAAATTAAATCGTCGTTACAAGTTAATCAATGTTTCATGACAAAATACTTTTGTTTATAGATAAATTAACCTTTATCCAAAAAGGCATTAAGAGAAAGCCACCCATGTACAAAATAATGACTATATCCTTTTGACAACAATCCACCATTTTAACAACCGATAATGCTATAGATTATACATTTATGCATATATGCATGCGTATATATATATGGGAACATTAACATTAGAAACTCGCTAAATTTGCACGATCGCATTAACCAAATGAGCAATGGTGACTTGGAGTTTATCACCCTTTATCCTCATCTGGAGAATGGTCATTTGAGTTCTTGATTAATGCATAACAACTTATGGCTTGATGGGTATAAAGATAATTTAAAGTAGTTCATCTCCATTCATTAACTGTTCTATTCCAACATATCTCTTCCATAGTTGTCAAATCAGGATTCGTATCGTGAATCGAAATGGTCTTGTACCGAATCGCGAATCGCGAATCGAATCGTGAATCATAAAGATTCGGTCATTTTTTCTAAATCACTTAAAAACATATATCTACACATTTAGATGTTAAATATATCTTATGAATATAAAATATTTAGACTTAAATCAATAAAAATGTTATTTTGAATAATAATCACATTGTTTAATAGGTAAGAAGTTAACAAAGGTTCCTATGTAAGATCACCATATTACCTTTTTTCTTTTTTAGATATTTCTTATCAACCATTCTTAATAAAGATGTAATATCACTATCTTACCTTTTTTCTTTTTTAGATATTTTTTATCAGCCATTCTTAATAAAAATAGTAACCAAATAGACAAATTATCAATTTTCAAAGTAACAATAATTAACAACAATGTTGATATTTGGACAATAAGCATATATACTTTTCTAAGTAACAATGAACAAATAATAAGAAGGAATTATTTAGAATTTTTTATTTTAAAGCCTAAAACATTTTAAAAAGTATAACTAAGCTCACACATGTAATATTCAATTTAATAAAATAGTAATAGATAATTCATAATGTAACTTTAATCTTAAACATCTTTAGAAAATATGTTATGATTTTTTAAAAGGAAAAAAAAAAATGAGAAGAAAGGTTAAAAATATGTTGAGTTTGATTGAATCTAATTGGATCCTATTAAAAACTCCATGATCACTAAAATAACAATAAATTATGTATATATGTTCGTTATTTTGGTATTAAACGTTATTAAAAGTTGTATTATGCCATTTTTACTAAAAAGATGGAGAAAAAAAGAGTCGAAAATATATCGTACACAATAATTTCAAAAATTGCATGAATCGTAAAAAATGAATCGAATCGTGAATCGATTGTGAATCGTGCGATTCATTAGAGATTCACTTCCAAAATAGATTCACCCATAGATTCGTATCGATTTGGCAAAAATTGCGAATCGAATCGTGAATCGTAAGATTCTGATAACAAAGATCTCTTCCCCTAATATGGCTATCTCATATACTAAATTCATGCTGCTTCCCCTCCCAAGTTCTCCCCATCACCCCCTCTCTCTTTCTGTATCTTCTACTCCTTTTACTTTTATTTTTCTGGTCTGTACATGCAGGTCCATGAGTGGAATGTCATCAAACAAGCAATAAACCATCCAATCTATCTTTCAATTGCTCCCACGTTGTGCACATTTAGTCTGTATGAAAATCTACATCCACGCACTTGGAAGTCCTCAAATGTAGACCGACAACACCAGTTAATGCCATGATGAAAATACAGATAGTCGTAACTCTGTAACCGAGAGGAGAAACAAATAAAAACGCAACATTGCACCTAAACATACAGTTTAATCTTCCAATACAGTAAAGTTCAGACTTCAGGGCCACCTAACCACAGGACCAAACTCAAAATCCAGTAAACAGGCATCTGCCCACTCCATTAACAGTTTTCCAACATTATCACTAAAATCCCAAACTCACAATACTCCAAAGCAAACCTCAATGAAATGTGATCAAATTCATAAAATCAACAGAATGTGAAGCCCAGTTCCAGCTATAATTCACATGCACAAAATTCCAATTTTTGTAATCGAACCCCAACCCAGTTATCTAAACCACACTTCTCGATTAAGCAACAACACAAAACAAGCAAAACCCAAATAATTAAATGCCTTAAAAACATGAAAGAATAAAAAATCAATAAAAAAAATAACCTTGATTCAACAGCTTCTGAGCAGTCTCGTTAGGATCCATGTTATACTCTTTAAGGGCAGCATATATCTCAGCATCAGAGTGATTATGAACAATCTGTTTGATAGATTGAATGGTTTTAAGCACGGGAGCAGATAGAATTTGAGTCCCACCTTCGATTCGCGAACCGGCGACCATCTCCAATCAAAGACCAAAAAACAGATTGAACAGTACCGAGTAAAACAAAGATATATATATATATTATCGAATGTATGTAACAATAATCAAAGCCTTGAACAGTGATTAAAGTAAGGAAATGATAGGGTTTTGGAATCGAATCAAAGTGAAGGACGAACTTTGGAGAGTCGATACGGACTGTGAAGAAGAGAGAGAAGCATAGAAGAACAGCCGAAACGAGAGAGAGAGAGAGAGCGAGGGTTTTCAAAACGCTATAACCCTCTTTTGCGAGGATTTTAATAGGTCGGGGTTCTTTTGAAAATTCACAATTATGGCTTTTTTTTGCTAAACTACCCTTGTCGTCGACCTAAATTGCGTAGATACCCTTCTTCCATTGTCAATTTCCATGATATGGTGGCATGTTTTGTTTAGCGTTTGGGTTTAGGATTTGGTTGGAAAAAAATTTAAATATATATTTTTTTTTAACTATGTATCAATTAATTATTTTTTTTATTTTTAATTATTTTTTTCTCACACTTATCTATTTAATTATAAAAAAAATATTAAATCATCAAACTCTAAAACTATTTTTAAAATATAACATCAAACAAATTTTTAAATTTTCTAAACTCTCCCTAAAAAATTATTTTTGAAATAATATCTCAAAAGGTAAATTATACTGACACCTCCTGATATTTCTATTTAATATAGATCCTTCCATCATATTTAAAAAAATTACACTTTACCCCCTATTAGATTAAAATGACATGTTTACCGCTTAGCATTTATACATATAAAATAATAAAATAATATAAATATTTTGTTAATGTCATTTCAAGGGAAATAATAACCATCTTCTTTAGTTTAACTCATACAAAAAATTAAGTTTTTCTATTTTTCATTTTTTTTTATTGAATTTTTTAATGTTTTAAGTAATTTTTTTTATTTTTTACACCTAATCTAGATATACTTAAGAAGTATAATATTTTATGATTTTTTTTTAAAGTCACCAAATACAAAAATATATATATATATAAAAAATAAAAAAACAAAAATTTAATGCATTATCTTATTTTATTGTATTCAATAGATTTTTTTTAAAAAAATTTATACAAATTTCAAGAAAAAAAATTCATGGTATCTTACCACATTTCTTATAAATGTTTGTGCTTTCATTTTCAAATAAAATCATTACTTGTTTACGTGGTAAGTCAGGGTACATTAATCTAGTTGAATTTGAGGTAATTGATCAAATGCATATCATGTTGGTAATTAAATGCAGATAAAGACTACATAAGTTTGGCAGTAGCCTGAATGAATTATGAATGTTGGTAGTTAAGGAATTGTTTGGCTGAGGCAATTTGTTGGTTGGATTGGATGTACATTTCTCAATTTTAACATGTTAAATTGTTAATTTTCATTATTTTATTGTTCAACCAATACATTTAGAGCATTTTGACGTTTCAATAAATTTATCTGTAAACATTTCCACTAGTGGGATTTATCAAAAAAAATATATATATGTATATATTTCCACTATCTGTAAATATTTCCACTAGTGGGATTTATCAAAAAATATATATATATATTTTCACTATTGGGGGTAATGGTGAAATTTCATTATCTGTTACTACATTCATAAAATAAATTTTCGCTATTTTAATTTAAACTGTAAAATTTAGTTTAGAAATTTTGAACATTTCACTATTTTGATTTAAAAAGTAAAAAAATCTTGAATCATATTTGTATGGGTGATGCTAAGTAACAACCTGGTGGTCAAATTTCACTATTTAACCAATGTACACAAACAATGAAATTTGTATTTTAAATCTAACAATAAAATTTCACTACTTTAGCTAGAAAATAAAATTTCATTTATGTACTTGTCCAATACAGGAGTTTTAAACATTTCAATAGGATGATAAAATTTTTGTTAATATTTCTATAGTTGTGGTGGAAGTTTTTGTTAAGAAAAATTTGTGATTTTCAAACTTCAATTCACCATAAATTTGAGCATATATTTTTGCTTGTCACATTTTTTTTATTCTATTTCATTTACATGTTTTTTTTATTAATTTATTGCGTTAACTTTTAGTTTGGACATTAAAATTTTACTATAATTATTAGAGGGCTGTTATACATTATTAGTTTTATTTTATTTTATTTTCACCTAGTACATGGCAAGACATTATTTGTCTGCATTTCCTTAACAATTATTTCCAAACAAAGGTTTAATCATAAAAATCTACTGTAAACTTAATAAAAAATAGCAACAATAAAAAAAAAATGTAAAACATTTCTCTATTTTGTAATTTATTAACCAAGTTAACAAATAAAACTCATCCCAATCTCCTTTTGTGGCATTCATATAATTTTTTTTTAAATTTAAAAAACAGATAAATTTTAAATATAATGAGAATTACATTGAAATAAACATTTTTACTATGAAAAAAAGTTCAACAAAACATACAACTATGACAAACCAAAATCCTAAAGAACTCGGCATCCTTCGTAGGTTGAAATCCTGGGTCCGGCTTGGGGTTCCCGGTCAAAAAAGAAAAAACCTAAAGAAGAAAGACCCAAGTGGGTTTAATATGCCAACAACCATAAACATTGCCCTTTCCATTGTCACCATCTAATCCTGAATTCGTGGTCCTCAATGTGAGCTCAATTAGATTAATTCAGTCAAGTCAAAGTCTATTTAATTTTCTTCTCTAAAATAAATAAATAAATTGATCGCAGCAACAACATATGTATGCAGTATAATAAATCATACAAATAATCATCATCACATAGATCAGATAAATTCTGACTTGAAATTGCAGCACATGTAGTTTAAATAAATAAATAAAATAAAACAATTCATACCAGATCTTCTGGCAAGGCCATACAAGTGATTAAGCTGCTTACGAAAATGAACTCAAGATTAAACAGATAGCATTTATTTTCAAAGAGATAGCATTTATTTTCAAAGAGTAGCTAAATCTATTTTAAGATGATCAGTCTAACAAATAGCATTGTTTTCAAGTAGTAAACTCAAATGAATAGCATATATAACTATGAAAATGGATTTATTATTGCAATATCTGAATTATCTTGACTACAATAAAAAGCACCCAACAATTTCACATTATCCAACCCCCTAAACAGCTCTTCCCCCTTCTCAAAAAAAGAAAAGAAAAGGAGATTAAGATGAAAAGAAAAGTGGGGAAGGAGAAAAGAGGGAGAAAAACCGTGTGTCAAGATAAAAACACCTAAATTAGAGAAGGAAACACAATCTCGAAGATCACCACCTTATAAGTTGTCTAAATCACAAGTATTGTTCTTGTATCCTGGCTCGGTTCTCTGCCCACCATAATCTTGCGTGCATTTCTCCAAACCTTTCTCGGCTGCAACAAGCATTTGTAAAGAACATTAATAATGTTTTAAGTCAGAATGATTCAAACTGATTTCTTTTATTATATATATGTATTGGTCAGGGATTTTGATTTATTATGAAAAAAAAAAAGATCAATTAAACATTTCAGCTATGTGCAAGGTTGTGTGAAATCACGAGACCAGGCCATATTGGGGGGAGATAAACCAGGGGCCTTTCGTTGCCTAAGGTGATAACAGGTGAGGGATCAGCTTCACAAGCCAGAACACAACACAAACCACTAAGGGGTCGTTTGTTGACATTGTCAAACAAAAAACAGAAAACAAGTTATTATTTTATTTTTGTAAAAAACAGAAACTGAAAACTTGTTAGGTGTACAAAAAGTTTACTAGTGATTACAAGGAATCAATCCAAATCCATGGAATCCTCTCCTAATAGTCAGAAAAAAGGGCCTTTCTAACCATAGACTAGATGAAACTGCAGCCTTTAGTCGAAGAGATTGATTTCTTCCTATACTCCAATTACCCTAAGCTCAAAATTCCAAATTGCCGAACTCATTAGCAACTGAAAATATTGAAAACCATTGATAACAAAACAAAGATTCGTGAGTTTTAAGTTTACCACCATTGTATAAATTTGAGTCACCATCAAGTAAGCAGAATTAAAATAAATAAAAATAAATAAATAAAATCGAACTAAATGTATCTTTCAATTCTTAGAATCTTGAAGGACCACATTCTGGAATCTGTAAAGCTATGATACATTTCTACCATATGTTTATATTGGTGATTGAAAATTTCATCATCACGTGCTTTAAGATTGCCTCCAAGTCAATCTCAATCTTTCTGCCACAGTTACAAGTGGCAGTACCAAAATAGGTCAATCACAATGAGCCGTATTTTTCGGTTGACATTCTTGTTAAGTTCTTTCATAATTTACCACTTAGTTTAACACTCATTAGAATACAAGATACCTATATACCTATGACCCGTTTCATTTCTTCTTCAGAAAACACACCATAGAATTTCACTTACCTGAATCGGACACGTCTAAGCTCCCTAGTGCCACCTGGCAATGATCTGATAGTGATGTAGACTCCTGGTTCATCCTGTTCAACCCATTCAGTGTCCAAATCACTGGCATTGCTCATGGACAGCTCCCCCGAGTGATCTGCCTCTCTTGAGTAGCTAGTCCTTGCAGAAGCATCAACTGATGATGTCTCAGTTTTTGCACCACTAATGCTGGAGAGTTTTGGGGTTGAAGCAAGACCACCTGCATCATGGTAATGAAGGGATTGGATTGGGTTGTGGTCGAATGAATCTGATGAAGAGTAGCCCATCCCTGTAGGGCAGTGGAAGTTGCGGGGTAGGTGCTCTTTGCTGAGTGGTGGTGTCACAGGGCTGTCCTCAGCAGATTCAATCTTTAAGTTCTGAAAAGGAAGAGCATGTGTGTCAACACCAAATAGTAAAATATAAATATATCCTTACAATCATCTTAAATGAAATGATTGCATTATGCTTTGAACAGGATTGTAGAACACAAATGCATCCGTGAATGAAGTCATCAGAAGGAAGGAAAAAAAAAGATAGTAGAACGTGAAATAAATTTACAATAAATTATCAATGATCGTTCACATGTAATGAAAATATATTCGGTTATATGCTCTGAACAAACAATTGGATGTATTTCATATATGACAAACAATGGGGAGGAACAATCTTATTTCAAAGGATTTTAGAAATTATAACAAGCCATAACATGACACCATTCACCAAAAATATGAATGTGCAATTCATTAATTCATTCCTCAAGCACCGTTGAAATCACTTCTTAAACAAGATGAATCCACACCATCTATACATGATATCATTATTTCCAAAATATTACTAGATCTTAGTGGATGAGAACTCACCTCATCCACGGACCTTGATGGAGTTTGCAACGGTACTGCCTGGTGATCGAACCTCTGAACATTGTATAATTCCATAACCTTGTCATAGTTCTCAGCCCACCATCTTTGAGCTTGCCATTTATTGAACATCTCACGACTGCTCAACCCAACAGAAGAATCATCAGCAGTATTAACCAAAACCATATCTGAAAGAAAGCTTTGGGGTAACAGAATGTCAGAATCAGGAAATTACTTACAATAAGAGGATATACATGTGAACATAGCTGCATCAAACTACTTAAAATGGCTGTCCAGTTGAGGGCAAAGCCATTTAATTGATAGTTATACCCACTTCTAACATGATCATCATGAAAATAATGCCGGTGTCGATATTTTAGAAAATTGAATCAGTGTAATTGAGTCACAACTTAAGCAACACATATTAGATATTACCACCATAATTGCTTCATTGGTTATATAAAAAGATCGTTGTTCGTTCCAAGCACAGGTGTGCAACAGTTCAAGGCCAGATAGACCTGGTCCAAACTGCCCAACTCTTCTGATGCTTTTTTTGTGGCTCTCAACAAGTCTATTTAACATCTTAGTTTCCGGGTGGTTCAGCTATTTACAAATAGGCAGTGCACAGGTTGGGGTCAACCCCTCATAAACACCCAAGAAAAAAATTTAGAGAAGAATTCTCAAATTTTACAGTTTTTTTGATAAGCATTAAAATAAAATAAAATTAAATAAATTAAATACAGAAAGAAGAGAGAAAGCCACTTGCTATTCAAGAATGCTGGAAATTTCTGATTACTTTTTTTATATTCTACAGACCATGTCAATTCCTGTACTCTACTGACAAAAAGACAACGCCAAAAAAGTTGTTTGTCTTTGTTTCCAATGCAGAGGACCTCGTTCCTGTTCCTAGGCTGCAACTTGTGTGGTGTGTGGATGTCTATATTTCTTTTGCTGTTATGGCCAATATAGCTTGACATATGTAGCAAAATGACAAATTGAGCGACACAAACACAATAGACATTATAGTAGTGACAACAATAACAGAAGTACTAATTTCATCCATTGCTTCAGCCAACTGACAGAGGTAAATAATCCACTCCCAAAAGATAGAAAATGGTGCACTGGCTTCTGAATGAACATCCTCGCTTAACAGAGAATTTTAATGTTTACCCAAATACAAATGGATTATGCAGACCAACAGGCCATCAGGAAAAATAGTCTATACTTATTAACACTCTTTCTTACCATTCCAATCTGTACAAGTTAGAAGATGTCGCTAAATTTGCAAATTAGTTCTTCACTTTATTAGGCTGGGCAGTTCCTGGTAGTGAACTGGTTAATGTAAAATAAAAACAATCAACCTAATAGTGATAATATAATCATGATGATGATGTGAATTTTGTAATTTTCTGTAATAAATCTCCATTGGTTATCAAATAGTGAAAAACTTAAAATATGCAATCTTACCAACATCCAATTGTATATCTACAATACAATTTTATAAAACCAGAATGCAGCACATTTAAAATATTTACCACCAGTCCATGAAAAGACAAATACTGGTTCATAAACAGGACGTCAGGTGGGGGAAGTCACCTTTTGAGTGCTTTATCTGCATGTGTAGATAGTCACTATCATCAATCAATGAGATTTTTGTCCCAGAATTCCATAATCCAGTGAATGGTGGGTACCAACAATCACATGCACCAGACAAAATACTACTTACAGTACTGTGCTTAATATACCAGATAAGCACCCTACCATTTTTATGGTGTTCATAAAGATAACAAAGTTCTGCACTATGCAGTGCTAAAAGTTCCCAATAAAGCCAACACACTCCAAGGTAAAGCAGGGAGGCCCGAGACTCGCTACATGATGCCTGACTACAGTGCACCACAGACTGCCTATTCTGATCTCTTGAATTTAACCATTTAACATCAATCAAATTTCACATTTTAGTAAGTTCTACAAGAATTATGTATGGTTGATTGATTCTCCTATAGCAAAACAAGAACAATCAGACAGTTCCAATCACTGATTTTTTTATCCCTTACTTTTTAGACTTCATTGGTTACCAACCCTGACCTTTATTCTACATTGTCAGTGAAGTCCTCACAGACCCATTTGGGGCCACCTCCTGAATTTAGGTTTAAAAGCAAACCAGTGGGACTTCACTCACATGCAAATTCAGGGAAGCCACTTCATTATCAATTAAAAAATTCATATACCAAAAGGCCATGGCCCAACAACAATCATCTCTACCACTTTACCGAAACCCATGTGATCACTTGCAAACAAATCATAACTTTCAAAAAATTAGATCAACAACAAGGAACAAATTGGAACAAAAGTACTACCTGAATCGAATCCGCTTCAGATCATTCCCACCCTGAGGCAGAGAAACAAAAGTGATAAGAACACCAGGCTCAACCTGAGCAACCCATTCCTTAGGTTCATCTTCCTCCATGAACACTACAGACTCGGTTCGGCCACTACCAGAAGCCGGCGTGGCTTCGCCGCTCGAAAGCCCCTTCAGCCTCGTCTCCATTTCCTTCCCCCACAGCCTCGGTGTCGAGCTAGAGCTCCCAGTTCTTCGGTAAGAGCAATGAATCCTCTCCGACACCGACGCAGCCTCCGAATCAGCACAGTTCCTCTTCTGGTTGTGATTCGACGAACCCGAACACGGTTTGCAGTGCTTATAGGCACCCGAAGCTTTCACCGCAATGTCCTTGATCTAAAAACTGAATCAATCAATGCCTCATTTTCGAAAAATTGAGAACATAATGCGAGAATACCTGAGAAGTAATAGCTTTGATGGCTTGCTTTGTTCTTGGTGTAGCGGTGGTGTCCTCGTCGTCGTCTTCTTGAAGCGATCCACCGCCGAGTTGCTTCGAACAAGCAATACATGTCAACATCTTCAATTTTCACCAGTAAAACTGACCCAAAAAAAAACATGAATTACGAGTTAAATTTCTTGTACAACACAGAATTTAGTCTCGTAGACAGTCCATTGATGAAGATCTAAGTGAGAAAATGCTCGAATCAACCAAAAAAACTCGGAATTGTAGGCTACACGAGTTACAACAAGAAATAAAGGGCTCGAATTCCTAGAACAAACCTCTTGGGATTTGACTAACTCAACACCGTGTGAATGACTTGGATCAGAAATTCAGGTAAGAAACAGAAAGCTTGATTGATTCATGAAGACAGAGATCCAGGTAAGAAAGAGAAAGCTTGATTGATATTGATTCATGAAGACAGAGAGAGAATGGAATGAGGGTGTGGATCGAACGGTCTTTTACATCACCATTTGTATTTCAATTGCCAGAGCGAAAGAGTGAGAATCAAGGACTCACTCCCTCTCTCTCTTACTCTCTAATCTATCTCCGCAAGTCTCTTTCACTAAAATATACTACAAAAACTCTCGCTCGTCTGTGTGGCAGTAAAATAGTCTCTGCATCTCTCTCTTGCTCTGTGAGAGGGTGATGCCGTTGAGATCTTTGGGGATTTCAAAGACTGCAAGTTGGGGGGACTCACTAATAAATTTAAGGAAAATAATAATAATATTAATAAATTCAGAAATTGAGTATTATAATAAAATAATTTTTTTAATTTTTTGATTTATTTTTAATTTAAATTATTTATTTATTTTTATTGAGTAACACTAACCATGTATTTTTAGAAATTGATTAAAAGTTGATTTTTTAATTTTTTTTAATTTCTTTTAAAAAATACAAAAAAGTAGAGATGTGATGTGTCTAAAAAAACTAAAAAGGGCTATTTTGGGAAAATTATTAAATTTTAACCTATTTTGAGTTACATCATCTTTCATATTTTCTACATATTTTTTTTAAAAAATAAAAATATTATAGACCCCAAATAATCTATCAATGGGTGTGGAAGCCACACAAATCTACATGTGTGTGAGACATATATGTGAAAGTTTTGATAGAAAATTTGGTAGATTATTTGCGGTTAACTCAAAAAAAAAAAAAAAAAAAAAAAAAAAAAAAACTAATTTTTAACCATCTTCCCAAAACAACCTAAAGTCAAAATTTTGACTTTTAACTACATTGTCAAAATAGGGCAAAAGTCACTATACTCAAGGTAAATACATGGAAAATGTTTAAAATACTCTATCCGTCCCAAAATAATAGTCCATTTTGGGAAATCTAACTTTTTTTTAGTAATACAATTATTGCATTTTAAAAAAATTAATTATCTAAAATTACCCTTTGATAGTACATTTTTTTGGAAATATCAATTATCATAATTGTACTTTTATATTGTTAATGAATTTTAAAAAAGGGTAAGATAGGAAATTAATATTATTTTTGTCCTTAATTTTTGAAAAATGACTAATATTTTGAGACAATAAAAAGTAAAACAATGGACTAATATTTTGGGACGGAGGGAGTATAATTTTTTAATTGAGTTTAATGACTAAAAAATATATATTTTTATTAATTTTACTTAATAAAAATATCCAGATAGTTTAGATTGAAAACAAATCAAAATATTAAGATTTACATTCACAAAATTAAAAATTAAAGATTTATTTTTGTACAATACTCAAATCTATATTTTTAAAAAATTTAATCTACAAAATAAATGATAATTGTATATAATTAAAAAAAATAATTGTACAATAAGTGTAATCACGTGTTTGGTGTAATTTATTAATTTTTTTTATTTTTTATTTGTTTTTTCATTAAATTTGTTCAATTAATTAAAATTTCGATCAAATCTTTTTAAAAATGTGTAATGTACCTCAAAAAATTACTTTAACCAAGTTTGGTGAAAACAATATCTTCAATCTTTATCTTTTAATAATTTTATCAAATGTAGGTGGAAAAAACACTTGCTGAAAATTGATAAAAGATTTAACTCTGAAAATTTTGTTTCTCTTTTGATTTAATAACAGTTTAATGAAAAAATTGGACCTCATTTTATCAAATTTAAAGTTGATGGAGGATTTTGTGAGTTTTGCTAACAAAGCATGAGAAAATTACAAAAGATACATCAATTTTGAAGCATTTATTAGTAAATTCAATACGCTTTTAAGAATTTTAAAACATTTTATAATCTTTTTACATTTTTCCTCACCTTCCCAATATTAATAAGTCTTCCCCAAAGACCTCATTTTAACATGTGTCCTTAATGTTAGCATCTGTCATTAAAAATTGATAATTAAAGAGTAAAAATTAAAATTATTTCTCTCAAAGTTATAACAAATTTTTTCAATTTATTTAATAAGTTACTTTTGCCTAAAAAATTGTAAATAAAAATGACACCATACAGTTTAACACAAACTCTAGAAATAAAATAAAAGAAAGAAAAATTATAAAAACTATGCCAAACATCCCTACATGTGTTGCTAACATTAATATTTGAGTGTTATATAAGTTATGTTTAAAATAAATTTAAACCATACAATGTACTTTTTTGGGTAGTTTTATGTGTTTAGTTGTCCATTATAAAGTCTAAATTTATTTAAGAATAATGATATATAAATAGAAAATTTTGTACAAGTAATTTATACAAAATAACATGGCATATTTGTGTCATTCATTTCAAAAGTAATTTTCATATTTCACTTGTAAATTTTTTTATTAAATTATTGATTTAAAAGACGATGATAAGCCTTGCATTATTAAGGTCTCATATGAGATTTTAGTTAAAAAGTTAAAAAAATTGTTACGAAAAATTCAATTCATCATCTCTATTTTTTTACACATTTTTTTCTTGAATTTTTTTTGTCTTTAGTATTTTTTTTTAATTTATGTCAATTTTTTACTTTTTTGTCCATTTTATGTAGATAAATCTAAAAAGTAATTTAAAAAAAATAAAAAATAAAAAAAAAGCCAAAAAAGCCTACTATTCATTTGCTTATTTTGTCTTTTTTGGATTTTTTTTTAATAACTTTTAATTTCCTGAATTGCCCCATTGAGATGAATTTTCAAAATTAAAACTTTCTAAATTTTTTTAAAAAATTACTAAAAATGAAAATAAGCCCAAACACATACCCAAAAAAAACAAGAAAACAAATAATGCAATATCTCACCAATTTTGGACTCCTAACACCAACCCCTAACGACATAGCAAGCACTCGTTGCATAGTTTTTATATTTGAATGGGATTCTCAAGTTATACGACTTATGACACATCACTAGGGGTTGGTTTGAGGATCAAAAACATTTTCCAATAAGTAAACTCCAAAAACCAGTTTAAAAAAAAAAAAAAAAACCTCCAAAAACCAATTCCCAAAAAATTCTAAATAAATTTGGATAATTTAAATTAATGAGGGAGGGGGAGGCGGGATGTGCGTGAGTGTTGTGTTCAGGAAGCGTGCGCGGCGCAACCCCGAGTCCGAGATGCGGAGGAGGTGGTTCCAAAGCAACAAAGCCAAAGCCAAAGCACACAAGAAAAGAACACTGCGCTGGTGACCACTACTGCCCTGTGGAGCCTGTGGGGGCTTCTTCACTCTTAAGAAATCTGTCTGCTTTTCTCATCCCCATCTCTACTCCCTTCATTTTTCTTTTTCTTTTTTTAATAATTAAATATTCCGATTCATTTATGTGCATCTCGACTAAACTCGTTATCTTAAAATTAACGACGACCAAATAAATCTCCTGTGACCTCTTGAGATGACACTACTCACTTCATTTATCTCACCTTATCAGAGTTTTAGTTTGATTTTATACAGAAAAAATGTGTACATGTCCAGAAAAATATTTTAAATTTTATTGCGTAGTTTAAATTCATAACTAATAATTGTGAGATTTATATGTAAAATAAATTTAAGATATAATGATTTTCTAATATATTTTTGTAGATGAGTTTTTGTGTACCTAACTAACATCATTGCGTTTAGGGTTATTTGGGATGATCTAAATAAGTAAATTTTTTTACTTTTTATGAAATATGGATTGGATTTGAAGTGATGTGTTAAAGAGGTGATGTGACTTAAATAAAATGATATGACTTAAATAAGATAGTAATTTTTTGACTTTTTTCAAACATGCCAAACCAGTCCAAATTTTGTGAGTTTTTTTTTTGGGGGGGGGGGTGTTAAAAAAACAAAAACTGGTTTAGTGCTTTTTTTTTTGTTTGGAAAATTTGAATAAATAATAATAAAATAACATATTTTGAAAGTTGTTACATGTGATGACTAACGATGAAAGGTGGATGAATATAGTAATAAGAGGTAGTTGTGGTAAATAGAAAATAGTCACAAAAATTAGTAGTCGGAGTGTTGCAAGATGGATAGAGGGCCATCGACAGTCACAAGCAATCAACCGGTCGCCGGAAGGTGCCCGCGGGTTAACTGGCTAATGGCCGACCATGTTGGAGGTCAGTGGAGATGAGGGGAGAGGAAATAGTGAAATTTTATTTTGAAAATAAGAAAAAATAATTTTTAATTTTAAAAAATTTTAGAATTAATATCACTTACCAAAAAAAAGAATTTAAAGTATGACCAACCAAAGTTGAAGTACACAGAATTAGAGTACAAAAAGTAATATAGAATTTTCCTAAAAAATATATTAGATTATAGAAAATTTACATACATTAGATTGTGTGTATATAATTTACTATGTATTCTAATTTTATATAATTTATTATGTATTCTAATTTTATACATTAGATTGTGTGTATATAATTTACTATGTATTCTAATTTTATATAATTTATTATGTATTCTAATTTTATGTATATAATAGTGGGGTCAGTTCAAATGAGCCGTGTTGTCATTTATTCGGTGGATTAATTATTCGGTAGTTGCGTATCACCGCATCAACATTAATATTGATTTCAAACCATTAATGATCTGCTATTTAAACCATTAATTTTTGAAATATTTTAATTTTGTTAAGATTTTAAATATTTTAATATTTAAATATGTTACGATTTTTTTAATTTTTTAATTTTTTGAATATTTTTAAATATTATGATTTTAATTTTTTTAATTTTAAAATATTTTATAAAAATAAATTCAAATTCTATTTTATAAAAATATTTTTAAATATTTTAATTTTTTATTATGTATTTGGTTACGATTTGAGTGTAGAGTTGTGAAAGTAGTACGGAGTTTCGAGTTCTGTGTTTGGTTATGAGTTTTAAAAATAATTTCTTAATTGAGTTTTGTTTTATGTATTTGGTTACGATTTGAGTGTAGAGTTATTTTTAAAATTTAAAATTATTTAAAATTTTTGAATATTTAAATTATTTAAATTTTTACGATTTAAATTTTTTGAATATTTATTTTAAGTTTTTACTTATTAAATTTTTTAGATTATTTAAATAATTTAAATATTTATGATTTAAATTTTTTGAATATTTATTTTGAAAAAAAATTATTTCATTTGTAGTATTTTCAATTAAAAAATTGATTAATGTTATTTTCTGTTAATAATAAATTTTTTTAATTGAATTTTAAAAAGAATTTGGTTATGAATATTGATCAGAATTTTTAATAGTGTGGAAGTAGTGTATTTTGTTATGAGTTATAACAATTTGAATTAAATTTTAAAAACTCTTTCCAAAACTCATAACCAAACAAATTTTCTTACTTCACATGTCAAATCAAACTTTCAAAACTTAATTTCACACTCAATTCAAAACCCAATTTAACACTTTATTCAAAAATCATAACCAAACAAATTTTCTACACTCAAATCATAATTTCAAAACACATAAACTCAAAATACAACTCATATTCTTAAATCATAATTAGAAAGTCTTATTAAACGGAGCCTTAATTTTCTCGAGACCCCCACCACAAGAAGGTCAAAATATATATATATATAAAAATTATCATTTCTTTATGTTCCAACCTGGATATAATTAATATTTCCATTCCGCAGTTATAATTTTAAGTGTGTATGAGCATCTTTAATCCTTCATTTTTTTCAATTAAATTTGTTAAAAAAATTATATCAAAATCTTTATATATAGCTCACTTTAATGGTGAAAATTAAAATTTTACCATTTTATAAAAATACTTAATTTATTGTAAAAACTTCCATTAACCAATCCAAGCGAAAAAATAAAATAAAATTCATCTTTAATCCTTCAATTTTTAAAAATTAATAAATAAATTAGAAAATTATAATTTAAATTGATAAATTTAAAAATTAAAAATTTATTTATTACAATGATTTAACCTTAACTTCTTCTTTTCTTTTCTTTTCTTTTCTTTTCTTTTTTATTTATAGTTTTTCTTTATTTATTTTTGACAATGTTTCAAGGCCTATTATGGAGTGCTAATGATTCATGATGGGTGTGGGAAAGACATGATGGCTTCCATATCACATGGTGGACATATACCCAACCAAAATAGCTACATAAGAGGCTAAGAACGAAGATATCTATCTATCCGTCTCTATCTCTCTCCTTCTATCTACTATATAATATGGCAATTGATGCCTTTTTAACAGTAATTTTACTGTTTATTTGTGGCTCTCTATTTATCTTTCCTTTTTTTGCCCTTCAATTTATGTTATGGATGGATGTTGTACCATGGTGAATCAATTTGTAATTTTATCTGTTAATTTTTTTCAGCTTCAATTAGTGAAAGATATTTCCTTTCAAATGAAATTACCTTTTTAACCCTCTATTATGTACATGTTGAAATCACAATTCTATTCTATTTATCATTTTAGGCCCTATTTTGTAATTTCATTATGTTTATGATTTGTACATTATCTTAGAACACCCACATCAGGCTCTTTACAATGGCTTTGAAGCTATTGTAGAGAGCAAAAGCTATAAATACGTGCTCCATCAGATTCTCTATACCAACTGAGAGGGTAATTTATATGTAAATTAGGCCGAGCTAGATGATGGGCTGTTCTATGGGCCGTGGTGAAAAGGGCTTAGTAAAGTGGACCACAGTCTAGGTGTTAGCTCGGTCCAAGTGTAGAAGGGACCTAGCAAGTGTTAGCTCGGTCCAATTGTGATCACGGTCACCACTATCAGAGTGAAAATAGTTATCTCGGTCAGAGTATTCGGAGCCGAGGTATGATGGCTTCACGTGGTGGACCTCGCTTTGGTTAGCACGGTGGTAGCTTGCTGAGGACCGAGGTTAGTTCGGTCTCAATGGTCACAACCGAGGTACAAACAGCTAAAGGAAGAAACGAGCTAAGGCGTAGCTCGGTCTAAGTTGTCATTTCAGCGTGACAACACTAGCTCGGTCGTTTGGTCGCATTACCGAGCTAGGACCATCTCACTTGGTTTATGCAGTGAGGGAGATGTGAAAGGATAAGCATTATCCTTGAAGAGTAAGATTCCTAAGAGGACTCTACATGGAAGAGTAAGAGTCCTACTAGGATTATGCGACACGAAACCTATAGAAGCTCATAACATCACCTATGGAGAGGTAACACAACTTTGATTCCCGAATACACAGAGCTTTTGTCTATCTGTCTAATTTGCTGACTTAGGCATCGGAGAGGCATCCGACACACACCCGCCGGCTAGCTCACGTTTGTATTTTCAGGGAGTAAAGCGACGACGTTCGGAGGAGCGCAAACTTGATCAACAGGATTATACAAGAAGGTTTATTTCTTTCCCGTACAATTGGCGCCGTCTGTGGGAAGATCAGACAAAGAGCAAAACCTCTTGATCAAGTTTCCCTCGCTAATTGGGAGCAATGGCGCACAACGAAGATTTGCCGCAGTCCGCCATCGACGGACAAACCCCAGAAGGGGGTGGAAGGCGCAAAGGTTTGCCTTCTATCCCTCCCATGGCGGATTTAGAGCCCCAGCGACAGAACCCCCGGAGGGATGCAAGGGGGAGGCGGAACAACAGCCCCCGTCGCTCTCGCTCAGAAAGTCCTGAAAGGCAGAGGCGAAGAATCGACCCTTAAGCTCTAGAGGATCGCGTAAAAGAGCAGGATGAACTAATAAGGAAGATGGCGGCAGATATAGAGGCCATGAAGCGCCAGATCAAGGGAAAAGGGGTGGCGACAGGAGAGGGGCGCAAAGGCAACACGCCCCCTTGCCACTCGGAGGATTGTGGTAGGCATACCACCGTCACAAGTAGAGAGTAGAAGCCTCAAAATAGGCGATACTCAATCCAAGACTTCCAGGACTTGCTACTCCAGGTCTGAGAGAACGAGAACTGAGAGGTCATACACTGAAGGAAGCACCTATCGGCCATCGCGCACGCACCAGACATCACCCAGGCAGACGGAGTTGCCTAGATCGTCCGACTTACGAACTGTGCTAGAAGAAAGGGCATGATGGAAAGAGGATACCAGGGCACACGACCCGCACAGAGTCTCAGCCCTTCAGCGGTTGGCTTCTCGGACACATGGAAGCGTCGAGGTAGGAATGCCAATAGCGCCCTGCTTACGAATCGACAGACAAAGCCTTAGCAAGACTGCAAACCTCGCTGTTCATTCCGACAATTGAGAACTCGCCTGTCACGACCCAAACCCGGCCCTATGGGTTTAGCACCGTAACCGGCCAGTAATCCGAGATTACCGAAGGCCTGCTTAACAGTAGTACAGTAAAACAGAGTTCAGGGCCTGGCGGAAGCCAATACAGTAAATAAATAATGTCCATTGAGCTGTGACAGTCTGTATGCCAAAAAGATTTTTCATGCATTCCCACATGCAAACAGTACAGTCTATACAAAATTTACAGTCACACAGTAAAGGGACCTAATCCCTTGATAACAGTACAGTTAGTAGCTGACAGTCTATACAGTAATCCAAAACAGTACGGAGACAGACGGGGGAAAAACAAAACACCCTAAAGCCATAACATGGCAACTCGGAACCTCGCAGTGAGGCACATAGGCTGGCTTGGCAAAACTGGAGTCTAACCCACGCTCCTAGCTCCGATCTGGTGGCTGAGCACCTACATATATATATAAACAGTGAGCTAAGCCTAGTGAATAACATAATGCGTAAAGAGGTTAAGAATGAAATGTCCTTACAGTAATGAAAACAGTTCATTAAACAATATTCCAGTCTTTCAGTCAGAACAGTTATTCAGTCATATGTAGTACATCCATTAGCATAGCAGTAAACAGTAGGTCTTAAAGACCGAACAGTAATGATGGCCATCAATCAGTAAACAGCAATGGTTCCATGCGGGAACCGACAGAGATCTCTGTAACAGTTACAGTCAGTAACAGTAGGTGCTAGGGATGCCACAGTACAGTTCAGAAATAAAGGACATACATTCATTCAGTAAATAATACCAGTTCAGAAAACAGTTCAGTAAACAGTTCAGTATTCGAAAGATAATCATTTTGAACATATCTTTACACAATTGTTACTCACAGAGTTTGGGCTACGGTATGCTAGAGCGTGTCTCCCCAGTCGCCAACCCTACACAGTTCACAGGTTGAACACACACTAAGCTACACAGTTGGGAAATATCATAACTTAATCCCTTATTTGCCTTGGTGTGTTCTACATCTATATCCTCATTAAGATGCCTTAAACTAGGCCTAAGAATGCCTAGAATGGGATGAGGATGCAAAAATACACTGAGAAAACATTTTGCAAAGTTTGCTGAAAATAGGAGCCTCGCTCGAGCGAGCTTCCAAAATCAAAGGCTTCGCTCGAGCGAGAAATCCTTCGCTCGAGCGGTCTGTCGAAACAGTAAAAGTACTGGATGCTCGAATTTTACGCTCGAGCCACCAATCCTACGCTCGAGCGTAGCTTCGAACAAAGGTTGGTCGCTCGAGCGAAAAATCCTTCGCTCGAGCGAAGAAGCCAAATCTGCAATTTCCAGATTTGTCTCCTAAGCTCAAACCAAGCATTCTTTCACTCAAAACTCGACCTCTTGGGCCCAAATTCTGGAAAATACATCCAAATCCAATGTATAACAAGTTTTAAAGCTCAATTTATGAATTCAAGCCCCAAAGGTGAGTCAATTGAAACCATTTTTCAAACCCATTTTTCATGAACATGGAGAGTATGCAACATGCATGGATTCAAACCAAATTCAACCTTCAAAGCTTGTCCAAATGGACTCATTTCTTCAAGAACATGATGGATTCATGGACTCAAGCCTAATTACGAACATGCATGTACAATTGGCCATGAAAACACCTCAAAACTCATCAATTCAAACATGCATGCATGAATTATGTTCTAATTCAACATGCTAGAACTAAGACAAGACTCAACTCAACAATTTGGCATGGATCATGCAAGAAACAACATAAACTCAGCATTGAGAGGTTATATTCCTTACCTACGTCTTGTGTTCAAGGTTTAGAAGTCCAATTTGACAATTTACACTTCAATTCCAAGCAATCCCACCAAATGAACTCAATTCTCTCCTACTCTCTCTAAGTCTCCTCTTTGGTCGGCTAAGTATGAGAGAAAGGCTGATGAAATGTTAAATCTACATGTATAAGGCTCAACATATGTGAATAAACAAAGGCCCCACTAGGTGGCAAAGTTGTAATTAAGGCAAACTCTTAAATTGGCTTTGTTTAATCTAGTTTAATCATACCTAAGCACATTTTAAATAAATATACCATAAAATCAGATAAATTCTACTGTTCATGAAATACTAAACGGTTTCTAATTCGGCCGCCGATAAGGCCTGCAATTTGCAGTTTAAACATATAAACACGAACAGATAGTCAGATAATCGAAAAGATAAAAATGCGATACAATAGATATGCTCAGTCAATTCAGTTCCAGTTTTCGATCAGTCCGTTCAGTACTTCAGTTAGTTCAATTATCCGTCATAAGCAGTCCAGTTTAGCAGTAATCAGTATGTAATTCAGTAATTTATCGATAAACGGTATGGGGGTTGTTACAGTCTCCCCTCCTTACAAGGAGTTTAGTCATCTAAACTCGAGTTACCTTCATTCTGGAAGAAAACAGGATTCAGCGGGAACAAATCAGGATATCGCCTAGCCATGTCATCTTCCCTTTTCCAAGTGGCATACACACCACCATGGTTCTGCCAGTCAACCTTCACTAACGGGATCTCTTTGTTTCTCAGTTTCTTGATTCGTCTGTTTACAATCTGTATAGGTCGTTCCTCGTAAGTGTAGTCATCACTCAACACGATACGAGTAGGCTCAATCACATGGAAGGGATCCCGGAGATAATCTCTCAACATCGAGGCAGGCGAGACAACGGAGAGGACCAAGATAAAAGATGGTTAAAAGTCCGCACTGCCATTACCACGGTATTCAAAAAATCAATCTACCGAATTCTCAGTGAGATACGTGATGAACCTTTCATCAGATGGCCAGCTAAGCTGGGAAAAGCACAAAAGGACTATGACGAAAGATCCAGGTGCACCTTCCATAAGGAAAAGGGGCACCGCACTGAAAATTGTACGCCATTGAGGCAACACTTGGAGGAGTTGGTGGCAGCTGGTCACCTGGACCGGTACATAGAAGGAGGGACACAGCCAGCCCCCCAGAACCACGACAACCCAAACAGTATGCCGATCGACGCCCCACCTCAAGGAGTGATTAACGTAATACATGGGGTATTCGAACCTGAGTAGGTATGTGAGCTCAGGGGAACGATCAAGAAGGCTGAGCACTTGAGGGAGGTATTAAGTGCACAACCCACCATTAAAAAGGGGAGAACAGAGGCCACGAACGTCATGTCTTTTTCAGACAAAGACTTGGCGAGGATATATTGACCTCACAATGATGTACTGGTCGTCACTCTCCGCGTCAAGGATTACGACATCAAGCGAATTTTGATTGACCAAGAGAGCTCATGCGAGATAATGTATTATGAAACCTTCAAACAATTGAAACTAAAGGACAAGGACTTGGCACTTGCCGTATCTCCCCTGATCGGATTCAACTCAATGCCAGAGTGGCCAGTTGGCAAGATAATCCTCCCAGTTAGAGCAGGAAGCATGACGAAACAAGTGGAATTCTAGGTATTGAAAGTGTCCTCCACTTACAACATAATCTTGGGAAGGACATGGCTGCATGCCATGAGAGCGGTAGCATCAACCTACCATCAAGTAATGCGATTCCCCAACGAAGCTGGGGTAATTGAAGAGGTCTTTAGAGACCAAATTATGTCCAAGCAATACTTCGTCACAGTAAATGGCAGCCGCGCTACCAAGGGGTTTGTTCAGATGGTGGAAGAGCCCGAGAGCAATGAATTGTTTGCGGATGTTGGCAAAGCTGCTGAACAAAAGGCAGTGGAAGACTTGGTACAGGTAAGAATAGATGAAAAGAACCCGGATAAGTTCTTTTTGCTTGGCTCATCTATGTCCAGAACTGAGAGAATAGAAGTCATGGAATTCTTGACCTCTAACATCGAAGTGTTTGCTTGGACGCCGTATGACATGCCTGGCATTGACCCAAGCTTCATCTGTCACCAATTGAACGTCCACCCGACTGCCAGACCAATTATTCAGTGCACGCAGATCAGCACTCCACCACGCCGAGATAATGGCAGAAGAAGTGGGAAACCTTCTAGAGGCAGGAGCTCTCAGTGAAGTGCACTATCCCAAGTGGATATCCAACACAGTAGTGGTGCCAAAGAAGAATGGAAAATAGCGCGTCTGCGTGGACTACAAAACAGCCAACAAGGCATGCCCAAAAGACAGCTTTCCCCTACCACGGATAGACCAACTGGTAGACCTAATAGCAGGACACAATCGACTTAGTTTTCTTGATGCGTACAGAGGTTACCATCAGATTGCTATGTATGAGCCAGACTAGGAGATCACATCTTTTACAACGCCAAGAGGACTGTATTGTTACAAGGTCATGCCCTTTGGCCTTAAGAACGCAGGGGCAACATTCCAATGGATGGTCACCAAGATGTTCGAACCATTGTTAGGCAGAACAATGGAAGCCTACATCGACGACATGGTGGTCAAGAGCAAGGATAAGAATGACCATCTTAGGGACCTAGGCGAGATGTTTTAAATCCTGAAAAAGCACAAGCTACGCCTTAATGCATCCAAGTGTGCGTTCGGCGTAGGATCTGGCAAATTCCTAAGCTTCCTGGTGACCAACCGAGGTATAGAAGCAGACCCCTCTCAAATCAAAGCAATCTAAGATCTAGAGAGGCCCAACTCAGTAAAAGAAGTGCAGCATCTCACCGGCATGGCAGCTGTGCTCAACCGGTTTATAAGTCGGTCGTCAGACAGATGTCGACCATTTTTTCAAGCATTAAAGGCCAAGTTTGAGTGGGATGAAGAATGCGACCGCGCCCTAGAAAGCTTAAAAGAATACATATCTTCTCCCCCGTTGCTAGTAACCCCAATACCTGGAGAGGAGCTCCTTTTGTTCCTGGCAGTTTTACAACACGCAGTCAGTGCGGTGTTGGTCAGAGCGGAAGGAATCCAACACCTGCCCATCTTTTATGTCAGCAAGACATTGCTGGGCGCGGAAACCAGGTACTTACCGTTGGAAAAATTGGCCTTAGCCTTGATGATGGAATCAAGGAAGTTGTCGCATTACTTCCACGCCCACACAATAATCGTCCTTACAGCTTTTCCATTAAAAGCTTTGTTTGAGAGGGCAAACTTTTCTGGACGAGTCTTGAAGTGGGCAGTCGAGTTGGGACAGTTCGACATCAAGTTTCAACCCAGAACCGCGATAAAAGCCCAAGTTTTGGCAGACTTTGTGGCATAATTCACTCCAGGAAGTCATCACATCTGCCCAGTGGACTTGACTGATACAACCAAGGGGATGGAAATTGTCGCCGGAATAGCGCAACCCCTGGTACAGGATACCCAATCAGATCCTAAGGTAGACCAGAGTGAGCAAAGGGAGGAAGAAGCAAACCATGCTACACCAAGCAAAGACTCATCAACAAATAAAGACTTGGTACAATCAGATAATGAGGGGCAAACAGCAAACATAGACTTTGAAGAAAACACCAGCAACACTCATGACCCCAAGACATCATCTGATCCCTCCAGTTGCTGGAAACTACCGTTGGAGAGATGTGGAAGCTCTTCGTGGATGGAGCGTCCAACAGGCACGGAGTAGGACTGGGCATAGTCCTTATCTCGTCAGATGGCCTAATAGTGGAGCAAGCAGTCAACCTCGGCTTCCCAACATCAAACAACGAAGTGGAGTATGAAGCGCTTTTGGCAGGCCTAAAATCAGCATTCTACATGAAGGCTACCGAGGTAATGGTTTACAGTGACTCCCAACTAGTTGTAAACCAAATTTCAGGCGACTACGAGGCAAAAGATGACAGAATGGCTAAGTACCAAAAGTTAGTCCGAAAAGAGATCAAGAAATTTGAAGTAGTGCGAATAAAACAGATCGACAGGGAAGAAAACAGCAGAGCGGACGAACTAGCAGGCTTTGCTTCGATGGCAGATACATCCATCCCTCATCCGTTACTGATTGACTACCTACCAAGACCAAGCATTGAAGAACCCGAAGTAGAAAAGGTATGTTATGCCGAACTAGGCCCTTCATGGATGGATCCCATTATAATGTTCTTAAAAGACGACGTCTTACCGGAAGAAAAGAAAAAGGCCAACAAAATAAGAGCAAAGTCACAGCGATTTTGGCTCTCCCCATCAATGGCCTTGTACAAGAAATCTTTCACAGGACCTTACCTCAAGTGTATCCACCCCAGTACAGTTGAAGTATTCTTGTTCGAGATACACGAAGGCGTATGTGGAAGCCATCAAGGAGAAAAATCATTAGCTTACAGAGCCATTTCGCAAGGATATTGGTGGCCATACATGCAAGCAGATTCAGAGAAATACGTCAAGAAGTGCGAGAAATGCCAGAAGTTCGCGCACCAAATACATCAACCAGCCAGAGAGCTTCTACCCTTAACTAGCCCATGGCCCTTCGCAATGTGGGGTTTGGACATAGTAAGACCACTTCCAACAGCACCTGGCAACAGAAAGTTCTTTCTTGCAGCAACAGACTACTTCACAAAGTGGGTGGAGGCAGAAGCACTAGCATCAATAAAGGAGAAAGATGTGAAGAAGTTCGTCTGGCAGAATATCATCACTCGGTTCGGCATACCAAAAGTTTTAATATCAGATAACGGCACTCAGTTCGACGGTAAAATTTTTAGAGGCTTTTGTGAAGTATACAAGATAGAATTCTACAACTCTACACCAGCATACCCCCAAGCAAATGGCCAAGCGGAAGAATCAAACAAAGTCATCTTGGATGGATTAAAGAAAAGGTTAGAGAAAGCAAAGGGCAAGTGGGCTGAGGAGCTTCCCCACATTTTATGGGCTTACCGTACCACACCTCGGCGGTCTACTGGTGAAACACCTTTTTCTTTGGCCTATGGCATGAAAGCGGTAATCCCACTGGAAGTTGGCCTTCCCACAATTAGAAGTGAAAATTTTGATCCAGACTTAAATGGAGAAACCATAGCATTGGAACTCGACCTTGCAGAAGAAAGAAGAGAAAAAGCACTGGTTCACATTGCCTCGTACCAGCAAGAGTTGTCCAGAAAGTATAACAAAATAGTACATCCGAGACAATTCAAAATCGGAGATTGGGTACTGCGCAAAGTGATAGGAAACACCTTGGTACCCGGAGATGTCAAGTTAGGGCCTAATTGGGAAGGACCTTACAAGGTGGTTGGATTAGAAGGAAAAGGGGCATACCACTTGGAAGATGAAGACAGCAAAGCCATTTCCAGGCCATGGAACACTGCCAATCTCAAACTATTTTATTTTTAACTTTTCTTTCAAGTATTTGTAATTTTTTCTTTCTCAATAAAACAAGTAGTTTCTTTTCAGTATATTTGTTTCCTTCTGTAAAGGATTATTTTAGTGAGTTAGGCGCACTGAAAGCATAGTTGGCCGGAATAACCAACTTTGCACTCTCTTCAGCTAAGATTAGGATCAGTGCTGAAGGAGTTGGCTGGAAAAACCAACACCCTTCCTAAGCCCAGGATAAGGATCCAGGCTGCAGGACGTTTGGTCGGAATAACCAAACACTTTACTCTAGGTTGGCAGGAATAACCAACTTAGAGGTCGGCTGGAATAACCAACACCCCTCCTAAGCCCAGGATAAGGATCCAGGCTGCAGGACGTTTGGTCAGAATAACCAAACACTTTACTTTAGATTGGCAGGAATAACCAACTTAGAGGTTGGCTAGAATAACCAACACCCCTCCTAAACCCAGGATAAGGATCCAGGCTATAAGACGTTTGGTCGGAATAACCAAACACTTTACTCTATGTTGGCAGGAATAACCAACTTAGAGGTTGGCTGGAAAAACCAACACTTAGTACTCTTCAACCGAGATAAAGATCAAGGCAAAAGAGTAGTTGGCTGAAAAAACCAACACTTATTGTTTTTCAGCCGAGATAAGGATCTAGGCTGAAGAGGTTGGTTGGAAAAATCAACACTTAGTGCTCCTCAGCCGAGATAAGAATCAAGGGTGAAGAGTGTTGGCTGGAAAAACCAACACTTGGTAGTACTCTTCAACCGAGATAAAGATCTTCAGCCGAGGTAAAGACTAAAGAGGTTGGCTGGAATACAACTTATTGCGATCTTCAGCCGAGGTAAAGACCTAGACTGAAGAGGTTGGCAAGTATGACCAGAGATTTCAAGGTTAAAACCGAGATAGTTATCTCGGTCGGAAAGTGTTACACTACATTCAGATTACATTTGGAAAGTAAATATAAACATGGAAGTAAACCAAAACAACAGTTGAGGAAAACAAAAGAAGATTTCATTGGTAATGCAAAGTCCAAGTATAAAAGACGGGGCCATAGCCCGGTTACAAAAAGCTTCCACAGTTAGCACCTAAAGAAAAGCAAAGTACAGAATCAAGCAAAGAGGTCATCTAAATCGGCATCCAGCACAACCCGGTCTTCACCCAGAGGTAGCTCGGTTGTGGCTAGCCCTCCCTGGTTGAGCTCGGACGAAGGTACCGTATCAGACAAAGCAGGCAGAGGAGGGGTGGAGACCACTGGAGTTGGGGAGATAGACTGGCGACTGGGCTGGGTGTTATCTTCTGGAGCAGCATCTTCATTCTCATCCTCTTGAAGAAATTGTTGCTGAATGGTAGCAGCATACTCCACCATCGAGCTCGGTATAAAATACGAAGGAGGGTTGAAGACCTCGGTCTCTGGGCCGTGACCGAGCTGCGCCACGGCTGCCTTCCATCCACATTTGAAGAATAGGTCTTTGGCCGCCTCGCATTGCTTGATATAAGTGGCCTCCCCCTCCTTGTAACCCCGGTCCTCTGCGTCTTCTGCCTTCTTCTTCAGCTCAGCGATCTTCGCGCTTTTCTTGCCATTGAGCTTGGTCAGCTTGAGCAGGTATTTATCTTTTATCACGGCCAGGGCCTTTTGTTTATCAGTATCAGCCGAGGTAATTAGTGCGGTGAGTCAAGCCACCTCGGTCTCTAGCTCAACCATCTTTTGTTGGGACTCTTTTAGCTCGGCCGTTTTTTCATTAGCCTCGGCCATGGCCTGCCTGGTGGTTTTTCGAAGTTCCAACACTCGCTTATGAGCGATGTGGTTTTTCTGTATGGCCTGCAAAAGGATGGTAAGAAACTTTTAAGTAAAACTGAGCCGAAAGTTGTCAAAATTTGAAAGATAAGCAAAGGAGCTACTTACCAGCACCATTGATTTTGTGGACGAGCGAATGGCCTTCAGCTCGGTTAGGTGGTCGTGGTGCTTCATGTCGGGTGGAAGGCAAACGCTTTTGGTAAGGTTGAATGCCATCAAGTGGTCTTTTTCTGCGACCACTGAGTCAGAATCCTTGATAGCACGGTTCTGAAATGTGATCTTTGGTACCCACTTTAAGGAGCTAGCTCGGTCTGAGCGCTCAGGTGGGGGACTTGGTGGAGTGGTTTGAGGCACCACGGTTTCATCCTCGTCGACAAGGCGTGGCTCGGTTGTGGAAGTCTGAGCACGCTTGCTTGCCCGAGAAGATGAAGGTTGATGGGTTGGCAGGGCCACCACGGTCTCTTGAGTTTGGCTGGCTAGTGGAACCTCGGCCTGGTTTGTTTCAGTGAGGAGGACTCTTACGGCTTTCTTCTTGGCCATTTCTTACTCAGCGGTTAGAGGGATCAGATTGATTTGAGGCAAGGTTAGGTCCGGTTCAGGAGAGGCTTCCAACAAAAAGTCAGTTACCTTGATCTTTTGTCTGCTGCTGTATCGGTAGGTCGGCTCAAAATTCCATAGCTCGGTCCAACTTCTGTTTGGATATCGCAGCGCGGCGCGAAGTACATTCAAGTTGGGATAGCTGTATTGGGACTTGAGAAAGTCCAAATCTGCATAAAGGAAGACAACAGTTAGTATGGTTCAAGATAAGAAAACCGAAGTAAAGAAAAGCATGGAATTGAGCCGAGGTAATCCTACCGGCTACACCATTGTTCCAATTTATTCTGTCGCCCGGGATCTGGGCTTGTTGGTCCTCAAAGTTCCCAGATACCCAGAAGAAATCATCATCATTCACATCTTTATCCGGGGTATTTTTTATTATCTTTTCACGACGGCGTCTTATTCTTAAATAGTAAACCCAGCCATCTTCAGCCGATCCTATGAAGTATTGGTAGAAGAGCTCGGCTAGACCGAGATTAAGGCCAGCCTGGCGGTTTAGCTCGGCAATGCTGTTTATTATGCGGTAAGAATTGATGGAAAGTTGGGTGGGGCAAAGGTTTGTTTGTTTGAGGAATTCACAAAGAAGGGGCTGAACAGGGAATCTAAGTCCGGTTTCTACAATGGAAAGAAGGGTGAAGGGAACAAAGCCCGGTTTACCCCAAGGGGTGGTGTCTAGGTCGGCTAAAGAAAGGTGGACATCATCAGGGATATGGTAGTCCCTTCGGAACTCGGCCATAGCCCATGGAGAGTTTACCAAAAACCTATATTTACCCATTTGCTCTTAAATTATGAATAAATTAAGCTGTGTATTAGCTTGGTCGTGAAATGACGCTGAGTAGCTCGGTTGAGCGTTCAAGGGAGTGCCTGGCAACCTAAGTCTGTAAAATGAAAAAAGAAAGGTGTTAAGCACAGATCGTTGGACCGTGCTAAAAGAAATAAAGGCAAGATAAATGAAGTCCTAGCTCGGCTACGTGGGTCATTATCCATTCTTAGCTCGGTTTGAGCAGGGCCTTTAGCCCGGTTGAGCTTTTAGGGCAACATTCTTAGTTCGGTTTTAACTAAGGGAGCTGGTTTAGCTCCAAGTTTTAGCTCAGTCGGTGGTTAGGGCTTTCTAGCGCGGTATGGCGCAAACTTAATGCAGTTCGTTAGCCCGGCTAAGAGGTAAGGCCTGTTGAAACTACGAGTAAGGTATGAAGTTTTAGCCCGGTTGTTTAGTTCGGCCAGGATCGTAACTAATACAAACAGCTTCCTAGTCCGGATGGAGTGTGATTTTGGATCTAAGACGTCCTATTTTCAGTTTGTTTGCCAGTCCAGTAGGTATGAAAACTATTTAAGAAGTTTTTACTCATTACAGAAGAAACTATTTGAAAAATGTTGTGAGGAAACACGTACATACAAAAGATACATGTTGCCAGTCAAATAGAAAGCAAGAGAGGATTGAGTTACTTACAGATTGAAGAAGGAAGGATACAGATCTGGAACCATGAAAATGGTTTTGAAAATACCAGCTTCGCAGGTACAAAAGTTGCAGAAATAGAGGCTTAAGCAAGAAACAGAGAGAAGATGAATAGTGAAAGTGAAATGGGTCAAAGCATAAGGGTTTGTTTTGCGAAAAGGGTTGGAAAAAAGGCGGGACTGTTCAAAATACACGAAGTACGAAGACGGCATGACAGTTACATTGGGCCAATGAGAGTGTGCCACGTGTTCTTGGAATGAGAAGCGATTCAGTTACAGCGACTGAAGAGACGTTTTGACTGGACAAATGGGTAACCTGGTGTGGATTTAGCTCGGTTGAAAAGTTAAAGTTGTTAGCTCGGCTGCTAAAGGATAATCCCTATCATGCTACGCAGATGGAATTAAGGGGCAATTGAGAGGGTAATTTATATGTAAATTGGGCCGAGCTGGATGATGGGCCGTTCTATGGGCCGTGGTGAAAAGGGCTTAGTAAAGTGGACCACAGTCCAGGTGTTAGCTTGGTCCAAGTGTAGAAGAGACCTAGCAAGTGTTAGCTCGGTCCAATTGTGATCATGGTCACCACTATCGGAGTGAAACTAGTTATCTTGTTCAGAGTATTCGGAGCCGAGGTATGATGGCTTCACGTGGTAGACCTCGCTCTGGTTAGCACGGTAGTAGCTTGCTGAGGACTGAGGTTAGTTCGGTCTCAATGGTCACAACCGAGGTACAAACAACTAAAGGAAGGAACGAGCTAAGGCGTAGCTCGGTCTAAGTTGTCATTTTAGCGTGACAACACTAGCTCGGTCGTTTGGTCGCATTACCAAGCTAGGACCATCTCACTTGGTTTATGCAGTGAGGGGGGTGTGAAAGGATAAGCATTATCCTTGAAGAGTATGATTCCTAAGAGGACTCTACATTGAGGAGTAAGAGTCCTACTAGGATTATGCGATACGGAACCTATAAAAGCTCACAATATCACCTATGGAGAGGTAACACAACTTTGATTCCCGAATACACAGAGCTTTTGTCTATCTGTCTAATTTGCTGACTTAGGCATTGGAGAGGTATCCGGTACACACCCGCCAGCTAGCTCACGTTTGTGTTTTCAGGGAGTAAAGCGACGACGTTCGGAGGAGCGCAGACTTGATCAACAGGATTATACGAGAAGGTTTATTTCTTTCCCGTACCATTCATTTTATATTTGCTATAGTTCCTCACATGATTTGTTGAGGTACTATTCATACGGTAATCTATTTTTTATTATATTTTCTGGAGCAAAATTTGGCCAAAAAGCCATGGCTGGTTGTCCACCTCGAATGTCCCCCCAAATGTTATCCCGGATGTCCTCTGAATGCTTTGTAACGAAGAAAGAAAATGCCCAAAATTAGCCTAGTCAGTCGTCCGGCCGGTCGATCTCCCTGCGTGATTGTGTTGCTACTGTTTGCTTGTTGTTTGCTGCTCTTCTGGGATTAGGGGGTGGGCAGTGAGTGCTCTGTGAAAAGTGAAGTGCAAACAACACAAACATGGTTAAAGAAATGGAAGTGAAACTGCAAGGAAGAGGCGGAGGAGGAGGAAAGAAAGAGTGAGTGAGCATGAAGCCACATGAGCAGCATTCAGCAACGATAAGCATCCCTTGCTTCGACTACAACGCCCCTTCTTCCCTCTTCCATTACTCTCATTATGGCTTTCTCGTCACCTACTCCATCAGTTTCATCTCTCTCCCTCTCTCTCTCTCTCTCTTATTGAATCTCCTTTCTTTCTGCCTATGTATATATGTATATGACAATTGTTTGCAGTGAGCATGTTTTTTTGTTTTGTGGATTTTTTTTTTTTGAGAAACATTTTCAACAATATTTTAAATAATAACTCAATTGTTCATCATCCAAATTAATTGAAAGAATATATTGTATGTCAAACTTTTCCATTTTTTTTTTCTTTTTATGAATCCTTGGCCAAAATTGTTTTTCCCAAATTTTGTGTTGCTGTAATTTGCAATACTAATCCATCATATATTTAAATTGAAAAAGATAAAAGAATAAAAAATAATATTTTAATGAAATAGAATTTTAAAATAAAGAGTTTGATAGAGTTTATATATTAAAAAAAAAAAGCGACTAATTAAAATACAAAAATGAATTTTAAATTATAATTTTGTTCAAAATTTACTGAAATTGATGCGGATGTTCTTAGATGCTATGCTACTACTAGCCATCGTCACCCTTCATTTTTCATTTAAAACAAAACAGACCTTCTTTACCTTTGCACGGGAATACCCAATTGACAATAAAAATGCGTAATATTATTTTATTTAAAATAATAATATTTAAGGATTTTTTATTTAAATGTAAAAATTTATATTGAGTACAAAAATGTTATATAATTTTTTAGAAAAAATTACAAAAAAAAAAATTAAAATTTAACTTTTATAATAAAATAAATTATAAATTATTTATTTTATTAATTTAAACTTTAAAATTTTAATAAAGTACCGACAAAAAATATGTCTAATTATTTAATATATTTCAAATCTCAAAAAATAAATTTATAAAATTTATGTATTATAATGGGCCACTTGCTCGGTGCGAGCCAACTCCACTAGTCTACTATGAAAAGTCATAAAAAAAAATTTATATAAATTAATTATTTCTTTATTTTTCAAAAGTTCTATATAAATATAAATAAATTGTCCCTCTTCTTATTAAAAAAAAATCTGCTTATTTTTTACATTGATGATAATTGAAGAATAAAAAATAATAATTATTTCTTATTTCTTGTGTCTGTTTCTATAGTGATATACGTAATATTTACAATTGTCCATCATGGATCAAATAATTTGTTGAATTTTAAAATTGTATGCATTCGTTCGAATCTAAAAAGAGAAAAGCACATGCATCATCTTTATATATTTTCTTTTTGTTTAAATTATATTTTATGAACTGTAATATTTTACATGAGACTCTAATAATCAAGGTATAATGTCAAAATTCTAAACAATAACTTCTTTCGTTAATTTTATTTTTTAAATATGTTTTTGAATTTTTTATTTTTCATATTTTTTCAATTTTGGTGATTAAATATACTGAAATTTCTTCATATATTATATTTAAATTATACTTTTACATGAAAATCTAATATTTAATAATCTAAATAGAATTCAAAAGTAAAATATTGGTAAAAAAAATTTATAAATTCAAACATGTAATGATTTTTTATATTATTATTAATTTTTTTCAAAAAGAATACACAATCCAAGACTCATATATAAATATAAACAAACTATTTCCCTTCTTATCAAAAACAAACCCCGTCTCCTTATTTTTAACATTGATAATGATTAAAAAACAAAAAATATTGACTCTTGCTTATTTCATGCGTTTGATTTTATATTGATATACATAATATTTACAATTGTCCATCATGGATTAAATCGCTGTTGTGTGTGTCAATTTTCGACCACACTGCCAAATAGGTACTCAACTAGAGAACACCGGCAGAATAGATTAAGCCCGAAACAATCTGTTACAGAAAGATAAGATTCCGACGGTGTCTCTCAAAGATAGCAAAAGTGCTTAAATCACTATTCAGAATCCAAAAAACGTATCTTAGACTTACGAGGGTGTCTCTCTTTTATATCCAACACTGACCTAGTCCCAATAGAAGTCTTGCTTCAATGGACTCTGGCTCAATGCTAATCCTGAACTCCCAGTTAGATTTAGATATACCTTCTAAGAGTTTTATCTTTATCCAACTGAAGTCCTCTCTCATTATAGGACTCTTGTCCCTTATCTCGGATTCCAGTATCTTCGCAGATAGCCTCGGCCTAGCCGAGATTGTCTTGGCGTTATGATCAGGACACGTAGCATCTCGGCTGGCACTTCGGTGCCATCTCGGCCACGTATTATCATTAAAAAATTATGTCCCCACAACTGTGAATAATTTTGATTGAATCTTAAAGTTTTATGCATTCGTTTGAATCTAGACAGATTAAAAAAAAAACATGTATTTTTAAAACAAAGATTTATGATACATCTCAAAAATTCACAGGTTATCATTATATACTTTCTTTTTATTTAAATTATATTTTATGAACTATAATATTTTATATGGTACTTTAATAACTAAGGCATGATGTCAAAATTCT
This sequence comes from Camellia granthamiana, assembly GCA_036172215.1. Classification (NCBI taxonomy): domain Eukaryota; kingdom Viridiplantae; phylum Streptophyta; class Magnoliopsida; order Ericales; family Theaceae; genus Camellia; species Camellia granthamiana. Next base: position 8,609,358 of record CM069917.1, read on the forward strand.
AAACAAGACCACCTTCGTTGATTTTATTTTAAATCTGTTTTTCAATTTTTGATTTTTCATATTTTTCTCAGTTTTGATGATTAAAGATACTACAATTTCTTCATATTTTATATTTAAATTATACTTTTACATGAAAATTTAATATCTAATAATCTAAATAGAATTAAAAAGTAAAATATTGGTAAAAAAATTATAAATTTAAACATGTACTATTTATTATTATTATTTAATATTAATAATTTTTTTCTAAAAAGAATACACAACAAATTATTTTTAAGTGTATTTAGATTAAGTGAATTTAAATCTAAAAATAAAATTAAAAAATAAAAAAAGTATTAAATTAAGGAAAAATTACCCAAAAATTCCATTTGGGAAAATGTTGCTCTATTTAGTCCTGAAAGTTTTCTTTCAAACCAATTAATCCTTTTATTTATGATATATTCTGGAGTTTACTTGTTTATTCTTGAGTGTGATTTTGGTTGTGATTTTTTCCTAATGTTTGGGTGAGTTGGTTATGGTATGGTGTTCATTTTTCAAATTTTTGTAGAGAATTACGTGGAGTGATTTGTGGAGTTAGTGATGTTTAGCCATTTGATGTGGGGGGAGGGGGGGCTGACGTGGAATCACGGTGTTGTTGTAGGTTGTTATTTATTTATTTATTTTTGTTTGATTTTGTGATTGATGTTTGAGTGGACTTATTAAGGTATGATGTTATGTGTCTAATTTTTATTGTTGGGGTTGCGTAGAGTGATTTTTGGGGTTGATGTTGTTGCCATTTCACGCTATTTTATGATGTGGAAGCGTGGGTCGTTGTTGTAGGGGGTTTGGATTCGTTTTTTTTTTTTTTTTGGTTCAATTATTGTTTCAGGTGCTGTGTTGTTGACGGTATGTGCAGGAATTTGTAGGTCTATTTCATTGTTGTGTTGGTGACGTGCTGGGCGACATTTTTGCAGGTTAGTTTCGTATGTTGTTTTGTTATTGAGTCAATGTGTGTGGGTGTGTCGTGAAGTATGGAATTAAGGTGCAAATGTTATGTTGCCATTTTAGGGGTGTATTTTGTTTTTGTTTTTGTTTTTTGCACTGGATTGTTAAGGGTTGTATGTTGATTTATTTTTACATTGGATTGTTTAGGGGTGTAGTTTGATTCATTCTATTCTGTGTTGATTCGTAATGTTATGTGGTGTTGATTTAATCTATTACAAGTACGGAGGGTGCAGTGTTGTTGTTGTGTACGTATGGACAGACCAGTATGGTTGTTTGCCTCCATCAAGCTTTGACATTTGCACAGTTGGTTGATAGTGTATGTGAGAAGTTTGATAGCTTGGGGACGGGGTTAATAGCTTGTTTATCCTGTGGCTTTACTGATGTTGGTAAACATTTTTCGGCCAATTAAATCCCAAATTTAATTCTTCTGGTAAACATTACTGATATAGGTAAACATTACCCACATTACTACAAATTAAAGCCAAGACTTGATGGTTGTTAGGTTGGTATCCTGGTTCTGCTTTACCGTGTGTTGTTGGTGGTTCGATGTGGTGTCAATGTGGACTCTATTTTTTATGTTGTTAATAGTTGGATTAATTTTTGTGATGTTATTTTATTGTCCTTGGGGTTGTGGAAGTGTATAAATATTTTTTTTCATTTTTCCTTGTGCCCAATTTGATGGAAGTTTGTATGGACAATTGCGAGCGTGTTGTTCTTCTACTAGACCTACATTTCGAGCTTTGTCGTCCTTCATTACCTACCACATTAGTCACATTAAGATATTAATACAGGAAATACAAAACACACGTCCACAAAGACACTTATCAATCAACTCAAAAAAGCAAGAAACAACATTATAACAACACACAAACACCCTTAATACCATAACGCGCTATGTATGTGTTCTAATTTTGAATGACAGCAACATTAGACACAATCAGCACCCCAAATACAAAACCAATACACGTCCCACCCGCATACAAAACTATAGATACATGACAACTAGTACCAACATTGTAAAGAGGTAGAACTCGTAATATTTACTCAACAATGTGCCACATATAACCACAAATAAATATGTAAATAAAACAAATTGCAAAACATGCATGCTATGTCAGGCCAACATCCCCATGTGGACATGATGTTCGGGGGGCTTATTCGTTAACCATTCATGAGCAAATCATGACGGAATAACACTTTACCCAAAAATAAACATGACACATTCAGGGAATTACAAAATTAGACGATAACACCACTACGAGGTACGCAACCCACAGTTTGTAAACATGCATGTAGTGAAACACAAGTACCATCATTCAAGAAATTACACCAAGACACTTGACGTACCATTACGTCGACCACTTGCAAACATAGATGTCACAATCATTACACATCACCTAACATTATTGTCATTAACATCACACGTACCTACCCCAACCTACACACACCCAAAAACTAGGGGAGCACAAGCACATTACATCATACCAACACAACAAACTCATTATCTGTCAACAACATTGCACCGAATGCTGGACACACACCACCATATGAATAATCACTACAAACAATGTCCGATCGTGTGCATAACATTAGGTTAACAATCACCGACCATGTGCATAACATTAGTTAATGTGTACGTCATTCAACAGCATACATTAATTACCACAAATCTCACTAACATTGAAAATGAAGACCACCCAAAATACACTCAAAATCTGGAGATCCCAAACCATATTACAACACAACAGTACGGCCATGTCAATAAAGCACACTAACCTTGAAACCCTACTACAAACTTACTGTAACAACCCCCATACCGTTTATCGATAAATTACTGAATTACATACTGATTACTGCTAAACTGGACTGCTTATGACTGATAATTGAACTAACTGAAGTACTGAACGGACTGATTGAAAATTGGAACCGAATTGACTAAGCACATCTATTGTATTGCATGTTTATCTGTTCGATTATTTGATTATCTGTTGGTGTGTTTATGTTTAAATTGCAAATTGAGGGCCTTATCGGCGGTCGAATCGAAACTAGATTAATGTTTTAGGATCATTGGAAATTATGTGATTTGATGGTGTACTTATCTAAAATGTGATTAGGTATGACTAAATTAGATTAAAATAAGTTAAACACCTAAATTGCCTTATTTACATGTTTGCCACTAAGTGGGCCACTATCCTAGACACAACTAAGGACTAGTATTACACTTGAACAAATGCATTTCATCAGCCCTTTTCTTCACTCTAGCCGACCAAGAGAGGGAGTAAGAGAGAATTGAGTTCATTTTTATGATATTGCTTGGAAATTAAGGAAATTAGAAGAGTTCTTGCTTGTTTGAGCCTCTACACTTGTAATTGAAGACTTAGGCAAGGTAATTGAATCTCCCATTGTTGCATTTAAGGTTTTCTTGCATGAGTCAAGTTAAATTGTAGAGTTAAGACTTGAATTGGTCCTATAGTGTTGAATTAGAACTCATTTCATGCATGCATGTGTGTATTGATAAATCTTGAGTTGATTTCATGGCCAATTGTACATGCATGTTCATAATTAGGCTTGAGTCCATGAATTCATCATGTTCTTGAAGAAATGAGCCCATTTGGACAAGCTTTGAAGGTTGAATTTGGTTTGAATCCATGCATGTTTGCATTTCTCCATGTTCATGAAAATGGGTTTGAAAAATGGTTTTAATTGACTCACCTTTGGGGCTTGAATTCGTAAATTGAGCTTTGAAACTTGTTATACATTGAATTTAGGTGTGTTTTCCAGAATTTAGGCCCAAGAGGTCGAGTTTTGAGTGAAAGAATGCTTGGTTTGAGCTTAGGAGACAAATCTGGAAATTCCAGAATTTGGCTTCTTCGCTCGAGCGACCAACCTTTGTTCGAAGCTACGCTCGAGCGTAGGATTGGTGGCTCGAGCGTAAAATTTCAGCATCCAGTACTTTTACTGTTTCGACAGACCGCTCGAGCGAAGGATTTCTCGCTCGAGTGAAGCCTTTGATTTTGGAAGCTCGCTCGAGCGAAAGAAGGCTCGCTCGAGCGAGGCTCCTATTTTCAGCAAACTTTGCAAAATGTTTTCTAAGTGTATTTTTGCATCCTCATCCCATTCTAGGCATTCTTAGGCTTAGTTTAAAACATCTTAATGAGGATATAGATGTAGAACACACCAAGGCAAATAAGGGATTAAGTTATGATATTTCCCAACTGTGTAGCTTAGTGTGTGTTCAACCTGTGAACTGTGTAGGGTTGGCGACTGGGGAGACACGCTCTAGCCTACTGTAGCCCAAACTCTGTGAGTAACAATTGTGTAAAGATATGTTCAACTGAGCATGTTTTCTGACTGTTTACGGAACTGTTTTCTGAAATGATTACTGTTATTTGATTGAATGTATGTCCTATATTCTGAAATGTACTGTGGCATCCCTAGCACCTACTGTTACTATTACTGTTACAGAGATCTTTGTCGGTTCCCTCGTGGAACCATTACTGTTTACTGATTGATGGCCATCATTACTGTTCGGTCTTTAAGACCTACTGTTTACTGCTATGCTAATGGATGTACCACATATGACTGAATAACTGTTCTGACTGAAAGACTGAAATACTGTTTAATGAACTGTTTTCATTACTGTAAGGACATTTCATTCTTAACCTCTTTACGCATTATGTTATTCTCTGGGCTTTAGCTCACTGTTTATATATATGTGTGTAGGTGCTCAGCCACCAGATCGGAGCTAGAAGCGTGGGTTAGACTCCAGTTTTGTCAAGCCAGCCTATGTGCCTCACTGCGAGGTTCCGAGTTGCCATGTTATGGCTTTGGGGTGTTTTGTTTTTCCCCCGTCTGTCTCCGTACTGTTTTGGATTACTGTATAGACTGTCAGCTACTAACTGTACTGTTATCAAGGGATTAGGTCCCTTTACTGTGTGACTGTAAATTTTGTATAGACTGTACTGTTTGAATGTGTGAATGCATGAAAAATCTTTTGGCATACAGACTGTCACAGCTCAATGGACATTATTTATTTACTGTATTGGCTTCCGCCAGGCCCTGAACTCTGTTCTACTGTACTACTGTTAAGCAGGCCTTCGGTAATCTCAGATTACTGGCCGGTTACGGTGCTAAACCCATAGGGCCGGGTTTGGGTTGTGACACTTACCAACATCATGACAAACACCACAAAATACCCCTGTCAATACTACCCCAAATACAGAGTACCTCAAATGGAGAACGCACCCCGACATCCCCAGTGGCAACAACAAGACTAACATCACACAAAAATGGACACTACATGACCATACCCTCAGAAAAATTCGAACCCCACGAACATCCTACAACATGAAATTGAGATTTCACCATTAGAAATAATACAACCAAAGCCAATTACGCAAAGAAATATAACGTTAATCAAACAATCATTAGGATTAACCAAATATTTTTCCAATGTAAACATATATGCGTAATAACATCAAAACCCACATACCTAACGCCATAGGACAACAACATGAACACCGATGTGAACGAACGGATGATGTGCTATTGTCAGTGACACATTCTTACTGTCAATCGCAGGACAAAATGACTCAGTGCCCACTCCGAATCGACAACGACAATGTATAACCAGAAGAGGTTTTCACTTTACGGAAGATCGATTGAAGATTTAACATTGCTAAATCCGGCTGTGCAAAGAAATGAAGTGATGATCATCATTGGAACATTGCAAATTGAGAACTTTCTATCTTTGACTCGTCTGTTTTGATCGCGTTGGAGGAAACCCAAAAAGACTATAGTACGCTTTTGGTCAATTTGGTAAATACAACATCACCTAAAACCCACATTTACCCCCTAACAAATGCAAGCCACGCACTGAATTCATGGGCTTCAAGATCATTAACATTGAAATGGGACTTTTGAGTCTACAAAAAAAAAAGAGATAAAACTACAAAGTTTAAAAGATCTAATTTTGGGATTTAATGGTGCTTTACCCTTAAATTAAGTAAATTTAAAAAGAAAATAAAAGAGTTATTAAAAAAAATGTCAAAGACAAAAAAAAATATGAAAACCAAAAGATTCAAAACAAAAGTTCAAAAAAAAAAAAAAACACTATAAACTTCTATTTTTTTAAATATTTCTTCACTAATCTCTAATTTTACACAAATTATTCACAAATTCTTTTTAATTTTTATGTGAATTTAATAATCTAATTAAAAAATGATGCATACATACAAAAATGTAACACTAAATATTTACATTATAACCAACTATTTAATTATGAATAATTAACTTCTCATTATTATATGTATTATATTATTGTAAAATATTTCACATATTACTTTTGTGATATCTTATATATGTCAATGTCTACATGTATAAATTTATATAAAAAATATATATGTAAATTTATATATGTTACTGTATTCATAATTGTCAATCTGTAATACTATATTACCATCGAATACTTTAATTTCTAACATGTATCGTTGTAGTGTAAGGAAAAAACTGCAGAATTGTGTATTGTTCTCCTATCAATTTATATTCAATACATATATATATACATGTCATACAAATAAGTGTCCATAACAAACATTTTCAATTACAAATCAAGACTTTGCAAAATATCTTCATCACGATAATAATTGTATTTTTTTTCCCCCTCGCAGAAAAAATCACATTATTGAGGGAAAATGAATTTTGAAATTCATAATAATATGATATCACCTCAAACTCTTACTCATCAAAATATTTTTATTACAATGAATTATAATGTTAAGTAAGAAGAAAAACAAGAAGGTGATGAAACAAAAACTACAAAAGATCTATTGCAACTTACTTTCTAAGCAAAGTTAAACGAACTGAAGCAGAAATTATCCTATTTGTTGTGAAGTTTAAGAAGAATAATATATCTCATGCACACATTTTAGTCAAATTATAAGGGGGAAAAAATTCAAATGATGCTAAAATATTATTGCAGCAACTCAATGATACAGAAAGTAAGTACATTAAATAAAAAGTTTCGATCAATTTTTATCATATGCTGATTACTTACAGATGATATAATAAATTATGTAACTTGATAGTTTCATGCAAGTGGCCTTGCAAACACTTATAACTATGAATCTATAAACATTGCAAAAATAATTATGAAATTCCTATATTAATCGAAATATTAAGTTACAATATTATTTTATTTTCTTAAAGAAAAAAACTATTCCACATTTTTTACATAAATGAAAATATACTAATAATTAATGTTATATTTTTTATCATGCAACATATTCGTGACTCAAGAAACAAGACCTAGGCTTTGTTTGTCATAATTTTAAAAAATTAAAAAGTCAAAAAGTCACTATTTTATTTAAGTCACATCATCTCTCTACCACATCACTTCAAACCCAACCATATCCATTGTTGGAGGCAAAGAAGGACGAGGGGGGTCACGTGCCCCCCCTCAGTTTTGAGATTTTTTTTTTTTTTTTTTTTTGTCTTTTGTCATATATAAAATGTATTTTTTTTTCTTAACATATTTTTTGGTTAAGAATTTATTGTATTGTTCATAACAAGTAATTATTTGATACTTTAAGAGCATTGTGTGATATTCTTATATAATAATTTAAACCAATAGTATAGCGAAAAATCTTATAAATTGAATATAATGAACTCATTATTTTCAAGCAGTTGACAGACTGCTTAGTGTGATTAGTGATTTCTCATACTTTGAGTATCACGTAGGCAATGTTATATGGTATTTTAAGACTATTTAATAATTTTCATTCAAAACACATTATTTATGAGCAATGTCATCTCTTTAATATTTTTTTATTAAATAAAAATTAAATAGATTTTATAATAATATGTGCTATAAACGATGTGTTTTTATTTTTTAAAATTAAGAATTTTGATCCATAATTTTTTGTGCTAAAATTACAAACTTATATCACCATCCCGCATCAAGCTATTCTACATTATTATAGAATTTTAATTTGTTCCTATTAATAATGAATATGTAATTTTTTATACTTAAATTTAGCACATAAAATTATTATTATCTTAATGTTCATCATGATTTTTTTATAAATAAAAAATTATAATTAATAATGCCCCCTCTAAACTGCCCATATCCAATTTATATTTCATAAAAAATCAAAAAGTACACTTATTTAGAACATCTCAAACAACTCTTTAATAACTCTTGATGTATAAAAATATATTACATATATAATATATGTAAAGTTTAAGATTTTCTGACAAGTCACATCAATTGATTTGACTTGCCAATAAATCTCAACCACACAATATAACACTCTAGAAAACTTTAGAAAAGTTTTACTCTAGAGGATCATTGCTCTTCAATGGCTGGTTTGTGTTGCAGAGAATGCTGGAGCAAGAGGGTGTAATTTGTTCTATTTTGAGTCGCTAGAAAAGAGTGGGTGGGGTGGTGAGTTGGAGCTTGTTGACTCACCTCGTGAAATGCATGTGTGTCACCTGATTAACCCGAGCTCTGAGAATGATGTGACTTTAATCTTAATAATCTAGTTATAAATTAATATTTATATTTATAATTTTTTTTATTTGTTATTTAAGTTTTTCAGTTAAGTAGGTGTTTATTTATTGCTTAATTATATTTTAAATATAGATCAACTTATTTATACAAATCTTTATATTTTATATATATATATATATATCACATACTAATTTAAGAAACACATATAATTACAATATTAACAGTTCATAAAAAATCACATATCACATACAATGCATGCATTCAATTACAAATAAAATTAAAAAGAAACAAACAAAATATATTATATATATATATATGGAAAACCACTACTCCATAGAGTGTGTTTGACTTGAGTAGGGTGGCGAAGTGAAAGTTGTACGCTTCTTGTTTGTTTTCTTGGTACATCAATAAATTGTTCTTTTTGCTGCCTAAAAAAAGAAAAGAAAAGTGAAGTTGTTACATTCAACAGATTTTGACATAATAAGTACAATTTTTAAATTAAAAAAATTATTATCAAAATTTTGGATGGTGAAAATAATCTCAAATATTTGTTACTAAAGAGTATATCATTAATGGTGGGTTAAATTCTTGAGTCAATTTTTCTTGAGATAAAATGTGGTAAGTTGGCAAAAAATATTATTTGCAACATTAGTGAGAACAATTATGGTCACTAGATATTTTTAAATTTTTATTTAAAAAAAAATAGATTCAATGGCCAAAAATTAATATGGAAACTAATTGTCAAAATTATATATAATACTATATATATATATATATATTTAAAGAACCTATTTATTGTTTATCGCTTAAAATAAGATTGTGATTTCAACAATTTAGCTATAAATTAATATTTATGTTTATAAAATTTCTTATTTATTATTTAAATTCTCCAGCTGAGTATGTATTTATTTATTGCTTAATTATATTTTAGATACATATTAATTTATTCATATAAGTCTCTATACTTTATATACATATCACGTATCAATTTAAGAGGCATGCATAATTACAATACTAATAATTGATGAAAAATCACGTGTCACGTGCAATGCACTTGTTCAACCACTAGTATATATAAAGGCCCTATTTGTTTTGGAAGATGAATGAGGGATTGAGATTGGGATTGGGATTGAGATGAAAGTGGAACCCACTAATATTGTGTTTGTTTTAGGAGATGGAGGAAGGATTGAGATGGTCCTCCGAATTAGGATGGGCCATGGAAAGGGGATTGAGATGGAGGTGGAGAGTTGGTATTAGGAGTTAGTCTTCTAGCTCAGTAATTTTTATTTATTTATTTATTTATTTACATGTTGGGCATTTTTTTTTAACATTAATGTTTAATGTTTTTGTATTTTTTGTTAAGTAAAAATCATAGTTTTATTTGTTTTAATATTTCATATTTCTTTTATAGGGTAATAATTTAACAATCCCCACACTAACAACTATCATTAAAACAAAAATAATTTTATTTAATTCCCTCACTATCAATCCCCTCTATTCTACTTTTGAAAACAAACGAGCTCTAGGGATACCAATTTTTCTACCAAACAAATGATCAAATATCTTATATGGGCGTGGGTCCCGCAATTTTATGGACCCTACATATCTCACACCCATGTAAGACATTTAATTATTTATTTGATAGAAAATTTGAAATTTATAAAATTTTTCATATATAAAAGAGCAAAGCCTTGATTATGCCTGTTTGGCACAGCTTATTTTTATCTTAAGTCAACTTATAGCTTAAAATAAGTTATTTTTGTGTGTTTGGTGTAGCTTAATGGCGTAAATTATAACTTTTTATAAGCTGATTTTTCAGCTTCTTCTTTGAGTAAGGGAAGAGCTACTTTTCTATTTCAGCTTAAACGGAAAGTTGAAAATCGAGGGGCAAAATTATTTAAATGTCCCTCGTTAATTTCAACTATTACCAAAAATTCAAGTATATAGACTCTCTTTTTCAAAACACTATGGTGCCGTTTGGTAACACTTATGTTTTCAGTTTTCAGTTTATATTTACAAAAATTTTAAAAACTCAAATAAAAACTTGTTTGGTAAATTTTTGATTTATAAATCAGTGGTCTCAGTTTATAAATATGACTAAAAAATGTAAACTCAAAAAATGTGTTTCCGTTTTGATTTTTTTTTTTTACCACCCAATACTAGCCACCACCCGCCACCATTTTCCACCACCGTCTTCCACCACGACCACCCACCACCCATTCCCCACCACCACCTGTCACTACCACTCAACACCCACCTGCCACCACCACCCGCCATCACCACCCATCCCCCGCCACCACCACCACCCACTACCCACCTGCCACCCAACTGCCACTCACTCGCCACTACCACCCACCTACCACCCACTCGCCGCCGCCACCACCCACCACCCACCCCCCCACCACCACCACCTACCACCACCATCCACCACCCACTTGCCACCACCACTCGTCGCTACCACCCACCAGCCACTCACCTCGCCACCACCACCCACTAGCCACCACCACCCACCTGCTACCCACTCGCTACCACCACCCACCCCCCGCTGCCGCTGCCACCACCACCACCGCCACCAACCACTACCCACTTACCGCCCACCCGTCACCACCACCCACCACCCACCAGTCACTACCACCCACTATCCACCACCCACCACCATCACCACCCACCCGCCACCCACCACCACCATCACCCACCACCCACTCACCGCCACCCGCCACTGCCACCGCCATTACCACCACCCACTTGCCACCACCACCCACCACCCATCACTTACTTGCCACCACCACCACCACCCACCACTTACTTGCCACCACCACCACCACCCACCACCCGCTACCCCCACCACCACCCACCACCACCATCCACCACCCACCACCACCACCATCACCCACCACCCACCCGCCACCACCACCCACTACTTACTTGCCACCACCACCACCCGCCACCACCACCATCACCCACCACCCACCTGCCACCATCACCCACTACCCACCAACCACCACCATTCACCACCCGCCACCACCACCAACCACCGCCACCACCACCACCCACCACCACCACCACCACCACCCACTTATTACCACCACCACCCGCCACCACCCGCCATCTACCACCATCCACCCACCCGTCACCGCTTTCCACCACCGTCTTCCGCCCCCACAACCAGCCACTTGCCACCACTTTCTACTACCGTCTTCCGCCACCACCACCCACCCACCACTTGCTACCACTTTCCACCACCGTCTTCTGCCACCATCACCCACCACCTGCCACCATTTTCCACCACCGTCTTCCGCCACCACCACTCGCCATCATTTTCCACCATCGTCTTTCGCCGCCACTACTCGTCACCACCCATCACCTGCCACCACTTGCCATTTCTCACTCTTTTTTATATTTTTAAATTTTTTTAAACATTTTGTCTAAACCAAACGCGTTTGTAGTTTATGTTTTTCTAAAAATAAACCAAAAATAAACAAAAACCAGTTTATAAAATTTTTGTAAATATAAACTGAAAACGTAAACGTTACCAAACAGGCCCTATTTATTTGCTCACTAGAGAGAGAGAGAGAGAGAAACGATTTCCAGTGTTGAGGCAATTTTTGACAGGCAATTTCCGGAGAACAAACCAGACCTCTCTCTGACAAACCACTATCTCTTCTGTCTCTGTCTCTCTCTCTCTCTCTCTTCACGATCTCTTTTTTTTTTTTCTCTCTCTCTCTCTCTCTTTCTTTCTCGCTCACTCTCTCTCTCACGATCTGCTTCGTTGTCACCTCCCGTCACCACCGCCATCGCAATCGCGATCTGAAACTTAACTACTGTCATCTCTCTCTCTCTCTCTCTTCGGCTGCGTTGTTCTCCGGCATTGTTTGCCACCGTCAGGATCGACTCGTGCTCTCTCTCTCTTTGCAATCGTGATTGCAATCTGAAACCCTAACCACCGCTCTCTCTCCTCTCTCTCAATCTGCGTTGTTTGTCACACTCGCGATCGTGATCTGCGTTGTTCTTCGGCGTTGAAATCTTAGCCACCGGCAGCAGTTAATAAATTAATAAAATAACATGTAATGAATTAATAAATTAAACAACAAAAAGAAAGAAGAGAAGAAAACAAATGAAGAAAAAAAAAATCAACAATTTTTATATTGGTATCAATATTAATTGGTATTAATTATTAATAAATTAATATTGTATATTTTTGTAATGAATTAATTATTAATTGATACTAATAAAAATTAATTATTAATATTAATTGATACTAATTAATAATTTTAGTATTAATTGAAACTAATTAAGCCATTAGTTGATACTAATTAATAATTTTAATATTAATTGATACTAATTAAGCAATTAATTGATACTAATTAATTTATAATGAAAAAATTGTTACAATAATACTTCCATTACATTTTTTTTTTTAATCAAATGTATCAATTTTTATATTAATTGACACTAATTAATACTAATTATATTAACTTTTATTAATGAAATAATTTTTTAAAATTAAAACTAAAAAAAATGACAAAATTATCATTTTTATATCATATAAGGGCAAAAATGACAATTATACAGAAAAAACTATTGTACAGTTTATCAACCAAATACTACTATGTTGCTTAAATCCATAATTCCACAGCTATACCAAACATGTTAACAATTTATGTTCACAATTGTTAGGTATAATCTGTTAAGTTATAATTTATAATCAATTTCTCACAGTTTTACCAAATTGGCCGATTATAAGCCACATGTGTAAGAGCTAGGTTCCTATAATTGGGGGGATGGACTCATGATGTACATATGTATTACAACAATGGTAGAGGGTCCTAATTTCTGTGGCTCAAATGGCTCGAATTTGTCAAAACGACGTCGTTTTGGCAATTTTGAACCATTTAAGCCACATAAATTAGGGCCCTCAAACATTTTTCTATGTATTAGGACCTACCACAAGATGGCGTGTTCCCTCTAAGCCCACCTTATCACCCCATGTTTTGATTATTAATTAAACAAACTCATTCTTATAAACTCATTCTTACTTTGCCTCCCTCCCTCCACCCCCATATTGTCACTAATCATTATTACCACCTTTAGGCACTCTTTGTCAAGTGCATGTCCACCTCTTGAATCTATTTTTCAATTTTTTTTATTTTTATTTTTTTTTCTATATCATATCAGAAGGTCAAAATTAAAAAGATAAATCATGTGATATGGAAATAAATTGGGTAAGCTAGAGAATCCAATTCCCTCAGTGAGCTTCAATCCATGAATAAATATTCAGTAAAGCATCAATTCAACACACACTTTAACGGATTTGGAGTGATTGCTGTGCGCTTAAATAAGTCCATTTCGGAATTCATTTCGATAATCTGAATTGTTCACATTTTAAAATACATCAAGTAGCACATACATGCAAAAAATGAAGTTAATCGAATATCATTTACCCTTTCATACACTTATATTTGTATTCATTTTAATAATTTAAATAAAAGTATTAATTATTTTTATAGATACAAATACGAGTGAATGAAAAGATAAACGACATTCGATTAATCTGAATTTTTATAAGTATGTTCTGCTTAATGTATTTTAAAATATAAACAATTCGAATTATCAAAATAAATCTCAAAATTGAACCATTTAAATGCATAACAGTGACTGTTATACGGAGTGTACAACAGCACCCTCCTTAACATGCTATTCACAAATGAATATATGTACTACAGTTATGTAATAAACAAAATTGACTTTCACAAATGAATATATGTACTATAGTTATGTAATAAACAAATTTGACTTGATTGATTGAATGGAGACAAGGTCAATTTATTCATTTTCTTTTACAATGATTCATTAATTTTGACATCAAAAAGAGTCTTGCGGCTTCAACTAAAACCAAACCAATCACTCGAAGGTTTATTTTTACTTTTTATTTTAAGGTAAATTATAAATATATTTCTTAAGATTTGATTAAAATATGAATCGCTTCCTATAGTTTTGAAAATTACATTCCATCCTTTGAGGTTTATAATTTCATAACAAATTGTCTCTTTTATTAATAAATTATCAAGTCAATTAACAATTTTTAATGATGTTAGAAATATGTTTCAATTAATAATTTAGGTAATTTTATTATTGTATAGGAGAACAATTATGAATTTCATTATTTTAGTTAATTCTGTTAAATAAAAAATACTAATAAAAAGGCACAAACAATAAAGATAATATACATTTTAAACAAACATTAAAAAGTGTATTTGTAATTTATCCTTTATTTTAGCACAATTTTTTCTAGGGTAACAATTCAAGTTATCATTCTTTCTAGAATGGAAAGTCAACTTGATTACTTACAATATAGTTAACAATAGGAGTATAACATGGGTAGAGTTTTTGACTTGGCATATTATGCACTACTCCATCCATGCAAGTAACATATGATTGTAGAATATCTATATATATGATTATAATATTATAATAATATATTTCCTCAAAAAATAAATAAATTATAATAGCTATATTATTATATAAAAGCTATATCTAAGTTGGTGTAATTTGTCATTTTTTTTTAATTTTCACTTGATAATCTAGAACATAATAATTATAATGAGATTTACACTGCTTCAATTATGCTAGATCTAAATTATTTCAAATAACTATCATCATTATTTTAAATTTCACACATAATTATATAAAGTTTTGTCGCAACTTTTCTCTTTTTGAAATCCACTTTATGTAACTATCAAAAAAACTCTCTGTAGAAGATCTAGCTGTTTTTTTTTTTTTTTTTAACCAAGAATATCTAATTGTTTTAAACTTAATAATTGTTATGATTTGTCTAACTGCTTCACACTGCCTATATGTGTGTGAGTTGGGCATCATAGACCTTTTTAATGATCTGAATCGTTCATTTTTTAGGGTTCTCAATGTTATCATCCATAAAAAAAAAGGACAAAAAAATCGATCTGATAATTGTAACATTTTCATTTTGTCGTGTTTCTTTTTTTTATAAAATTGATGGCCTATTTTCAAAAATATATTTGTCATTTTATTTTTTAAAGATGAATGTGATAAAAATGAAAATGTTACAATTATCGGATCAAATCAATTTTTTCATAAATGATATACATTAAGGGTCCTATAAAATAAAAAATTCAGATTATTGAAATGTAATTCATGATGAGCCCCATAAGGCTCTCAAATTCTTCCATATGGATACGTAAATATGAAAAAAGCCCAAGCCTATATATATATATATAATATGATGAGGTAGAATAACATTCTTAAAACTTAAAAGCAGGGTTGTTTACGTGTGTAAGTAACATTATCTTTTTCAAAATGAAGGCTTTACAGAGAGAGTAATATGCTTTGCTTGCCTTGTTTGAGCAAAAAAAGCAAATATGATCATACATAAAGTTGTAGGGACAATAATAGTATAATAGTTATTTATTCTTAGAGAGACTACTGTATTTGTTTTTTTTTGTTTTCTATTAAAGAACTACTTTGCTAAAAGTTTTTGGATTTGTTTGTATTGGAACCAGCATAGCTTAAAATAATAATAAGGGGTTGTTTGGGGTGTCCTAAATAAGTGTACTTTTTGTCTTTTTGGACTAAAAAACTGAGGTTGAAAATATGGATGTTTGGGTTAACTTTTTGACTTTTTATGGAAAAATGTGTAATAAAAAATTGTAAAAATTGATTTGTAGGAAAAAATTCGAATTGGGAGTTGTGCAGCCGTAATTGTTGACTTTTGGTGAATAGTGTTAACTTTTTAACTTTTTAAGTAACTTTTTGATTTTTTGACTTTTTTACAAGTTCTCAAACTTGGCCTAAATTTGCTTATGCTTGAAAATACTATAATTTTTAATTTTTTTTTAAAACATGCAATACCAGGCAACTTCCAAGATATATCTATGTTCTAAACAAATCAAGTATAAAACTATTTTTACATTTTTATAACTACCAAACAAAGTTGAAATTAATTGCTCTAATTTCAAAAGAAAATATTTTTGAGGAAATTCTACTATTTTGTTGGCCAAAAAGTAAAAGTTCGCATGCCATTTTTTCTCATCTCGGTCGGCGCTTTATTAGGCTAAGTTTGGCATTCTCAAAAAAATCTAAAAAGTCAAAAAGTCACTATCATATTTAAGTCACATCATCTTATTTAAGTCACATCACCTCTCTAACACATCACTTCAAACCCAACCCAAATCTAACCCATATTTCATAAAAAATCAAAAAGTACACTTATTTAGTCTTCCTAAACTTGGCCTTAGTTTCAATCGTTGTCATATTTTATTTTTTATATTTTTAAAAAATTTTATTTTTAAAAATTTTGTCAATTAAACATAGCAAATTAAAATTTTTTTTTTTTTTTGTTTAAAATTATTTTAAATAAAAAATATATTTTACATCAAAATAAACGAACCCATGTGTCATTTTCTATTAGAGGGCTTGATATGTGGGAGGTCCAATAATGAAATTATTGTATATAGCTTGATAAAATTACAAAGAATGCAAGCAAATAAAAATGGTGTTGTATATGATGCACTTTCTCTACCACAAAAAATAAATAAAAGCCAAAAATAAATAAATAAAGAGAGAGAGTACTGCCAATGCATCATCTTTGTGGCTTTGGCTTTTAATTTAAGATTTCTTTATTTCTTTGTTTTTTGTTTTTTAAGTACAAGTAGAAATATATGCATCATTTTTTTTGAACTGAAAAGCTCTAACATCCTCCTCAACATCTGTAGTCTCACCTCCTCTTTTTATCTTTATCTTTTCTTTTTTTTTTCTTTTTTCTTTTTTCTCTTTTTCTCTTTATCACTTTTGGATTTAGGGGACCCAACCTATCACCCATATTTTTTGTCCAAAATTCAATAATAATAATAATAATAATAATTTTATCAATAATACAATAAAGGATAAAATTGTCCCTCAATGTGCAAGTGTTCTTCATTTGGAGGGTATTTATTTTTATAATAATGATACGCGCAGAACAAATATTACAAGAAATTTAGTATATTACTCAAATTCATTTTTGGGTGTGCTCAGCACCACATTTGGAATGAATCTGGTCATACATTAAAAATTTGTTCATTTTTTTTTTGTACACTGAATATTATTGTTATATATTAAAGTTTTTACATGTGTCTTGGCTTTCTTTTTTTGTCATTGTGTATTTTTTAATTTAATTTTGTGAGTGAGTATTATATTGGCCGGTATATGCGTCACTTTTATGGTATAAAGGAAGTTGACTATACCAGATGAATCGATCTATGTAGGGTTTATAACAGATTTGTACAGATATGAATCAGGATAATTATTATTTAGTAAGTTGTATGATTTAAAAAAATGAAAAAAAAATGAAAAAAAAGTTAAAAAAATAACAAAGAGTCATGTAAAAGTTAAAAAATATAAATAGTGATTAATATATCCAAATATTTCAACCTTTTAGTCAAAATGTATTTAAAAAACAGCAATGGTAGATGGCCACAATTTTTGTGGCTCAAATGGCTCGAAATTGCCAAAACGAAGACGTCGTTTTCGTTTTAGCAATTTCGAGCCATTTGAGCCACAAAAATTGTGGCTGTCACGACCCAAACCCGGCCCCATGGGTTTAGCACCGTAACTGGCCAGTAATCCGAGATTACCGAAGGCTTGCTGAACAGTAATACAGTAAAACAGAGTACAGGGCCTGGCGGAAGCCAATACAGTAAATAACTAGTGTCCATTGAGCTGTGGAAATCTGTATGCCAAAAACATTTTCCATGCATTCATACAGTTCAAAACAGTACAGTCTGTACAATCATTCACAACATTCAGTACAGGGACTTAATCCCTTGAGAACAGTACGGTAAAACAGTAAACAATTTATACAGTAAAACAAAACAGTCGGGAGACAGGTGGGGAACACAAAAACACCCCAAGCCATAGCATGGCGTCTCAGAACCTCGCAGTGAGGCACGTAGGCTGGCTTGACAAAACTGGGGGACTAACCCACGCTCCTAGCTCCGGTCTGGCTGCTGAGAACCTACATATATATATAAACAGTGAGCTAAAGCCCAGTGAATAACATAATGTATAAAGAGGTTAAGAATGTAATGTCCTTACAGTAATGAAAACAGTTCATTAAACAGTATTTCAGTCTTTCAGTATGTCAGTCAATCAATCATATGTGGTACATCCATTAGCCTATAAACAGTAGGTCCAGAAGGACCGGGCCTCAACGGACCCAACAGTAGTGATGGCCATCAGTCAGTAAACAGTATGGTTCCACAAGGGAACCGACAGAGCTCTGTAACAGTAACAGTCAATGCTAAGGATGCCACAATACAGTTCACAATACAGGACATACATTCATTCAATAAACAATATCAGTTCAATAAACAATTCAGTTCAGTATTCGAAAGATAACCATTTTGAACATATCTTTACACAATCTGTTACTCACAGAGATTGGGCTACAGTATGCTAGAGCGCGTCCCCGAGTGCCAACCCTAAACAGTAAACAAATCGAACACACTCTAAGTTTAACAGTTGGGGAAGTACAATAATTAACTTCCTATTATGCCTCGGTGTGTTCTACATCTATATCCTCATTAAGATGCCTTAAACTAGGCCTAAGAATGCCTAGGATGGGATGAGGATGCAAAGATGCATTTAGAAAACATTTTCAGAATTTTCAGTCAAACAGAGCCCCGCTCGAGCTCAGGTTTCCCCGCTCGAGCGTACAGGCAAACAAAGGTCCCCGCTCGAGCGCAACATCCCCCGCTCGAGCGGACCAAAAAGTACTGGATAGGTGAAATCTCCGCTCGACGCCCGCTCGAGCGTGTCACCCAGTCCTCCGCTCGAGCGCCCAATTCTCCGCTCGAGCGGACTGATGCACAATGCAAGATGCTGGGAGCTCGACTTCTCCGCTCGAGCGCTACTTCCTCCGCTCGAGCGGACAACAGAAATCTGGGAATCCCAGATTTGAGTCCCAAGCTCAAAACCAAGTTCAAAAGCAATGTTTTCGATCCTCTTGGGCTATTTTCTGGAAAAACTCTTTTAAACACATAGAATAACACGTTTTAAAGCTCAATTTAAGAAATCAAGGCCCAAGGGAAGTTTAATCAAGCTCATTTCCAATCCAATTTTCAAGAACATGCATGAACAACATTCAAATATGACATGCATGAGTTTCAAACCAATTTCAAGCTTCAAATCTTGCTCTCAAGAGCTCAATAGTTGGAAAACAAAGTGAAAACATGGACTAAAGCTTAGCCATGAACATGCATGTACAATCAACCATGAATTCAACTCCAAAACACACCAAAATGGCCATGCATGCATGATATATGCTCCAAATCAACATTATAGAACTAATTCATGGTTCAACTCTCAAATTTGGCATGAATCATGCAAGAATCAACCTTAAATACACAATCAAAGAGATGGATTCCTACCTTAAGTCTTGTATTCAAGGTTTAGGAGTTCAACTATGCAATCAACCTTCCAAATCTACAAGTCTCCCAGCAAAATGAGATGAAATCAAGCCTTCCCCTCACTTACACTCTCTAATTTCGGTGGAGCAAGGAAATGGGAGAAGAAATGTTTTGATTAAGTGTATAAGGCTCCAAACAATGATAAGAATAAACAAAAGCCACTCAATGGCAAAATGGTAATTACGTCAAACTCTTTAATTGGCTTTATTTAATCTAGTTTAATCATTCCTAATCAATTTTCAAATAAATATACCATTAAATCACAAATATTCTACTGACTCCAAAACACTAAACGGTTCCCAATTCGGCCGCCGATAAGGCCTTCAATTAATAGTTCAAACATATGAATTCAAACAGATATTCAATCAATCAAACAGATGCAATATGCAACTCAATATATAAACTCATTCAATTTCAGTTTCAGTTTCATTCAGTCTGTTCAGTAGTTCCTCCAATTCACTTATCAGTCATTATCAGTTCAGTTTAGCAGTAATCAGTACGTAATTCAGTAATCAGTACGAGGGTTGTTACAGTGGCCCTCAAACATTTTTCTTGAAAAAAATGTACAATCCTATTATTTCTACTACTACAAATTGTTGAGTACAAAAAAGTGACATATTTTGCATTTAAAAAATAAAAAATTGTCTATTATCTTAAGATCATACTGTTTGCATTGATGAAGGGTTACAAAATGTGATATGTTTTTCAAAGTACAAGTGGTGTTTTGTAAAACTTTATAAAAACATGTTTAAAAACAACTAATTCATTTAGGCTATGTTTGGCATGGTTTTTTTTTTTTTTTTTTTGCTATTTTAGGCACCAAAAAAAAAAGTCAATAACACAAAATACCACATCTAAATCATAATAATTTTATTTTTTCTCTCACAAAAGTCAAAAAAATCAAAAAATCTATCCTAAAGAAAACTTTTTAGCCCCAAGCTAAAATAACTAAAATGTTAAAAAGCTAACTAACATTCCAAACGAATGCTTAGGAATGTTGATTTTCTTTACTTTACTTACAAACTCTTATAAATCCAAATTATTCAAAAAATATATAATATTTGGCAGTGGTTTCTCTCCAGTCCCAGATCGAATTGGAGGGTGCTGTTGGGTTCATGGGGGCCCACCAGGGGTCCCGTTTCGATAATCCGAACCGTTCAATGTGTAAAACTCATCGAGTACTATATATTTGTAAAAAATCACGTTGATCGGATATCAATAGCTATCTCAACGGATCAGTTTTCTGTTAACCGTTTATTTTTTCACCGTCCATTTTTATATACAAAATTAATTTGATCACGTAGTTATCAATATCTGATCAAAGTGATGTTTTAAAGACTTATAGTACTCAACAAATTTTACACATTTAACAGTTTAGATTATCAAAATGAGACTTGTAGTGGACTCTCACGGGCCCGACAGTACCCTCCAGTCAGACTGGAGGAAGCCAGACCCATAGGGGTACTTACATGTAAGTCCTAATAAGTGTACTTATTGTCTACTAGGTTCTATAGAAAAAATTTGTCATAAAAAATATCACTAAATAATTTTTTTGTGATAATTTTTTATATATGTCGCTAAAAATTGACAATTAGTGACTTTTTTTTAATTATGATTTTTATAAATTGCCGCTAAAGCTTACAATTAATAACTTTTTTTATGAAATTTTTTTTTTCATAGGATCTAATAGATAATAAGCCCACCTATTAAAATTTACACGTAAATACTCTAATATTTATACTAATAATTCAAAATGATACGCCGAAACACACTAGTACCAATATATATTGTCATTATCAAGATCAATATATGACTGGTACAGTATTAACAAACATTGCTCATTGTAGGAGAGGACAGTCCGGTGCACAAAAAAATGGGTGGGCTTGGACAAACAATATGAAAACCAACCCAGAAACATTCTGACTTAATTGGGCTGGGCCGAATTAGTGTTTTCCTTTCTTAGTGATTTTGGCCCAGCCCACCAATCTGATGAGATCCAATTTGAAACTTCTACTTCATTTTGGCCCTTGAAGAATAGTAGGACTAGGGCTGACTCTGCTAAAATGAACATTATACTAAAAATAAATAATAATTGTGATTTAAAGTATTAAAATGAATACAAATGTGAGTGGATGAATAAGTAAACGATATCTAATTAACTTGATTTTTTGCAGGCATATTCTACTTGATGTATTCTAAAATGTAAACGGTTTGGATTATCAAAATAAGTCCCGAAATGGGCTCATTTCGCCGCACAGCAGATGCTGTTGCGCGGGATGTGCATAAGCATCCCCAAATTCCATCCAAAGACATTAGTTTAGACGGACAGGAGAAAAAAAAAAAAAAATTTGATATAACTTTTTAAAATTTATTAAAAAGAAAAAAAATCAAGTTATAAGTTGGTGCCATCAATCTCGCAACAGCTAACAAAAAACATCACATTTTTTCCCCTTGTCTGTAATGAAGTTCATTTAAATTTGGATTAATAGGTTTCACTCTTCAAGTCCACCCAATTTAAAAGAATTTAATAAGTAAAATATAATATATAAAAAATATTCACTAAAAAGTAAGCAAATATATATGGTGTCGCTAAGCATGAAAGTTTGGTTGACTTTTTAGTTAAATTAGTTAAAAATAAATAAAATAAATTAAAAAGTTAATAAGATAAAATGTCACATCTAAATTATAATTATTTCACTTTTTGTTTCACAAACGTAAAAAAAAATTCAAAAAAGCCAATTTAAACGAACTATTTAGCCTGAACTAAAATAGTTAAAAAGTTAACCCAAATTATCAAGCGAAACCTACATATTTACTTTAGCAGGCTTCTTAAAAATATAATTTGGTAAGACTTTAGAAGTTAAAAATGTATTAAAAAAAATTTAAAAATAAACTCAGCCTGTGTTTGGGAAGGCAGTTTGAGGCTAAATTAGCCACATATGGACCAAAGTGGCTAATTCAGCCACATGGAGACAAAAGCATGGCAGGAGCTTGGCAACAACCATTTCACAGGTAAATTTACGAAACTACCCCCACATGAAAGAGGGGCTAATTTAACCTCAGCGTCAGAAATATTCAAAGTAAAAAAAAAACTTTTTTCCAAAAAACATCTTTTCCTAGAAAAAACAAAGAAAGTTGAAAAAAAAAAAATTAAAAACATTTTTTTTTTGTTTTTTGTTAAAATATTTTATAAAAATAAATTCAAACTCTATTTTATAAAAATATTTTAAAAATATTTTAATTTTTTTGTTATGTATTTGGTTATGATTTGAGTGTAGAGTTGTAAAAGTAATATGGAGTTTCGAGTTATGTGTTTGGTTATGAGTTTTAAAAATAATTTATTAATTAAGTTTTATTTTATGTGTTTGGTTACGATTTGAGTGTAGAGTTATTTTTAAATTTAAAATATTAACATTTTAAATTATTTAAATTTTTTAAATATTTAAATTATTTAAATTTTTTTGTTAAAATAATTTTTTGAATATTTAAATTATTTAAATTTTTTTGTTAAAATAATTTTTTGAATATTTAAATTATTTAAATTTTTACGATTTAAATTTTCTGAATATTTATTTTAAATTTTTGCTTATTAAATTATTTAGATTATTTAAATATTTAAAATAAAAATAAAAATAAAATTAAAATTAAATTATTTAAAATACACAGGACAATAAAATAAAATCTCACTTTTTATCATTTCACAGAAAATGAAAAAAAAAAAATAAAAATAAAAAACACATGAAAAAACCATTTGCCAAAAAAAAAAAAAAAACTTAAAATACATAAATTATTTTTTTAAAAAATACGCCTCATTCAAAAATATTTAAAAATATTTAAAAAATTACAAAAAACGTAAATTCAAAAAAAAAAAGAACGACAAAAATATGCCTCATCCAAAAAAATAAAAATAAAAAACAGAAATTACCATTTGCCATGTAATTTACAAATAAGTAAAACACATGAAAGCTCATTTTTGAAATATAAAAACAAATTAATGTGTACGAATTAAAAAGTGCCAAAAATGTAAATTAAAAAAAATAACGAGAAAAATACGCCTCATTAAAAAATATTAAAAAAAAAAACATAAAAACATAAATTACCATTCGCGACGTAATTTAAAAATAAATAAAACACATGAAAACTCATTTTTGAAAAATAAAAAAAAGTTATTGTATACCAATAAAAATAAAAAAAATAAAAAAAAATACGCCAAATCCAAAGCCAAAATAAAAAAAATAAAAAATTTAAGTAAAATACGCGAAATCGAAACCGAAAATAAAAATAAAAATAAAAATAATTAAGCAAAATACGCCAAATCCAAATCCAAAATAATAATAAATTTTTTAAAAGAAAATACGCCAAATCCAAACCCAAAAAAATATATATATATTCAAACAATTTCAGTCCTGTACATGGCGCTGACATGGAGGACCATTTGAGTGTGAGTTGCCATGAGAATCATGTGTCAAGGATAGTTTGGTAATTTATCATAAAGACACCTCACCAAAAAGCTAAAAAACCAAAAAATCTTTGCCAAACTAGACCTTTTAATCCTAAATTAAAATAACTAAAAAAGTTAAAAAACTAAAAAACCAACCCACTTCCTAAACAGAGGCTGAGCAAAACAAATGATAATAAATCAATTGTCAAACCTAGGTGAATAGAGATTTGATGCAATTTAAGTTGAAAAGACTTTAGAAGTCAAAAATGTATTAAAAAAATTTAAAAATATACTCACCAAAAAAAATGATAATAAATCAATTGTCAAACCTAGGTGAACAGTGATTTGATGCAATTTAAGTTAAAAACTTAATCAAAAAACATAAATTTTTAATCTTTTTATGTTATTTAAGATATTGTTATCTCCATAAACTGAACCAAACAATCTCTTACGACTTTAATAAATAAATAAATTATATTTATAAGCTAACACTTTAGAACTGTACCAATCTGAGAGGGTAATTTGTGTACAAATTGGGCCGAGTTAGGAAAAGTTTTCTTTGGAAGTTGGACCGCGCAATGGGCTAAGGAGATATTTTGTATCTCGGCTTTGGGCCGAGGTAGGTACCAGGACGGTCGGATGTGTTGCTAGAATTAGGACCTATCTGGAGACAAACCTTTGTCCGACTGAGATGATTAGCAGAGCGATGGGTTGAGCTCGGTGTAGCTCGGCAGGATGCCAACCTATAGCATGGTCATCATGGCTCGGCCATGTTGAGCACGGAGCTGAAGTAACTTGGTTGACGGCAGTGTCAGCCGAGGTAAAAGGTTTAACCATCTCACTTGGTTGGCAGTGAGTAGGGTGTTATTAGAATAGACATTATCCTTGGGAGTGTGATTCCAAGGAGGACTCTGCTAAGGAGAGTTAGAGTCCTACTAGGATTATACCAGACAGAATCTATAAAAGTTCATAGCAGGATCTATGCACAAGTATTACAATTCTTACTCTCAATTACATAGAGCTTTTTGTGTCTATTATCTAATTGTTGACTTAGGCATCGGAGAAGTTTCCGGCCCACCCCCGCCGGCTAGTTCACGTTTGTATTTTCAGGTAGTAAAGCGACGACGTTTGGAGGAGTGCAAACTTGGTCAACAGGATTATACGAGAAGATTATTCTGTGCTCGTACAATTGGTACCGTCAGTGGGAAGTTTTACAAAGAACAAACCTTTTGATCGAGTTTTTCTTCGATTAATTCCAATGGCACATAATGAAGACTTGCCACATTCTGCTATCGATGGGCAAAGCCTAGAAGGGGGTGAGAGGTGCGAAAGTTTGCCCTTTGTCCCGCCCATGGCAGAATTAGATCCCCAGCGACGGAACCCACGGAGAGACATACGAGAAAGACGAGACTCAAGTCCACACTGCTATCAAAGCCCTGATAGACAGATGCGGATGATGGATCCTCAGGTTCTGGAAGATTGTGTAAAGGAGCAAGACGAAGTGATAAGTAGAATGGCGGCTGACATGGAAACTATGAAGCGCCAGATAAAGACAAAGGGGTGGCAAAAGAAGAGATGGACAAAGGCATAACGCACTTTCGCCATTCAGGAGATCGTGACAGGCAAGTCACACAATCTCAGACTAAAAGCAGAAGCCTTAGGACAGGCGACAAGTAGTTGAGGACCTCTACGACTCGTTACTCCAGGTTTGAGAGAACGAGGACTAAAAGGTCTTGTACAGAGGGAAGTAGTTATTGGCCCTCGCATATGCACCAAACAACATTTAGGCACACAGAGTTGCTTAGACTAGCAAACCTGCGGACAGTGCTAGAAGAAAGGGCTCGAAGAAGAGAAGATCACCAGGCGTGTGACCCCCAAAAGGTCTCTGCTCTACAACAGTTGGCTCCTAGAACGCATGGAAGTGTCGAGGTTGGAATGCCAGTACCGTGCCTTACCTACGAACCAGCAGACAAAGCGTTAGCTAGGTTGCAGAGCTTACCGTTTGTTCCGGCGATAGAGAACGCACCATTACCCTTAGGCTTCCACCAACCTAAGTTCATAACTTATGAGGGGAAGTCAGACCCCTACATTCACTTTCGCCACTTTCGCCAGGTCATAGTTGTATATCGACAAAACAAGGCTTTAATGTGTATCTTATTTCCCTCAAGCTTAGGCGGTTTGAGCTTGACATGGTTTGAGAGGTTGCCAGAAGGCAACATAGCTTCATGGGCGTAACTTGCAGAGGCGTTCGTTACCAGGTTTAAGACAAACACCAAGACGTCGGTGGAGATAAACCAGCAGCTCTCCATCGACACAGGCAAGAAAGAAACACTAAAGTCCTATAACAATCAGTATTGGGAGACTTTTAATCAAATTGGAGATTGGCCCACAAACCTAGGTATAGCGCAGTACAAACGTGGTCTACCAGCGGGTAATAAATTGAGGGATTCAATGACAATGACGTCATCCCTCACAATGGAGGCCTTAATGGAGAGAGTACATCATCACATCATGGTGGATGAAGATGGTGCTCGCGCCAAGGGAAAGTCCGGCATAACAGCGATGTCGGACCAAAAACCTGCGACAAAAGTTAACACAGTCGGCCGAAAAAAACGACCGAACAAAAATAGTTGGGGCAGACGACCAAATGGTGAGGACTCCCAGGCAAGGAGGTTAAGAGTCCGCACCACCATTACCACGGTGTTCAATAAGCCTATCTATCGGATTCTTAGCGAGATACGTGACAAACCCTTTATTCGGCGGCCAGCCAAGTTGGGAGAAGTGCAGAGGGGTTATGATGATAGATACCATTGCACCTTCCATGATAAAAAGGAGCACTAAACTGAAAACTGTACGCCATTAAGACAACATTTGGAGGAGTTAGTGGCCGCAGGCCACTTGGACCAGTATATTGAAGGGGGAGTGCAGCCAGCTCCCCAGGATCGCAACGGGCCAGATGGGACGCCAGCCGACAGCCCACCCTAAGGCATAATTAATGTGATACATGGGATCATCGAGCCTGAACGAGTATGTGAACTCAGAGGGATGATTAAGAAAACTCAGTACATGAGAGAGGTATTGAGTGTACAGTCTACCCTGAAAAAAAGGAAAAACGGAGGCGACCAATGTCATCACCTTCTCTAACAAGGACTTAGCAAGGTTACAAAGCCCTCACAACGACGCACTAGTGGTCACTTTGTGCGTCAAGAATTTTGACATCAAACAGATCTTGATGGACCAAGGGAGCTCGTGCGAGATAATGTACTATGAGACTTTCAAGCAACTCAAGTTGGAAGACAAAGATCTGGCACCTGCGACATCTTCCTTGGTCGGCTTCAACTCAATGCCAGAATGGCAGGTTGGCAAGATAATTCTACCGGTCAAAGCTGAAACAATGACAAAGCAAGTGGAATTTTGGGTATTGAAATCCCTTTCACTTACAACATAATCTTGGAAAGAGCATGGTTGCACGCCATGCGAGCGGTAGCATTAACCTACCACCAGATGATATGGTTCCCTAACGAGGCCGGAATGATTGAAGAAGTCTTAGGAGACCAAATCATATCCAAGCAATGCTTCCTGACAGTGAACGGCAGTCGAGCTGCCAAAGGGTTCGTACAAATGGTAGAAGAGCCAGAAAGAAACGAGTTGTTCTCAGACGTCAGCAAGGCAGCCGAACAAAAGGTAGTAGAAGATCTGGTGGAGGTCAGAATAGACGAGAAAATCCCAAAAAAGTTCTTTCTGCTCGACTTATCTTTGTCCAACATCGAAAGAATAAAGATTATGGAATTTTTGATCCCTAACATCGAGGTGTTCGCCTGGACGCCGTACGATATGTCTGGCATTGACCCAAACTTTATCTTCCATCAACTCAATGTCCACCCAACTGCAAAACCAATTATACAGCAAACTCGCTGATCGACACTTCACCACGCTGAGGTAGTGGCTGAGAAAGTGGGAAACCTACTAGAAGCAAGGGCAATCAGGGAGCTTCATTATCCTAGGTAGATTTCCAATACTGTGGTGGTGCCAAAAAAGAATGGCAAGTGGCGCGTTTGCATGGACTACAAAACAGTCAACAAAGCGTGCCCAAAAGACAGTTTTCCTCTACCATGAATAGACCAACTAGAGGACTTAACTGTAGGTCACAGTCGATTTAGCTTTCTTGATGCGTATCGCGGTTACCATCAGATTTCTATGTATGAACCAAACCAGGAGGTCACATCGTTTACAAAACCCAGAGGATTGTATTGTTACAAGGTCATACCCTTTGGTTTAAAAAATACACGGGCGATATTCCAACAAATAATCACCAAAATGTTCGAGCCATTATTAGGCAGAACAATGGAAGCTTACATAGATGACATGGTGGTCAAAAGCAAGAATGAAGGAGACCATCTCCAGGATCTCATTGAGATGTTCCAAATTTTGAATACCCACAAGCTGTGACTGAACGCATTCAAGTGTATGTTTGGCGTAGAGTCAGGAAAATTCTTTGACTTTCTAGTAACCAACCGAGGTATAGAAGCCGATCCTTCTTAGATCAAAGCCATTGAAGATCTCGAGAGACCCAACATAGTCAAGGAAGTACAAAATCTTACGGGCCTAGTTGTCGCGCTAAACTGATTCATAAGTCGGTCATCAGACAGATGTTAACCATTCTTCCAGGCACTGAAGGCCGAGTTTGAGTGGGATGACGAGTGTGACCGCGCTCTAGAAAGCTTAAAAGAATACATGACCTCTCCGCCATTGTTAGTAACCCCAATATCAGGAGAGGAACTTTTTCTATACTTGGCAATTTCCCAGCATGCAGTTAGCGCAGTATTGGTACGAGCTGAAGGAGTACAGCACCTGTCTATCTTTTATGTTAGCAAAACGTTACTGGATGCCGAAACGAGGTATTTGCCGTTGGAGAAGTTGGCTTTAGCTTTAATGATGGCTTCAAGAAAATTATCGCATTATTTCTATGCCCACATCGTGATCGTCTTAACGGCCTTTCCCTTAAAAGCCTTGCTTGAAAGGGCGGACTTTTTAAGGCGATTATTAAAGTGGGCTGTGGAGCTCGAACAGTTCAACATCAAGTTCTGGCTACGCACCACGATAAAAGCCCAAGCATTGCAGACTTCATGGTAGAGCTTGCGCCAGGTAGTCATTATGTATGCCAGTAGACTTATCTGAGATAACCGAGCAAAGTGGGGAAAGGGTCGTGGGAATAGCGCCGCCCCCGTGACAAGGCGAGCAAGTGAGTAGCGAACCACCTAGTCCTATAGCAGTTTCTGAAGTTACACATGGGAATGGAGTGCTAAGACATTCAACCAGTGAGGAACAATTCGCTACAACGGACAAAAAATTTGGAGAAAACACCATTAACATCCTAGATCCTAAGGCATCATCAAATTCCTCCATTTATTGGAAGTTGTTTGTAGGGGAGATGTGGAAGCTCTTCCTTGATGGAGCATCCAATAGGCATGGTGCTGGACTTGGGATAGTCCTTATCTCACCAGATGGCTGGACCATTGAACAGACAATCAACCTTATATTTCCAGCATCTAACAACGAGGCAGAGTACGAAGCATTGTTAGCCGATTTGAAGTCAACATTCTGCATGGAAGCCACCGAGCTGATGGTATCAGTGACTCCCAATTAGCAGTCAACCAAATTTCAGGCGACCATGAAGCAAAGGATGATAGAATGGCCAAGTATCAAGAGTTGGTCAAAAAGGAGATCATGAAGTTTGAAATGGTAAGGATAGAGTAAATCAGTCGAGAAGAAAATAGCAAGGCAGATGAGCTGACCGGTTTTGCGTCGATGGCAGACACATCTATCCCACACCCATTACTTATGAATTTCCTACCACGACTAAGTATTGAAAAACCTGACGCAACCGAAGTATGCTGCGCCGAGCTAGGTCCCTCCTAGATGGACCCCATAGTGGTGTTCTTAGAAGATGGCATCTTGCCAGAGAACAAGAAGGAGGCTAACAAAATTAAAGCAAAGTCACAGCGATTTTGGCTCTCCCCATCACTAGCATTGCACAAAAAATCCTTCACAGGACTATACTTGAAGTGTGTCCATCCTAGCAAGGTCGAGGCATTTTTGTTCAAAATTCACGAAGGCATTTGCGAAAGCCACCAAGGGGGAAGATCGCTGGCTTATCGAGCCATTTCACAAGGGTATTGACGGCCATACATGCAAGTAGACACTAAGAAGTACGTCAAAAAATGCCAGAAATGTCAGAAGTTCGCGCATCAAATCCATCAGCCAGCAAGAGAGTTCCTACCCTTGACCAGCCTTTAGCCTTTTGTAATGTGGGGCCTAAACATTGTGGGACCACTCCCAACCGCACCAGGCAACATAAAGTTCTTTATTGCGGCAACAAACTATTTTACCAAGTGGGTGAAAGTAGAGGCACTCGCCTCCATTAAAGAGAAAGACGTCAAGAAGTTTGTCTGACAGAACTTCATAACTCAGTTCGGAATATCCAAGGCCTTGATATCTGACAGCGACACTCAATTTAATGAACAAATCTTCAGGGGGTTTTACGAAGAACACAAGATCGAATTCTACAAGTCTACGCCAGCATATCCCTAAGCTAATGGCTAGGTTGAGCCCTCCAACAAAGTAGTCTTAGATGGTTTAAAGAAAAGACTTGAAAAAGCAAAAGGAAAATGGGCTGAAGAACTTTCTCACGTCTTATGGGCGTACTGCACTACACTTAGGTGATCGGCTGGCGACATGCCTTTTTCCCTAGCTTATGGCATGGAGGCATTGATCCCTTGGAAATTGGCCTCCCCACTATTAGAAGCGAAAATTTTGATCCTGATATGAATGGAGAAGCCATAGCTTTGGAGCTAGATCTGGCTGACGAACGAAGAGAAAGGGCATTGGTCCACATTGCCTCTTATCAACAAGAATTATCCAGAAAATACAACAAGGCGGTGAATCCGAGGCAATTCAAGATTGGAGATTGGGTGCTGTGCAAAGTAATGAGAAACACTCTGGTACCAGGAGATGGTAAATTGGGACCCACTTGGAAAGGACCGTACAGAGTGACCAGCTTGGCAGGAAAATGAGCATACCACCTCGAAGATGTGGACAACCAAGCTATCCCAAGGCCTTGGAACACCGCAAATCTCAAAGTATTTTATTTTTAGCTCTTTAGACACTTGTAATTTTTCTTTTTGACATTCAATAAAACAAGTAGATATTTTTTCAAGTATAGTTCTTTCAGTACTAGTAGTCCTCTGTTTGTAAAATGGTTTGTACTCATTGCCTAACTAGAGGGCAATGTAGGTTGACAGGTTTGACCAACAAAAGTTTTTGCACTTTTTAGCCGAGATAAGGATCTAGGTTAAAGAAGGTTGACAGGTTTGACCAACAAAATTTTTTACACTCTTTAGCCAAGATAAAGATCCAAGCTAAAGAAGGTTGGCAAGTTTGACCAACAAAGTTTTTTGCACTCTTTAGCCCAGATAAGATTCTAGGCTAAAGAAGGTTGATAGGTTTGACCAATACAACTTTTTGCACTCTTTAGCCGAGATAAAGATCTAGGCTAAAGAAGGTTGGTAGGTTTAACCAACACATATTTTTGCACTCTTTAGCCGAGATAAGGATCTAGGCTAAAGAAGGTTGGCACGTTTGACCAACACAACTTTTT
Source organism: Camellia granthamiana (assembly GCA_036172215.1). Lineage (NCBI taxonomy): Eukaryota > Viridiplantae > Streptophyta > Magnoliopsida > Ericales > Theaceae > Camellia > Camellia granthamiana. The sequence continues at coordinate 8,641,430 of CM069917.1, forward strand.
ACACTTTTTAGCCGAGATAAGGATCTAGGCTAAAGAAGGTCAGCAGGTTTGACAAACACATTTTTTTGCACTCTTTAGCTGAGATAAGGATCTAGGCTAAAGAAGGTTGACAGATTTGACCAACATAGATTTTTGCACTCTTTAGCCGAGATAAGGATCTAAGCTAAAGAAGGTTGGTAGGTTTGACCAACACTTTTTGTACTCTTTAGCTGGGATAAGTATCTATGCTACAAAGGGTTAGCAAGATTGACCAAACAACTGTTTATACCTTCGGTATGCCAAAGGAGGTCGGTTAGGTAGACCAATACAACCTTTCGACACTTTAGGACCGAGATAGAAATCTCGGCCAAAAAAGGTTGGCAGGATAAGGTAAGGCCGAGCTAATTAGTTCAGCTAGACATGCACTTAGAATAACGTACAACAATAAAGAAACAAAATAACCGAGCGAAAATATCAGAATTTTTCATTAGGTAAAAGGTGCTTACAAAAGGTGGGGCGTATATCCCGGTTACAAAGCAAGGCAAAGGAACAAAAAACAAGACAAAAATACAAAATTCCATCTTCGTCAGGCAAAAATATCGTCCAGCTCAACGTCCAGATCACTACGGACTTCACCACTAGGTAGTCCTCACCTTCTTGTGTTAGATCGGTCACGGCCGATTCATCAGTCAGGCTTAACACGGTTTGGTTGGGCAGCTCCAACCGAGCGAGCAACAAAGTCTGGAGGCCGAAGTCAGTGTTAATGGGAGGAGCATCAATCAAATCTGGGATTTTCTTCTCCTCCCCCTCTTGTAGGAATTTCTGCTGGACGGCGTTTGCATAGTCTATCATATAACTCGGTATGAAGTGAGGAGGAGGATTCAGAAATACATCAGAGTCCAACGCTAGACCGAGCTTCACAGCCACAGCCTTCCAGCCACATTTAAAAAAGATGTCTTTGGACGCCTCGCATTTCTAGACGCACATCTCCTCACCTTCCTTAAAGCCGCGCTCCTCAACGTCTTTCATTTGTTTCCGCAGCGCCTTTATCTCGGCGTCTTTTTTCTTCTCTAGCTTGGCCAGTTCTCGAAGGTAACAGTCTTTCTTCTCGACCAAAGCTTTTTGCTTATCAGCCTCAACAGCAGTAACTAGCTCTGCCAAGTGATCCCGATTGGCTCTCAGCTCAACAAATTTTGCTTAGAGCTCTTTAAACTTAGCTTCTTTGGCCTTGCTATCTGCAACAACCGCCTTGGCCACCCTCCTTAATTCCAGAACATGCTGATGAGCGATTTGGCTCTTTTGCACAGCTTGTAAAGCATGCGCAGTAAGATAAACCGGGCTACAAGTCACCAGAAAAACCAAAAGGTGTGGAATTCAAGATTACCAGGGTTGGTGATTTGTTGGCAGACTGTATTGCCTTCAGCTCGGTCAAATGTGTATGGTGCTCCATATCAATGGGCAGACAGACACTCTTAGCCAAGTTGAAAGCTAGCAAATGGTCTTTTTCCCCGCAAACGGAGTTCGTCATAGTGACAGCTCAACCTTTGAAAGACACAGATAGTGTCCACGCCGAGATAGGAGACGGGGTAGCTCAGCGACCACCTGGTGATTGTTTGGGGAGCACAACCTCAAGCAGCTATCACGACCCAAACCCGCCCCTATAGGTTTAGCATCGTAACCGGCCAGTAATCCTAAGATTACCGAAGGCCTCTAAACTGATTAACAAAATTAAAGGGCTAGCGGAAGCAAATACATAAATATAGTTGTCCAATGAGCTGTGTAGACTTACATGAAACAGAATATTTAAAACTTTATATACATAACCAAAAACCATTTTCTCATTATACCCACACACTTAGCAATAACATCTCAAGTACAACTAACAAAACAAGGTACTCTCATATACAGAAACAGTAAAACTTTAACACATGACACTTTAGGAACCTCCATGTGAGACGCAATGGTTGGCTGGCAACAGGACATAGATCCAGACAAAAGCTTTTGGGCTCGATCTCCAAAATGCCCACCTATACATATATATACACACAGTGAGCTATAGCCCAGTGAATAATATTAAGGTAAAGAGGTTAGTGAACGAAATCCAAACATGTCATAAGCATAAAATAGATCATAGCATAATCATTCTCGTATCAGAACATAATAATGGTACATCCCATAGAACACATCAAATATCGTCTTCCGACTAGAGTAATCGGTTCCGGATACTGATTAAGCACATATCACCATAATGAAGTGGCTAACTAGATCTCGTAATCACATGTATGTCTCGGACTCGCATTAACATGCCGTCCCCCATGACTTGGGACTATCTATGGATGCCATAATAGATTTCAAACATGGAACATTCATTCAAGAAAACAGATATCATTTCAAAAATTATAACTTATCATATTTCATTTGGAACATAAATCATATGAACTTATCTTTATAATAACGTTACTCATAGTGGTTTCCTGTAAACGATCAATCAATCCTCGAGTCTTGACCTACAACCACCAAAATACATAACACAAGCATATCTTATCATTACGAATTCATGTGGCCATCACGGCTTAGCTTCTATTACAATGGTTCTTATTCTTCTTATCACATTGCTTAAAACACACACTTAAAAACTCTTAACTTAGTACACTCTTTTTCTTAGTGTGTTTCTAATCCATAACCTCATTACTATGGCTTAAATAAAGCTTAAGAGTGCCTAAGATGCAATGAGGATGCCAAAATATGAGTTGAAACACTTGGTAAAATTTTTGAAAATAAGGTCCCCGCTCGAGCGTATCTTTCCTCGCTCGAGCGGACATGCAAACATGAGAGGGGTCGCTCGAGCGTGACTTCCTTCGCTCGAGCGGCCTGCAAACTTGGAAAAAGTACTAGTTGGTCTCAATCTACGCTGGAGCTACAACTCCCACGCTCGAGTGGTTCAACAAAATACAAAGGGTTCGCTCGAGCGTGACTTTGGTCGCTCGAGCAGAGCCCTCATGCTTGCAAAAAAATGCTGAGAGCTTGCATTCTCTGCTCGAGCGCAGGTTTTCTCGCTCGAGCGGGCTGTGAAATTCTAGGTTTTCAAAACAAAGTTTTGAGCTTCCAAAGTAATTTCAAAGCAAATTCGTGCATGGCTTTGGAAAACTTTTCTAAAACATAAATACATGATCATTTACAAACCTTTAGCTCAAAACTCATGGATTTAGCTAAAATTGAGTTCAACTTCCATATATATAAGGTTTATAAACTTCTTTCCTCCAACCCTATGGTTTTAACAAAATTGAGCTCAAAGGCTCCATGCATAAGGGAAATCCTTTTTAAAACATGAATTTAAGCTTTAAAACATGATGAATTATACATGCATGTGCCAAATAACTTATAATAACAACTTAGATGCTCAAAATTAGCTCAACATGGTAAAACTCTTCATGTTTATGCATGCATGTAAAATCCTTCTCCCAATTTCTTCTAGGACTAAATGAACCATGGAATTCACCCTCAAAACTCATAATCTTGCTGAAATCTCACGCTAGATGACTTAGATTCACACTTTAGAGATTGCATTCTTACCTAGAGTCTTGAATCACTCTTGATCTAGTTTAATTTTGATGGACTCTAGCCAAAATCTTCAATTCTCCTTCAATCTCTTCTTTTCTTTCTCTAGAATTGTACTCCCTCTCTCTCTAAAATAAGTTCTCAGAATTTTGCACTCAAGGAATGAGGGAAATGAACTCAAGAATGAGCTTAAAGGGTCATATATATAGTCATGATGCCATAATACATTAATTAGTACATAAGGCTTGCCAAACGAAACTTAATGAATCGTTCTGAATCAATTTTTAATAAAATCTGCTACATGGTTCTAAAAATTCCGAATAACATATTCATGTAACCAATTTTGATTTTAGATGCTGATAAGGCTTTTAATTTTCATATTAAAGCGGAGTTCCAGACAGATATTTCTACAAGTAACAGATAGAAAGTCAAAGATCATGCAAAAATACATAATAAACACCTAATTTATTTTATCCACTTAATTAACATCCTTAATTATGGATTTGTGGCTAATTGCGGATTGGGGTTGTTACAGTAGCGCGGTCTCTTCTTTATCTATTAGTCGCTGCGTCTAACTAGCCGAGGTACGAGGACACTTGTTGGGCCGAGATGACGAAGCTCTGGTGGATGGAATGACAATAACTATGTTGCGTGCTTGATCGGCTGGGGGTAGCTTAGTCTGCACTTCGGCGGTTGAGGTAAACGCCTGCTTAGTGATTAGAGCACGGATTGCCCTCTTCTTAGCCATCTCTTGTTCTTCAGTTAAGGGAACTAGGTTGATTTGGGAAAGGTTGGGGTCTGGCTTTGGAGAGGACTCCAAGAGAAAGTCGGTCACTTTAGTATTCCTTCTACCACTTTATAGGTAGGTCGGTTAGACGTCAAGCAGATCGGTCCAATCTCATTGTCGATAGCGTAACGCAGCTTGATTAGTGTAGGCATAATTTGATTTAAGCTGGTTCGAATCTGCGAAAGATACAAAATCGCAAGGGTTAGCGCGATAGTTAATATAGCAAAGGAAAATTAAACTAAGCTAAACCGTACTAGCTGTTCCTTTGTTCTAGTTGATATTATAGCCCGGTATCTGGGCTTCTTGGTCTTCAAAATTTCCTGACACCCAAAGAAAATCATCGTCGTTTAGGTCCTTATCTAGTGTACGCTTGATGATTTTCTCTCGGTCATTTCTTATTCTAAGATAATAGACCCAACCGTCATCATTTTGGCTAAGCGAGTATTGGTGGAAGAGCTTGGCCAATCCGAGGTTGAGATCGATGCGACAATTTAGCTCGACTATCCCGTTGATAATCCTATAGGTGTTAGTGGATAATTGAGCAGGGCATAGTCTGGTCTGTTTAAGGAACTCACAGATTAGTGGTTGGATTGGGAATCGAAGTCCCCTCTCTATGATGGACACCATGGTGAAAGGAACAAAGCATGGATTGCCCCATGACATGGTATCTAGCTCGGCCAGGGAAAAATGGACGTCGTTTGGAATGTGGTAATCTCTTCTAAATTTGGCCATGGCTCCAGGTGAGTTCACCAGAAATCGGCATTTACCTATTGTGTTAAGTTTACTATGTTAAATATAGTATGCACGGCGGCCTAGCACGGCATTGATGTGAACTTTGGTTGGCTCGATTGAGCAAAGGCACCTAGGAGCAAAGTGAATGTGTGCCTAAATAAACTAGTCAAGTCTGCAAAGTAAAGAACATAGAATGTGTTATGGCCAGGTGGTGACCGGGCTAAGACAACAGTGCAAATTAGCTTATATTTTGCTTGACCAAGGGTGTGTGCGACGTATAGCTCGGCTAAAGGAAGGGCTAGGGTTTAGACTAACCTTGACCTAAGGCAAGGTTTTTTAGCCCAGTTAAGTGAGTGGCATTGCTCATAGTTCGGCTGAGGTAGTGTACGGCAATGGTTTACCCCGGTCCATTCCAATGGCAGGGCTTTTTTAGCTTGGTGTGAGGAGTGATTCCTAGTTTGGTTATATTCGTGTGCCATGTTATCAACAGTTTTTTTTTATTACGGTTTGTTTATAATTTTGAATCAAAATCATGGATTTGGCTGGTTTAACTCCTAACCGATTGGTGGTCATATAGATCTACATTCAATTTTTGTGTGTTTTACGTGGTTTTAAGGCTTAAGTTCTATTCTAAAGCATGGATGGAGGTTTGATAGAGCAAAAGCATCAAAGACCATAAAGAACAGCAAGGGAATATCAAATAAACAATGTTGTGAAGTTTTTTGAAACTTACAAATCTATGGTCGATTCTGATTTCGAGTGGAGGAAGTGCTTCGTCGAGTGATTACGAGCTCCCTAGTGCAAGATTCAGCTTCCACCAATGGCAACAACGGCGAAGTCACAACAGTGAATAGAAGTTGGTTTGGAGTTTGGGAATGAACAATGGAAGTGGCTTTTCGAAATGTGTTGTTATAATACGTATAATTGAAAAGGTGGGTCTTTTTGAATTTCAGAGGCGTCTGTGATGGCTATAAACAGTAAGGGAGAGCATTCATTACACACCACGTGTCCCAATAAGGACACGATGTCAGGATAGTAGGCAGACGCGCTATACGACCAGCTGCAATTTTTGGAAATCGAGTAAAATCGTGGGACCGGGATAATCTAAGCTTGATCGTTTAAGTTCGGTTTGGACATGGGCAGGTCGGCAAGAGATGAATAATCCCAAACATGCTATGTAGATGGAATTAAGGGGCGATTGAGAGAGTAATTTGTGTGCAAATTGGGCCGAGCTAGGAAAAGTTTTCTTTGGAAGTTGGGCTGTGCAATGGGCCAAGGAGATATTTTGTATCTCGGCTTTGGGCCGAGGTAGGTACTAGGACAGTCAGATGTGTTGTTAGAATTAGGACCTATTTGGGGACAAACCTTTATTCGACCGAGATTATTAGCAGAGTGATGGGCCGAGCTGCGTATAGCTCAGCAGGATGCCAACCTGTAGCAGGGTCATCATGGCTCGGCCATGTTGAGCACGGAGCCAAAGTAACTTGGTTGACCGCAGTGTCAACCGAGGTAAAGGGTTTAACCATCTCACTTGGTTGGCAGTGAGTATGGTGTTATCAGGATAGGCATTATCTTTGGGAGTGTGATTCCTAGAAGGACTCTGCTAAGAAGAGTTGGAGTCTTACTAAGATTGTGCCAGGCAGAATCTATAAAAGCTCATAACAGGACCAATGCACAGGTATTGCAATTCTTACTCTCAATTACATAGAGCTTTTTGTGTCTATTGTCTAATCGCTGACTTAGGCATCAGAGAGGTGTCCGGCACACCACTGCCAGCTAGCTTACGTTTGTGTTTTTAGGTACTAAAGTGACGGCGTTTAGAGGAGTGCAAACTTACTCAACAAGATTATACGAGAAGATTATTCTGTGTTCGTACAATAAACAACACCTGTATTCTTTCGAGGACTGAAGTGGTAAAAGGCTATATTTTAGGGGCAGAGTATAATTTACACTTTTCCTGAGATAATGATCATGAAGTATTTGCAACTGTTAATCTTGGATGACGTTTCGCCATCTGATACTTCCAACTCGTTTTAATAATGTTATCATTACGAAAATTTATTTTGTAGTTATTGATTAGCGTAGAAAAAGTGTCATCTGGCTCTTCACATGTATCGTGATTGATGGAGATTCACCTCTTCTCTAGCATTATTCAATTTAGTAATTGTTCTGTATTCTCTTGTCGATCATTCAGTTGATCTTTTGGTCGGTTATTTGGTAATAAGGTGACAGTTGCGGTCGATAAGAGTGACACTTGTGATAAATAAAGTGACAGTAGCGGTCGATAAGGGTGACAATTGTGGTAGACAAGTATTGCACCGATTATCTGGACAGTTGACCGATATGCACAAAACGTGGCATCTCCCTCGCCTTTGGATCCTTAGTTGCCACATATCTTCATCTGTTGAAGGGTGCAAAACATGGCTAAACTTGACATAATTGAAGAGGAGGTGAATCCGATTGGTGGAGAAGGTAAGGTCCATGATTTTTGCATTTAATGATTAGAAACACATGAAAAGACATGGAGATTTGTGATTGACTTGGGACATGGCTACTTGGTGCCCGCGAACCAACCAATAATTTTTCTCTGAGCTTATTTGGGAATTGATTATTTTAATTAATTTTTCAATTTTTTATGAAAAAACATTAAAAAATAGAGAGAGCGATGTGATAAGTGTTTTGACTTTTTGACTATTTTAACCAAAAATACGCTCATGATTGTTTTGACTTTTTGACTATTTTAACCAAAAATAAGTCCATGATTGTATTTTTTTTTATCGACAAAAAAAATACACATGAGAAACAATAAAATGACATTAGGTTTATTTGGTTTGATTTTCAAATTATTTATTTATTTATTTTTTAATTTTTAAAACATAATTTGGTAAAAAATATATATATATTGATAAGTTTCATATAATTTTATCATTTTGGAAAAATAAAAATAATTTTAAAAAATCTAAAATTATTTTTTTAGAATTTAATTTTATCAAACTAGTTTTTATTTTAATTTTTAAAATTTAAAAACTATTTTTAAAAAGCAAACTAACATAGCTTTAACATTTAGGGGGTGTTTGGCATGTATGGAAATAGCACATACTATTTTGGCACATTATTCTATTTGGCTCACAATTTTCTTATTTGAGTCACATCACCTCTACTACGTCACTTCAAACCCAACTTATATTTTATGTTTTTTTTTGTAAAAAATCAAAAAATATATTTATTTAAATAATCTCAAATACTCTACTTTCTAACATTTTTGGCATAGTGAGCTAAAAGTTTGTTTGGTGATGATTCAACTTGTTTGGTTTCACTTTTCAGGATTCATTTTTTTTAAAATTATTTTTTTTATTTTTCATTTTCATTTTTTTGTTGTTTTCATTGAATTTTTTTAATATCTTAAGTCATTTTTTTAATTTTTAGATATACTTAACATAAATACACTTAAAAAATATAATATTTATGAAAAAATCTTTAAAAAATTTACTAAATATCAAAAATATAAAAATTCAGTATATTTTCATATTTTTACTATTTATAAATTTCTTAAAATATTTTTTTTATAAATATTTTACTTTTTAGATATATCTAAGTAAAGTGTATCTAAAAAAATAAAAAAGTTGTTTAAAATTTTAAAAATACTCATTAAAAAAAAGAGATTTTTATTAATAAATCCATTTTAGAGTTGTTATAATCCATTAGGTCCACAGAGGATTATTATAACCTGATTAGTCTCATATACTATTCTTTTTATTCTATAAGGTCCATTTTACTAATTTTATATTTTTACCTGAACTATTATGCCCTTATATATATATTGTGTTAATACACATACCACGTTGCCTTTTTTTCGTTGATTCAGTTTTGGTAGTTTCTATTTTCACGCTTTTGATCATCATTCTAATTCAGATGGATACGTTTCTATTTTGCATGCTCGTTTCAAGGCTTTGATGTGCTAGGGTTTCATTGTTGTTATTGTAGTATGGTTCGGTGATTTTTGAGTGAAGACGACGAATTGGACGGTGTTCGGTTGTCATATTTTCTGGTGTATAACTAGTTTAAATTAGTTGTTTTCGAGTTACAGGACGAGTATAGGATTGCATGATTAAGGTTAGTATCATTTTGGTTATGAATACATGTTCAGTTTATGTTTTGATTTGTATGATGGATTAGATGCTCTGTTTTTTGATTGATATGGATCAGATGCTCTGTTTGTTCAATTATACGCATTTTACGTGGTCCTGTGGAGGGGAGGTCATTCAGATTATGTGAAGAATGTGGATGTTCTCATTTTATTTTGATGTTTGCTTAATGAGGCTCTGTGTGGGTGATATAATTCAGAGTATATGTAACAATATGAATGTTCACATCTTATTAATATGAAATTATGGAGGGTTGCTTGAATGTTGTATAGTGTCACCTTAATGTGGTGGTGTCATTGTGATATTGTAAAATGTTTTATGTTGTGTAAAGATGGTGGTGATAGTTTTCATTATGGATTTAGCACTTGAACTGTACACATAGACATTTAATTTTGCACAATGTGAATTTTCATATCGTTTGGATTATTGTTAACTGTTGTGTTGTTGTGTTTTTACAGGACATGGATACTTTTATGATGTTGGTGTGCACATATGGTTGCAGTACAACTGTAATAAATGTTGCCTGCGCATTGTGTTATTCGCGTTTGGTGAAGTGTTTGTGTGAAAAATAGGGTGAGTTGTCTGCTGGTTCTATTTAATTGTTCTGTCGGCTACTTGGAATTAATAGGTGTGATTTGGACAATGAGGAAGAATTTCAGAACATGTTATTGCTTGCTAAATCAATGGGGGTACAACATGTAGAAGTTGTCGTTGAGTTAACAAGTGATATTGGTTAGTCAAGTAGCTTTGGGTCGCTGCGTGTGGGGGGTGACGAAGAAATTGATACACTACGGAGGTTTTGCCACCATAAGGAGAAGGTGTTGTTGTCAGCCCCTTGGGCAAATGGTATTACGTATGCGGGACAATGGTTTGTTGGAGGTGCACAAGAATTTCGTGATGTTTTATGTAAGTATGCCATCCAATGTGGGTTTCAGTTTACGTATGTCAAGAATGAGACAACAAGGGTTACTGCGGTGTGTGCAATGTGCGAGAAGAGAGGCTGCTTGTGGGCTATACATTGTAGAGCACAACAAGCAAATGATTTTTTTACATCAAGAGGTTTAGTGATGTGCATAGTTGTTGTACATATGTCTGAACATCGAAGAATCCGAGAGTTAGTTTTGATTCGGTGTCGAGTACCATATTTGAAATTGTGAGGGACAAGCCGTTGACTCGGCCGTGTGAGGTGGTGACTATTTTGAAGAGAGATTATGGGCTAGATGTGAGTTACCACGTGGTATGGTTGGGCGTGGAGAAAGCAAAGGCTGTTATTCATGGAGATCACTCATTATCATTTGACCAGCTGCAGTGGTATTCGGATGCTGTGATGCGTTACAATCCGGGAGTTATGTCAATATTGACTATGATGCGAGTAGTCAACAGTTTTGTCGTTTCTTTGTATCATTTGCTGCGTGTATTTTTGGGTTCAATTCTTGTCGGCCTTTATTATTCTTGGATGGAACATTCCTCAAAGGAAAGTACAAAGGTTAGCTACTTGCGGCAACGGCAAAAGATGAAAACAATGGTTAGTATTTTTTTTAACTGTCTATTCATGTAAATATTCACATTGAGCGGCATAGTGTGGACATATGACAAATGATTACACAGTGTGTTCCACATTTACATTGGTGTCAATATTTACATCAATACACATTGATGTGAACAACAACATAATATGACTGATTGAGAAATTAACAGTAATGTGAACATTCACATTAGTATACACTGATGTGAATGTTTACACCAGTGTCTACTAATGTGAGTTTATTCATTAATGGACAGTAATGTGAATGTTCACATCATTGATGTTTACGAAACCAAATCCAAAAACAACAATAGTAATAGGGCAATGTAGATATAAACATTCACATGACTTGTTTCTTTTATATTGCTTTCTATTCACTTTGGAATATTGTGAACAGTTATTTAATGGTGTTATGTTGTAGGTCTATTTCCTGTTGCATTTGCGATTGTTGATTCAGAGACCATGACCAATTGGTCGTGGTTCTTGCACGAACTTGGGAAGGTTGTTGATGGTAAGCGTCAGATTACTTTTATTTTGGATTGTAATCTTAGTCTTTTAGAAGCTATGCCAAAGGTGTTCCCATCGGTTCACCACCGTTATTGCTTACAACATTTGAAGAGCAATTTAAGAGACCGGATGAAAGGAATTGATAATGGATTTAGGGATCACCTAGTTAGTAGTTTGGGTGACTGTGCTTACGAGCCGACTGTGGTAGAGTTCCATGAAAAGCTTGCGAAATTAAAAGAGGAGGGTAAGTGATTAAGGCCGAAATGTACATCATTGAGGCCGTTAATTAGAATCTCTTAACTTCACTTGCTGGTCAAACTGTATACTTTATATGTGTTAAATGTCAATCAGGTTGTACATCGTCGGAGCATAAAATGGGCAAAAAGACAGAATTTGGACAGAGTTGACTTTCTCGCACGTGCGTTGACTTTTCCGCACGTGCGTTGACTTTTTCTGGCAAAGTCAAACCAACGTTTTAAACCTGTTTGGAAGTGAGTAGAAGTATAAAAAGGCAAGGAAAATGCTTTTCTAGGGTTCTGAACTTGTTTTGACCTAAAGGGAGAGGCTAGGGTTTAGAAGGGAAGAGAAACAAAAAGCTTCAAGGATGTCTCCCACGGTGGTTTCTTCTCCATCTACCTCCTTCCACTCCTCCATGAGTGGCTAGTCTCATTTTCTAGGGTTTTGATGAAACCCTAGCCATGTAATTATTTTGTTTTCTTTTTGATTTTTAATTATGTAAAGGTTTGAACATTTGTATGGTGATTTAGAAGTTTCTTTTATATATTTTTCATTATTTCTTCGAATATTTGACTTTCTGTGATTGTTGAATGTTATCCATATATGAGTTTTCTATTCCTTCACATTCAAGGTATGAGACGAACCATGCTACGAGGAACGAGTCGTATCACTATCTTAGTTTAGAGTGAACGATTCGTATTACTTGAGATGGTTCGTGCTCGTACATTGAATGTGATGATCTTCTTATTAAATGCTTTGAGCTTGTAGTTGCGAAGCATTAATCCATTCAAACCATAGCATAATTGATTTCAATTGGAAAGCCTAATTACGTCGCTAGTGGTGGACTCTTTGCCCTAGTTTTTCCCCCAATTTAGTAAACCCAATTTCATTTATTATTGATAATTTAATTCCTTAGTTCAATTTATTTGTTATTAATTTAGGCTATGAACAATCAATCTTTTTATCAAAATTAATTTAGGAATTTAACAATTAAATTAGTTTAATTTCACAATTGTCTTTGTGGATCGATACCTGGACTTGCCATTATTCTGATAGAATTTGGTATAGTTTAGTGATTATTTTTAGTGTGTTCAACGACCCATCAAATTTTGGCGCCGTTGCCAGGGATCTCTGGCGAAATTAGTTAATTTAAAGTTACATTCTTGTTTTAATTTTTAATTTAGGATTTTATGCTTTTGTGTTGCTAAGTGTGCAGAGCGTTTGAAATTGGAGCTATCATTGAAGTGCAAGCGGAGCGCAGCCGAGCTTTAAAAATAAAAAAAAACCGCAACATTAAAGTGAGTAAACAAAAGCAAACACTCACAAGCAAAGCACCAAAGCGCTAAAACGAAAGTCAAAGCTCAAATAGAGGTTGGAGACAACATCTACACGTCAAGCATCCGCAAGACGAGTAAAGCGTTTCCGATGAATCGCTGTGAGTATTTCTCCTTTAGCATTCTGCTTTCGTAACTTAGTGCACCGAGTCGAACTTTTTGTGTGTGTGTGGGTAGTGTATGCACAGGCGTCGTTCTTGTCGCCCTGAATTGTGGAGTTTGGACCTTGAACTAGAAAGGACCCTTAGGAGACTTAGGGCCTCTACCTGTGTTCCTAGGCTTGAGTATTCGTATTCATACATTGAGCCATTAGAGATGGCGAATCCTGATATCCCGAATGTGCCTAATCGGACCCTTAAGGATTATTTTACACCCACTGCATATACATCACCATCATGCATCCAATTACCCAACACCACTGCTGCTCATTATGAGATTAAGTCCAACACCATACAAATGCTCCCCTCATTCCATGGACTAACTCATGATGATCCTTATAAGCATTTGAATGAATTTCTGGAAATTTGCTCAACAGTGAGGATCCAGAATTTCACAAATAAGGCCTTAATGTTGCGATTGTTTCCATTCTCGTTAAAGGATAAAGCCAAACATTGGCTAAATTCTTTACCTGCTAATTCAATCACAACTTGGGACCAATTACAGTAACGGTTCTTGGAGAAGTACTTTCCCATAGGTAAAACCAACCAACTTAGGCGAGCCATCACAAACTTTGCTCAAATGGATGGCGAGCAATTCCATGAGACGTGGGAAAGACTTCGAGACCTTCTCCAACAGTGTCCCCACCACCAAGTGCCTAATTGGCAACTTGTTCAAACATTTTATTATGGCTTAACTGAGCCGCACCGCCAAATGGTGGATTCGTCCTGTGGTGGGACATTTATGTCTAAAAATGATGTCGAGGCATGGCAATTGTTTGAGAACCTGAGTGATAATTCCCTTCACCATGCCTCCGCAGCTCGGCAAGTCCGGCAACCAGTAATTGGAGCCCCGAAAAGAGGGGGCATTTATGAGGTCGGGCAAAACCTAGAGGTAGCCCAGCAAGTAGAGGCACTGTCCCGTAAGATGGACCAATTATTAGCTACAGGACATGCCCCTACCCAACAAGATCAGCCTCAATTTCACGAGGCATGTGTCATTTGTGCGAGCCCTGCTCATGACTTGAGTGAGTGCCCTTTAACATCACAATTTCTGGAGTTAGTCCAAGAGCATGTGAATGCGGCTCAAGGATTCTCCAACCCGGGTAATGATTCATACTCCAACACATACAATCCGGGATGGAGAAATCACCCTAATTTCTCATGGAGACCCCCTTCACAAGGCACTTCTTACAATCCTCCACCACCAAGGCAGAATTTCAATAATTTTGCCAACTAATCATCTTACCGACCGCCGCAACCTTATCGACCCCCACAACTATACCGGCAACCACAACCACAACCCCTGCCTGTTCCTCAGGGCAACTCTGCCTTTGAGACTCAGGTGTTGGAAGTTCTCTCAGAACTTAAGGGGTTAGCACCGGTAGTTTACTCCCACACTCACTCTATTGCCAAGCTAGAGACCCAATTGGGTCAAATGGCTAACAACATGAATTGGAGAGAGGAGGGAAAATTACCAAGTCAAACTGCGGCCAACCCTAAGGGACAATACGGGGCAGAGAGTTCGGGTGGGAATGGGAAGCAACATGAGCAAGTGCAGGCGGTGGTTGCTTTGAGAAGTGGTAGAGAGTTAGAGCCTCAGTCAGTTGCGTCTGATGCAACTAGAGTTAGGAAGGGTGACCATGGTGGTACACCCAATGAGAATAAGGGTGAGGGGGAAACACTTAAGAGGGATGACTTAGTCCTTAACACTTCACATGAGCCCAAGGCACTATATGTGCCTAAGACACCCTTTCCCCAGTGCTTTGACACACCGTTTCTTTTTAATAAGAAGGCGGCATCTATGGAGGCAATGATGGAGGTCTTTAAACAGATAAAAATCAACCTCCCCCTGTTAGAGTCGATTAAGCAAGTACCATCATATGCCAAATTTCTGAAGGACCTTTGTACGCAAAAGCGTAAATCTAGGACACATATGTCCCAAAAGGTCCTACTCACAGAGCAAGTAAGCTCCATCTTGTTGAATGATACACCTCCTAAGCTTAAGGACCCGGGTACCCCAACCATTGCATGCATTATAGGGGACCATTTCATTGATAGGGCCTTATTAGATTTAGGGGTTAGTGTCAATTTGTTGTCGTACTCTGTGTACGAGAAATTTTGGCTTGGCGAGTTGAAGCCCACTACTGTTACTCTTTAGTTGGCTGACCGGTCCCTCAACGTGCCACGTGGCATGATTGAGGATGTGCTAGTTAAGGTTGATAGGTTTTACTTTCTTGTTGACTTTTTGGTGTTAGATATGGAACCGGTAGCCAGTTCCAGGAAACAAATCCCGGTGATCTTAGGTCGACCTTTCTTGGTTACGGCCAATGCATGCATTAATTGTTGGACCGGGGTGATGGAAGTTTCATTTGGTAACATATAAGTGAAACTTAATGTTTTCCAAGCATCCCAACAACCTCATGAGAGAGAGGAGTGCTTATTAGTGGATGTTATGGATGAGATTGTGGAGGAGGCTTTGCTCTCCATTCTTGTAGAGGACCCTTTAGAGGCTTGTCTAGCTCATTTTGGGTTTGAAAATTTTGATATTGATGGGTCAGTTGATGAGGTGAATGTCTTGCTTAATGCTTCTTCTACACCGGATTTTCCTCCATGGAAAACCCGATTTGAGTCACTTCCTCCTCTGTCAAGAGAGCCTGCCATACCATCTTTGGTCACACCACCTACACTTGAGTTGAAGCCACTCCCGGCCACACTCAAGTATGCATTTTTAGGGCCCCAAGATAC
Organism: Camellia granthamiana; assembly: GCA_036172215.1. NCBI lineage: Eukaryota > Viridiplantae > Streptophyta > Magnoliopsida > Ericales > Theaceae > Camellia > Camellia granthamiana. The sequence goes on from CM069917.1 coordinate 8,657,137, forward strand.
TTTACCTGTCATCATTGCATCTGACTTGACTGTAGAGCAGGAGAGTCAGTTAATGAGTGTTCTTGTGGTATATCGGAGTGCTATAGGGTGGTCAGTGGCTGATTTGAAAGGGATAGATCCCTTCGTGTGTATGCATTATATACATCTAGAGGAGGACACTAAACCTTCTCGCGAAATGCAACGGAGACTAAATCCTAATATGAAAGAGGTGGTGAAGAAGGAGGTTTTGAAATTGTTGGATGCGGGTATCATATACCCCATCTCAGATAGCAAGTGAGTGAGTCCCACACAAGTGGTGCCCAAGAAATCGGCCATCACCGTTGTTGAGAATGAGGGAGGAGAGTTAGTCCCCACACGAACCACTACTGGGTGGCGAGTGTGCATTGATTATAGGAGACTAAATTTCTCGACTAGGAATGACCATTTTCCCTTACCTTTCATTGACCAAATCCTAGAGCGGTTAGCGGGACAGGGGTTCTATTGTTTTCTTGATGGCTACTCGGGGTATAATCAAGTCCCGGTGTACCCCGCTGGCCAGGAAAAGACCACATTCACATGCCCTTTTGGCACTTTTGCTTACAGGCGCATACCCTTTGGGCTATGTAATGCACCGGCGACTTTTCAACGGTGTATGATGGCTATTTTCTCCAATATGGTGGAGAAATTCTTAGAGGTTTTTATGGATGACTTTTCGGTGTTTGGACCGTCTTTTGAGGAATGCCTTAGGAACTTGACTACAGTGTTAGAACGATGTACTGAGGCAAACCTAATCTTGAGTTGGGAAAATAGCCATTTTATGGTTCGTGAGGGTATAGTGTTGGGACACATTGTATCCCCTCGAGGTATAGAGGTTAACAAGGCTAAGGTTGACCTCATTACAGGCCTTTCTCCACCTAATTCCGTGCGTCAAATTAGGTCTTTCTTAGGGCATACAGGTTTTTACTGTAGGTTCATCAAAGGCTTTAGTAAGATATCACGTCCTTTGTGTAGTTTACTAGTTAAGGACGCGCCTTTTGTCTTTGATGAGGCATGCTTAAAGGCATTTGAAACACTAAGAATGGCCTTGACCATCGTCCCAATCATGAAATCACCAGATTGGTCGCTTCCCTTTGAAATCATGTGTGATGCCTCCGATTATGCTGCCGGGGCTATGTTGGGCCAAAGGGTCAATAAGGTACCATTTGCTATATACTATGCTAGTCGCACTCTCTTGGATGCACAAATGAATTACACTACCATCGAGAAAGAATTACTAGCTGTGGTCTTTGCCTTAAACAAATTCCGGTCTTATCTCCTAGGTTTCAAGGTCATAGTCTTCACTGATCATGCCGCTTTGTGGTATTTACTATCTAAGAAAGAGACAAAACCTAGGTTGATTAGATGGATTTTGTTGCTTTAGGAATTTGACCTAGAGATCCGTAATAAGAAAGGATCCGAGAATGTGGTGGCAGATCATCTCTCTTGAATCCTCGTTGAGTATACTAATGACCCTCTTACTTTGCATAATTCGTTTCCGGACGAACAACTCTTTGAGCTGTCACAAGCAAGCCCCCCGTGGTTTGCACATATTGTGAATTACTTGGCCATTGGGCAAATTCAGCAGAATTGGTCTAAGCAAGACAAAGACTGATTCTTTTCGCAGGTCAGGCATTACTTTTGGGAGGATCCGGAGTTGTTTAAATATTGCTTCGACCAAATGATCCGACGGTGTGTGCCGGAGAGTGAGGTGCATAGCATTCTTACATTTTGTCATTCTTCTGCATGTGGCGGTCATTTTAGTGGGCATAAAACGGCCGCCAAGATTTTACAAAGCGGGTTTTCTTGGCCCATAATTTTTAAAGATGCCCATCAATTTTGTAGAACTTGTTTGCGCTGTCAGCAAATGGGTTCGATGTCTCGGCGTGACATGATGCCAATGTCCCCTATTCTTGTGGTAGAAATATTTGATATTTGGGGGATTGATTTTATGGCCCTTTCCCCTCGTCATTCGGGTTTGAGTACATTCTCTTGGCAGTAGATTATGTGTCTAAGTGGGTGGAGGCAATAGCTACCCGAACAAACGATCATAGAGTGGTAATCAAATTTTTGCATGAAAACATCTTTAGTCGTTTTGGGTTTCCTAGAGCCATAATAAGTGATCAGGGTACATATTTTTGTAACCGGTTCTTTGAGTCGGTAGTTAAGAAATACTTTATCACTCATAAAGTTGGCACTCCATACCACCCTCAAACTAGTGGCCAAGTGGAAGTCTCAAATAGGGAGGTAAAGCACATAATTGAGAAAACGGTGAGACCAGATAGGAAAGATTGGTCACAACGGTTAATTGATGCATTATGGGTTTACCGTACTGTTTATAAGACACCCATTGGGATGTCACCATATAAAGCGGTGTTCGAAAAAGCTTGCCATCTCCCGGTTGAACTCGAGCACCGAGTATTGTGGGCCATAAAGAAGTTTAACTTCGATATGACTGCGGTTGGGCTCAATCGGAAATTGCAACTCAATGAGTTAGAAGAAATCCGGAATGATGCATATGAGAGTTCGAGAGTTTTTAAAGCTCGGATTAAAGAATTCCATGACAAGCACATTAATAGAAAATCCTTTGAACCCGGCCAAAAAGTGTGGCTTTTTAATTTAAATTGAGACTCTTTCCGGGTAAGCTATGATCAAGATGGGATGGCCCCTTTGAGGTTGTTGAGGCATTTATTCATGGCGCCGTTGAGGTGTGAGATCCAAAAACTGGCCACACTTTCAAAGTGAGCGGCCAAAGATTAAAACCATATATAGAGGGGATTGGGAATGGGGATATGATTGAGTCCATTGCTTTGATGGACTCATTTTACTATGATTGATAGATTGATTTCTTGTTCTTTTTTCTTTCTTTTCTATGCTATTATGTTTTTCTTTGTTCTCGTTATGCTTTACTTGCGTCTAGGAGACTTTAAATCCTCTAAAGGTGTAATTCCTTTGGTATTTGCCGTGCCCGAACGGCATCTGACGGTCTGGTATAGCCACCTAACCGTGTTTGTAGTAAGTTCGTAAGAGACCAACTGAGACGGTGGAAACTAGAGTTCGAATGGCAAAACCTAGAATACAAAGGTTTGGGATTTTCGAGACTAGAGTCTGGTTTAAATACCCAGGGGTGTGGAGATTGCTTCAAAACTACCTCGGCTTGAACTCTGTATGGCAGCCCCATAGGTTGAGGTAGCTTTATGCGCCTCGATTCTGGATACCGAATCAACCTAGTCTGTCACCCTGTTAGAGAATAGGGAAAGTTACAAACACAGTTAGGGAGAAAAGTAGTACCCGTGGCTTTCGCGTGAAGATTATACCTTTAGTGGGCATTTTGTTATGTTCTTATGTGCTATATTTGTTTTGGATGTCAATTGAAGGTAGAAATGGTTAAGTATATTTGGGTTGTACTAGCTCGAATGCTATAAACTACTCCGGGTTTTATTACCTGGGGGATTCTAAAGTGGCAACTTTATGCCATAACTCTGGTGCCTTTTGTTAGGTGCTGAGAGTTAGTTTCCTATTCTCTTGAAGCATGTACGCTTGCGAGTGCTTCTTGTTTTTGTTAAACTATGTTGTTGCAATGTAGCAGAAAAAGGTCATTGCATGCGTGTGGGTGGAAGGGACCCTCCCTAGCCTGGGTAAGACCTTGATTTCTGCTTTGTGATTTATAGGAAATCAAGTATTCAACTACATTTTTTGTTTTAAAAAATAAAAAATATAAAATATAAAAAAAAGTATAAAAAAATAGTTGTTATACTTGTTTAATTTTTAAAAAATAAAAAATAAATAAACAAATCTGTGTCATACTTGTTCAATTTAAAAAAAAATAATAATTAATTAATTTCCCGCACGTGTGGCACTGTTCACGCACGTGCGGCAAGATGTGTAAATCAACAAGTTGTGCACTGCTAAATAAGCAAGTGCGGACGGTGGAGCGTTGACCAAGCCGCCCGTGCGGCTTGGGCCCCGCACGTGTGGGACGACGATTAAACCCAAAAAAAAAAAAAATTTGCGCGAGGAAACAAATCGCCGCACTGCGGCCTGGGCTCCGCACGTACGGGAAATTGTGCTTTGGTGAGTTTGCACCCTGCTTGATAAGCAGGTGCGGGGCCATGTGCGAAAAATTGTGCATTTGGTTTTGTTTTTTTATTTTATTATTATTATTTTTTTCTTTTCTTTCATTTTTAATTTATTGAAGTTAATAAATTTTAAATAAATACCTAAATAAATTTTACAAATAAATAAATAAATATATAATTATTTTATTTATAAATTTATTATTATTATTTTATATATATATATATTAAAAATATATATAAAAAAATAAAAAAAATAGTATTTTATTTATTTATTATTTTTCTATTTTTGTAAAAAAAAAAAAAAAAAAACCTCAGAAATCATGGTGCTAACAATAATCCTAATTTAGTTTTTTTTTTATTCACTATATTTGTTTAGTTTAAATTGTTTCGTTACTGATTCTCATTCGTTTAATTAGTTTGTGGATTGTTTTATTTTTATTTGTTTAGTTAGTGATGTTTTTTTATTTTTTCTATTCTATGATGTACTTGTTCCTTTACTTATTAAGTAGTTTAGTTTTTATTTTATTTTATTTTCTTCGCTTCTATTAATTTATTCTATACTTTAGTCTCTTTTGTAGCTTAGTTAATTTATAGTTTAGTTTCATTTAGTTTATTTTATAGTTTAGTTAATTTAATTTAATGTCATTTTTATTCATTTATTTAATTAATTTTGTTTTCAAAAAAAAAAAAAATTTGAAGTATGTATATGTTACTCTCTGCCTACTTGGATGTGCACCTACAATTCTGGTAATTTTCTCTCATTTCTCTTTACTTTTCTATTGAGGACAATGTCATATTCAAGTTGGGGGATGATGGTTATATTTTCTTTTGTGCATTTCTATTTGGCTCATAATTCATGCTTATACCTGTTTCACTTGATTGTATTATTTCACTTGATGTGACTTTTTGCTAGTAGGGTGATGATATTTGCATATGTTAATTGGAGAACATAGTAGACTTGTATGAAAAGGGTTTATTGGGTAAATACTTGTATGTGATGTTTGCACAAGGAGAGTGTCTGTGTTTGTGGTATTAGTACACTTGTCATGAGTATGCCTTAATTCACATGGACACATTATCATAGCGGTGATCTTTTTTATTATAATCCCTGGTGTACATCATTGATAATAGCTAGAGTTGCAGAAAAAAATAAATGAGGAGCCAAGATTCTTAAAAAAAAAAAAAACCACTTGACTAGTTTGGATTCGTAACCTTTTTAACTTGAGTTATCTAGTCCGTAGGGGTGTCTCTACACCTAATGCCCTAAAAACGTCTGGTTTGGGAGTCATTGGCCCAAAACTTACTACATGGGTTAATTAGAAAGCTTAAGGGACTTGGACATTGCACAGTTAAGGAAAAATAAGAAGAATGACTTGTTCGGATTCGTAACCTTTTCAACTCGAGTTATTAAGCCCGTAGGAGTGTCTTTACACCTGGTACCCTAAAACCGTCTGGTTTGGGACTCATTGGCCCAATGCTTGTTACATAGGTTGATTAGAAAGTTTAATGGACCAAGACATTGCATAGTCATAAAAAAAATAATAAATAAATAAAATAAAATAAAAACAAATAAAAAAAAAACTTTTGAGAATCTTGGCTGCAACAGGTTAGTTTTTCTGTATATGTTGGGTATTATTATGAGTTACACTGGGCTATTATGGTGGATAGTTAACTAATATGGAGATTACACTTTACACCGAGGGTACTCATGACTTGTCTACTAGCATGCACAAGTATAGGGAACTTTACTTTTGTATTAACTGAATTGTGGTTTCGACTCAATAGGTTCCTTCATGCTTGTCCACTGTGCTTTTAATGATTCATGATGTCTTAATATCACACTGTAGTGGCACATAAGTTGATTGTTAGGTGGAGTCGTGTGGTCATTTGTTGTTGAGTATATATGAATATATTAAGGTTTGTGGGTATCATTTCTGGAAACCTTCACGAGACTTTACTCGTCCACTTGGGGTAACCTTGTGGTTTAAAAACTTGTTGCGTATGCTAAATGCAACCGTTTTCCCACGAAAGAGGAAATAGATAGATTTTGTTTTATTTTATTTTATTTTATTTGCTTGAGGACTAACAACTAGTAAGTTGGGGGATGTGATTAAGATCGAAATGTATATCATTGAGGCCGTTAATTAGAATCTCTTAACTTCACTTGCTGGTCAAACTGTATACTTTATGTGTGTTGAATGTCAATCAGGTTGTACATCGTCGGAGCATAAAATGGGCAAAAAGACAGAATTTGGATAGAGTTGACTTTCCGGCATGTGCATTGACTTTTCTCGCACGTGTGTTAACTTTTCCGCACATGCGTTGACTTTTTCTGGAAAAATCAAACCGACGTTTTAAACCTGTTTGGAAGTGAGTAGCAGTATAAAAAGGCAAGGAAAAGGCTTTTCTAGGGTTCTGAACTTGTTTCGACCTAAAAGGAGAGGCTAGGGTTTAGAAGGGAAGAGAAACAAAAAGCTTTAAGGATGTCTCTCATGGTGGTTTCTTCTCCATCTACCTCCTTCCACTCCTCCATGAGTGGCTAGTCTCATTTTCTAGGATTTTGATGAAACCCTAGCCATGTAATTATTTTGTTTTCTTTTTGATTTTTAATTATGTAAAGGTTTGAACATTTGTATGGTGATTTAGAAGTTTTTTTTATATATTTTTCATTATTTCTTCGAATATTTGATTTTCTGTGATTGTTTAATGTTATCTATACATGAGTTTTCTATTCCTTCCCATTCAAGGTATGAAACGAACCATGCTACGAGGAACGAGTCATATCACTACCTTAGTTTAGAGTGAACGATTCGTATTACTTGAGATGGTTCGTGCTCGTATATTGAATGTGATGATCTTCTTGTTAAATACTTTGAGCTTGTAGTTGCGAAGCATTAATCCGTTCAAACCATAGCATAATTGATTTCAATTGGAAACCCTAATTACGTGGCTAGTGGTGGACTCTTTGCCCTAGTTTTTTCCCCAATTCAGTAAAGCCAATTTCATTTATTATTGATAATTTAATTCCTTAGTTTAATTTATTTGTTATTAATTTAGGCTATGAATAATCAATCTTTTTATCAAAATTAATTTAGGAATTTAACAATTAAATTAGTTTAATTTCACAATTGTCCATGTGGATCGATACCTGGACTTGCCATTATTCTGATAGAATTTGGTATAGTTTAGTGATTATTTTTGGTGTGTTCAACGACCCATCAGTAAGCAACGAACACATAATTTTTTCAAGGACTTGGCACCTGAGCACTGGGCAAATTCATACTTCAGGTAATAGAAGTTTCCTAATGTATTCCATTTGTCAAGTTTAGAATGATAGCGATGTGAATTTTCAGTTATGTTTTGTGGCAATGTGAAATTTCATATTTAGTTTTGAAGAAATTAAATTCAATATTGTACAATGTTTGTGATGTTGTACAGGGGGATGCGTTATGGGGAGATGACATCCAATGAGGTAGAGTCATTTAATAATTGGATTAAATAAGCATGCAATCTTCCTATCACTCAAATGGTGGACACAATTCGTACTCAGTTGATGAGGCAAGTGTCTGCACGGCGTGACCAAGTAAACAAGTGGAATGAGCTTATTTGTCCTATATTCGAAACAATGTTTCTTGATTCGTTCAACGACAACAAGTCTTGGCAAGTTAGCAAAGCCAATGAGGATGTGTTTGAAGTTCATTCAATACCATCTGTTACAGTTGATATTGCAAGGCGTACGTGTTTTTGCTTCAAATGGCAAATCAAAGAATTCCCATATGACCATGCTGTGATTTCTATTCAGAAGAGCCGCTACAATCTCAATGATTGTATGGAACATTGCTTTCATGTAGAGACATATTGTGCAGCCTATTCAGGTGCCATATTCCCTATATCATCGGTGGAAAAACTGCCTTTTGATCCCACGGACATCACCATATACCCACAAACTGTGAAAAGACCACCCGGAAGGTCGAAAAAGAATAGAATCCCATCAAAGGGGTAAGAAACTGAAGCAAATAAGGTATAGAAGATGTGATAAGTTGGGAAGCCATAATCGGAAATCATGCAAGGAGCCGATATAGGGTGTACATTTTTCATTTCAACATTGTGTTTTACATGGGATTCTTATATTGATTTTTGAAATAAGATTGTATTGTGTTGGCAAACATTGTGTTGCAATAAGATTACATTGTATTGGCAAACAAAATAATGGTTTGGCAAACTTAGTATTTGATTTGTGTTTTTTCTTTTACTTTTTGGGTACCAAACTGATATTTTGTTGATGTTTTAATGATGAATACATGATGTAGACATTCACACTTGCGTAAAAGAATCATATCATGTGAATACTCGTACACGGGTTAAACTTTTTTACATTATTGTTGTCAATGTTGACATGAATATAAATTGTGATGTGAACTTTCACATACATAAAGATTGACATGGTGTGAACATTCACAACTGTTATGAATAAGAACAAATGTGAATATTTACACCTGTGTATGTTATCCGTAATGATGTCATGTAGACAATGTGAACATTCCTACACAAAATATGTGTATTATAGAACAATTGAGTTCAAATAATCGCATAAATTATGCACATCACAACACAGTAGTATATCATAAGTGAATATGAACATTCACATCAGTGGTGCAACTGTGAACGTTCACATCTGTAAAACATTAGTGTATATGAACATTCACATTAGTGGTACAGATATGAATGTTCACATTTGGTAGAGATGAATAACATTCACAACTATTATGAATAAGAACAAATGTGAATATTCACACCTGTATATGTTATCCGTAATGATGTCATGTAGACAATGTGAACATTCCTGCACAAAATATGTGTATTATAGAACAATCGGGTTCAAACAATCGCATAAATTAACATAACAACACCAAAGGTAGATCAAAATTCACAAACTTTTTCCATTAATAGATGTTGTATCACTGATTTACAATCAATTGTTGTGTCAAAATGTCAAAGCAATTGATATTAACATTCATATCGAGTGTTTGTTAGTTTGTAGGTGGACACCCCCCACCTATAGATTTTAATGACGCTCTGTTTTCTTATGATTCAAAAAGCTGTGTACTGATAAGTCTCGTAGTCCACCATTTAGAACTAGTAAGGCTGTCAATAATTTCTTCATGGTATATGTGCGCCCGCATGATGTAATATACTGCAGGTTCGCAGTTCACCCTGTAAATGCAAAATGGTTTTGGTTAGCACTTGACATGTATGTTTGCATAATGGTTATGGAGGATTTGTAAAAAATATAGTGAGGCTTATGAGTTGTCGTCCTGCTGAGAACAGACATCAACTGATATGATTGGTTGTGACAGATATTGGCCTGCTAACTTAGTCCATAGCGGTGATGACTCGCCAATAACGCGCACAACGTTCTCGATGTACTTCTTCTGTGTAGACAATTTCACATTAGGCACCAACAAACATATGTGTGTGTACATTCATTTTTAGAATTTAACGCATGACAACAATTGATATTTGTGTACAATAAGAGTCACTTACAACTTCCTGTGCTTGGTCGATATGCGGGTCATGTATCTTTGGGCGCAATGAGTTATAATGCCTCCACAAATTGTCTTTAGCATCATACACAATTATCGTCCAGTGGAAGTCATGGTGTAATGAGAATAGTAGGTATCTCTCTCTGTGGTAGTTTTTCACACGTGCATCAATGTGTTTACTTCTTTTACGAGGATGGTACTCTTGTATCACTTTCTGTACACATTGGACAAATAATTAATGGACTGTGAAGTTTCAAATTCACATTAGCAAAAATGGAATGATAGATTTTACCAAATACATGCTTGTGAAGATGAATGATGCTTCATCTAAAGTTGGGTTAACCACCTCTTGTTGTTTATGTAATAGTTCGGCATATGCATCTATGAGCTGCACAAACATAGGGTCGTATTATATTATTTGTGGTGGGTGAACAATGTGTGTCTGTGGCTGTGGGTGGGTGTGTGTGTCTGTGTGTATATGCATGAATAGTGAATCATCTTCGTAATGGCATATATTGCTGTGTATCGATTCCTCCTTGATAAGGTTCACAATGTCATCAAAATACACGTATGTAGACTTCGAGTCTCCTTTCCATACAAGCAGCCTGTGCATTTTAAACAAACCAATGTGAATATTAACATTGCACAGTTTTGAACAAATCAAATAAATAAGCACAGTGGTGAATATTCACAATTATGGAATGTGAATGTTGACATTAGGTGTTTGTATGGTCACTTACTCATCGCCTCCACTCTTTTGTAAAGCCTGGACCTTTTGCTTGTCGTGTTTGGACATCATGCTCCAGACTTTAAACTTGTTAGTCAAGGTCAATAATTTTTTTGGGTGCCTTACTGGTGGGTGTTTGTCCACATTTTCAACAATATGGACTGTATGGGGCTGTTTTTTGCCAGGTAAGTCTGGGTACTGGAAGTCAGGCAAGCCATGCTCTTTTTCGATCTTTCTCCTTGATACGCTTTACCTTAGAAGGTGGGCTGAGATTGTGTTGCATTGGAGCAGGGGGTTGTTTATGCACTTCGGCCTGTGTGACAATGTGGACTGACTGATCATCGTAAAGGTCCTGAAAAATTGTTTTCTCGCATTCTAAGTTGATGACCAGCTACGTTAAGCGCTTAATTTCTTCATCCTTCTGCTCCATGCATTTTTTTATTTCAGTATTCATGTTGGGTGGGCTTGACTGGTTGAACAATTTATGTTCAAGATCAATTATGACTCTTGCCCTTAACTCTCATGAGAATTAAAGGTGTTTGTACTTTGCTTCCCACTACCTTATGATGCCCCAAGCCTTCCGATTTTCTTTGACAAGCATATCGATGATGTCGGGTTGGCTTGTGTTTTCTATGACAATAACTTTCTCATCATGTGGACTGCTAAAAGGAATGTGAATGTCCTCATTACTGTCATTTAGCTCAACTCCATCCCCAGAAAATTGGGAGTTGCTGCCATTGTGTTTTTCTTCCTTGATGTTAGAGAGGTTGGGAGATGTGGTGGCTGGTTCATAAATTTCAAGCTCCACCTTCAATGTTGTATGCTTGAACTTTTGTAATTCTGTTGGGGTTGCAAAGAGTTCGTCGGCATTAACTTGAAATGAAAAAGTTATGTTACTTAACGTATATATTTGGATGGTGTCATAATGTGAATGTTTTGATCAATAGTTGAAGGTCATATCTCATTAAAACCAATATCAGCCAAAGAGGTGGTTTTCATCTTCTTTTGTAAAGCAGTCAGATCCCACTTGACATAGCGATGAATGGCATTGGGCTTGTGAGGTTGTAGGATGGTTGTGTGCTCACACAACCAATACTTCAACAAAACAACAAAGACATATGTTATTTAGAATTTGCATAGTAATGTCAACATATGTGAACATTAACAATAGTGGCACTGTTGTAAACATTCACAGTAGTATATCATGAGTGAATATGAACATTCACATCAGTGGTATAGATGTGAACATTCACATATGTGAAACATAAGTGCATATGGACATTCACATCAGTGGTACAGATTTGAATGTTCACAGTTGGCATAGATGAACAACACTCAAGGACATGTGAATGTTATTATTTGAGAACATGGGTACTTACCATCAATAACATGACACAGCTGGTGACTTTTGCCGGCTTTTTATCGTTTTGGGAAATGGAGGATGTCAACGTTGTTCTAATTTGGTTGGCCCAATCATATTCTTACATGCTTTCCAATTGGACCATATGTGCGTACTAGCCCCATCCTATTGTCTCACCACTTGTCGAGAAAAAAAGTTTTTGGCAAGCATACATGTAGACTAGTCGGGCGACTTTTTCATTGTCATCTTTCTTTTTGCCTTTCAATGCCTTGACCAAAAGGGTGCGTATCCATTTTGAAGTCAATCGGTTGACATTTTTGCACCTTTTGTTTATAATGCCAGTCTTTGGTTTCGCACCATATGATATGTCCATTAGCTTGGTGCACAATCCACACCAAAAATCAGCTTGATGTCGTTGTCGTATATGTTCATCTTATTCTCCCCAATATAGAAGGCATCTTTTGAAGCTTTGTACATTTGTAGGACATGCACAACAACATCATCGTACTTCATGCATTTGTCAAGGTCGATCTCACCGTTTCTCAATGCATCTAATAAATGCCAGAAAGGTGTTTGCCGCAGGTAGCCAAGCTATGCTTGTGTGAATTTGGTACTTTTCATTAATTTCACCAGTCCGGTCATGTTAGATCTTTAGTTGACACGTCGCATGTCAATATTGCTGCTAGTATTTGCTTATGGGCTTTCTTCCTTGACATGGTACTCATCTCTTTTTCTCTTTGAGGTTTTCTTCTGTGCAATATCTGCAAAATAGAGCATTTAAAAAAATTAAGACAAGGCTCATATGATTAGCATAGTGGAGCAGATGTAAACATTCACAGCATTGCCATTGATGTGAATGTTCACAGTTGTGTGCATGGGTGTGAATGTCCACAGTTTTGTGTATGGATGTGAATATCCACATCTGTACATTGATGTGGATGTTGACTGTGTCAGCAGAAACACAATATGCATATTGTGTGAGTGTGTAAAAATCAATGTATGTTTATACAACCATGAACAACATTCAAGAACGTGTGGATGTTAACACAAACATATCAAAGGATGTTGTGAACATTTACAATCCTAATTTGTATGGCAATGCACATTCTTACTACAATCATGCAATGCCAATCTTATAACACAACCTCAAAGTTGAAATACAATTTGAAACATGGGATCACAAAAGTGATATATTTCCTCTAAACACAGTGGTTAATGTTCACAAAGTGTCTAATTAATTTACACATGTAATGAATGTTCATAACATAATTATGTATCACAACAATATCTAACACAAGGAATTTTAAATGTGAATGTTCACTACGGTTAATAACAAGAATTTGATAGAGGGGGGAATGATAGTGTCAATATTCGCAGGAACTGTATTTCATGCCACTTTCATGGAAAATATTCAAGAATTGAATGTTCAAATTATTGCATTGCCATTAACAATCAACAATACCAACAAGGCAAACATTCACAAAAGGGGAAAAAAAATAACTACAATATTACAAAATAATGATTGGCCAAACATTTTCAATCTATGTGAATGTTCACAGCTTTCAACAACAACAACAATAATATCTGAAATAATTTGATTATCCAAACATTTCAATCCATGTGAATGTTTACGGCCTTCAACAACAACAACAACAACAACAGAAATAATTTGATTTGGCCAACATTCTTCCAAACCATTTGAATGTTCACAGTTGTGAACACAACATAATAGCAATTGTAATATTTTTAAGTGAAAAAATCAATACAATTAGGGATTACGATTGAGGGGTTCAGATTAAAGGTTAGGGTATGAACAATATGGACTCCTATATATTATATGAATAGAAACATGGGATATTTGTGAAAGTTCACAATATTATTTGTTGAAAAAGAGATTTAGGATTTACATACAAGAATGAGTAGATTACTTACGTTTTTTGCCCATTTCGACAGTTGCGTTGTCACAAATTGTCGTCGAAGGTGATTTTGACGAAGATAGACCTTACGGATGTTCAACAATGGTGATTCCACGATTTCGGTAACCAACGGCGTAGGAATGACAAAGAAGATGATGAGACGATGCGACAAAGACAGTCTTCTGGGCGTTGAGACAATATGGAATACAGCTTTAGATTTTTGGAATGGTAGAGATACTGTGCGTGATTTCCTGCAAGAAGAGAGGGGAAGAGAGACGGTTATTTAATTCAAAGAAAGAATAGGCGCGTGTTTGTTTGAGGGTTTTTTTGGTCTTTTAGTATGAAATGGATCTAATGGAATATTATAAAACACTATATTTGATTCACAAGATTAATAGTGAAGTATTAATAATCCTATTAAATTAGTGTGGTATTCACTATCCAATTGAATTAATATCCATTGGATTAATAATCCCACCCCTACCCCATTACTAATAATCCTATAAATTTGTTGGATTAATTATCCATTGGATTAATAATCCTAAACCAAAATGTTAAAACAAATATAGGATAATTGGACCCACGGATTAATAATCCCAATCCCATGCTCTAATTCACCCAATCAAACATGCCCTATGGGTCTTATGGAATAACACTCTCAGATAATGGATTTACTGAAAAAGCACCCTAAAAAAAAAGTAAGAAACTTAATTTTTAGAAAATTGAATCTAAAAAATTGAAACCAAATACAGTTAATATTTTTTATATAAAAAATGAGTAAGACCCCCATCACCCCCAGTGAATGCTGATTGATCCAATTTTATTTTATTTTTTTGTCCTCCTCTCGTTGACATGTATGTGGGGGTGGTGGGGGTCTGTATCAGTTTTGTTTTTATATTTATAATTACACTGCTATTAATTAAAAAAAAATTTGATGATTGGTATTAGATAGAGACACATTTTGCCCTATACCACCTAATATTTTTTCTATTACAAGAATGTTCGAATTTAAAATTTGTTTAAATCACCCAAATTCATGCATATCGTTAATTATTTGTATGACTGATGTGACATTTATTTGTTACAATTATCACCTTTGTTGGCCAGGACTAGCACTTTATTACGGAGGGTTATTTAAAAAAAATGATTAAAAGTTAATTTTTAAAATTTTTTTTAAATATAAGAGATAATATAACTCAAAATAAATTAAAAATTAAAAAATAACTTTTAACTATCTTCGTAAAGTAGTCTTGAATGAGAGCATCCTCATCAAACTTGGTAAAATCGTTTTTTAGCTAACAAATTTCAAAAAATCAAGTTCATCAAATTTACTTGCAGCTCGTCAAAATTTATGATTGCTATAGTATTTCGTTACAACAAGCGAGATACTATTCATCGCTAGATTAGTGTTATCGGATGTCCGTCCGGAAGTCCGGCTGATCAACCGGTCAAAGACAAATTTTTTTTTTTAAAGAATTATTTGGCTGGTAACTTATCAATTAAATAAAAAAAGAAAGATTAATAAAAACAATAAGAAAATAATATTTTAATAAGATTAAGTTAGAATAGAGAGTTTGATGCAGTATGTACTAAAAAATGACTTAGTTAAAATAGCAAAATAACTTTAATTTGACTAAAAATTTGAAGGAATTGGCGTAAATACTCTAACCAGCCTAAAATAATCGAGAAACTAAGGGGTTGTTTGAGATAATTTGTATAAGTGTACTTTTTGATTAAAAAAAGTAGGAAAAAAAGATGAGTATTTAAGATAATTTTTTGAGTTTTTATAAAAAAATATGCATTGTAATATGGTAACAAATATTGAAATTACTGTATTGCCCCTATGGGGTTATGCATACTGACAGAGTCAGGTGATGGCCAGTAGTACGGCTTTGTGGTTTAGGGGATAGTAGAACAGCTTGACCTGTGAATATGTACGAAGCTTCATATATTATTTATTTATTTATTTTTACATATTTTTTGTTCAAAGGGATATTTCGGTCTTTTTCGCCTTTCACTAGCATGATTTTTTACCTTTTTACTTTTTTTTTTAAAATTAGCCCAAACACCTGCTAAAACTAACGATTGAGATAAACTCCAAATTAAAGAATCGTATCATTGCTCTTTCTATTATTGAAAAGAAAAAATATTCTTAAGAGTGACCCACGCAGCGCTCCGTACCACCCAATCGCATTAAAGGCAAATCCATAAAAGGCAACCAACAAGCCATGTCCTTTCTCTCTCCTCCACCACAACCACCACTCTCCGGTCACTTCCACTACCGTCCACCGGCGTCTAGGGTTTCCAAACAACAAACATACATATACACACGTGTACATATGATTTTGTGAATTGTTATATGATTAATTGAAGAAGATGCCTTTGATTCGACGATCAAGAAAGGCATCTGAGAATGACAACAATCAGACTCCGATTCCGGACGAAGAAGACGATAAGAGCAAGAAAGTAGCCGCGAAGAAGGCTAGGGTTGATGAGAAGAGTAACAAATGGTCTTGTCTGGACAGCTGTTGTTGGTTGATTGGTTGTATTTGTACTGTTTGGTGGATTCTGCTGTTTCTGTATAATGCGATGCCGGCATCGTTTCCTCAGTACGTGACGGAGGCGATCACGGGGCCGTTGCCGGACCCTCCCGGGGTGAAATTGGAAAAAGAGGGGCTCAAGGTGAAGCATCCGGTGGTGTTTGTGCCCGGAATTGTCACGGCGGGGCTCGAGCTTTGGGAGGGGCATCAGTGTGCGGAAGGGTTGTTTCGGAAGCGGCTCTGGGGAGGCACATTTGGGGAAGTGTATAAGAGGTATTGTTAATTTTGAGTTTGTTCTGGTGACATCCGTCCAAATCGACCGAACTCGATTGATTTTGGCGGATGCTTGTCTTTCGATGGAATGAAATATTTTAAAATCTACAGATACTATTCAAATGACTGATCAATTATCTTGCACTCGGATGAATCTGATCCGCCCATTGCTAACAAGTAAAAACATAGATCAGAAATGATAAAATATATATTTTTATAAAAATAGAAAACAATATTACAGGTAAATTATACATATTTTTTTTCATATTACTAGTTATTCGAGATTGTAGAAGTTATAAATTATAATTAAAAGAATGCCCAAATTTGTGAAATTCAAACTACTAAATCGATTGCATCCATCTTCCAATCAATCTGCACGGCCCGCTCAATTCGTATCTGCCAAACCAATAGATGGATGTGGATTATTTTTTTCAATTCGCCTAATTTTAGATAGATGACAAATGAAATGTCACCCGACCCAACCTGATTTGCGATCACCCTAGTTTGTTGTGATGTGTGTTGGATAAATTTCACGGCCTGTTAGATGTTATTTTTTAGAATTAATTATTTTAGTTAATTATTTAACTTTTTACAAAAAAAAAAAAAAGAAAAAAGATTTGCATTGGTACTTTTTTTTCAGCTATTAGTGTTTGGAAGGTTAATTTTATTTTTTAATGGTAATTGGTTTTTTTTTTTTGGGGGGGGGGGGGTGTTAAAACTTGTAATGAAAGTAAAGAAATTGTTAGACATGATTTTTTAAATTTTTTTATTGAAAATAAAAAAAAGTAAAGAGAATAAAAGAATTCTTTTTTTTTTTATAAATTTTTTATACGACTTTTTCCTTTCTTTAGTGATTTTTTTGGCTTTTGGCTAAACCATCACCTTCCCAAATGACCCCTTGCTTTTGAGAAGTAAGTTTCGTTTGGCATAAAGTTTTTTTTGACTATTTTAGTCACAAAAAGACAAAATAGGTTAAAAAGTTAATAAGATAAAATGTTAAATCCAAACTATAATCATTTTATTTTTTCTTTCACAAAAGTCAAAAAAGCAAAAAAAATCCATCCTAAAGAAGGCTTTTTAGCCCCAAGCTAAAATATCCAAAAATTAAAAAGCCGACCCACATCTCAAACAAAGGCTTAATCTGTTGGATAATCATCTTTTATAATATTGTGTGGGTGGTTGATTATTAAATCTGGTGCTGACTTTTCTTTTTCTCATAAGAGAGTAGGTATGGGAGAGGTTGAATATGAAATTTATTTTATTTTTAGTTTTATTATTTTTGAATAAATTACAAATACAACCCATGAGGTTTATCTAAAATACAAATTCTCCTATTGGTCTGAGAAATTACAAATATACATTTCTCAGTTAATTAGTCACGCTTCACATGAACCGTATAAAAATTATTGTTGGTCTTTATCCTAACTCTTAATTAGTCTTGCATTTGAAAGAAGTCAATCACTCTGTTTGGTTTGGAGTCTATGAAGTACGGACACAAAACATGGCAATTTTCAAAAAATTGGGACACGGACACGGACACGGACACGGCGGAGGACATGGCGAATTTTGTTTTTATTATATATTTTTATATGTCATGTAGATTCATATTACATTCATCATAAATCAAAATTAACAAATACTAACATAGTAATATTAATTCAAGTTTCAAGTAGATCCAATTTCTTGCACGTCTTCATCATCATTAGCATCACCATCTTTTTCTTCATTTGCACCTCCATCATCTGTAAACAACACAACCTCCATCTCAGGTTAATCAAGTGAGAGATTTGCAACCTCAAGCATCCCAACATCATCAAATGAATCAAATGTGTCGCCTGCAATATCCTTTAACTTGGTCTCTCCTCAAGGTGTTGTGGGGTTCTCCTTGATAAAAGACGGAGGTTGCTATGAACAAAAACCAAGTCCTCTGCACGTTGGGGTGTCATCTTGTTTCTTCTCATTGAATGGATAAAAGAGTATATAATCTAATTCCTCTCAGCACGTGACGAAGAAGAAGGTTGGACAAGTAGTCTTAAAGCCAAAGATTGAAGAGTGGGTGCAGATGCACCATTGTGGGAGCCGAATTATCAGAAGAGTCGGGAGACGCTTACCCCAGAAACTGGGTACTACTCGGCTTCGTATTGCGTAACTAGGGTGCCGAATACATTAACAGAGCCGAATAGACGAGGGTCAGTAGATCCGAATGAACGTAAGGCGAATAAGATAAAGGTAGGCATAGGCCCCGAGGACTAGGAAGTGAGTATAAATATGAGAACCGCAAATTCAGAAAGGTATGTAAGAATCACTTCACTTAACTTAAAGAGGAAGTTATCTTGAGTGTCTGAACTAACTTGTCCGTTGGAGTGCTAATCCCGGCACCCCCGACCGGAGTTTTCCTCTTTTCAGGCGACTAGCTGAGGATCACCAGCGCCTCCCAGGATCTGAAGAGTATTTCCAAACCACTTCTCCACAATTGGCGCCGTCTGTGGGAATACTCAAATACATCCATGGCAGGCGTGTCTGAAGATCCTCCGGTAACCGTTGACGAGACCGTACAGGGAGATGACCTCACTCCAGCAAATATGCTCGGGAAAGAAACCATCGCTGCAAGACGCGCCTTGAACTTCGATTCACCAACGACTCCAGCGCAAGAGACAATGCAGGCGATCATGGAACAAGCAAAGCAAAATGAACAGAGGCTGGAGAACATGATCGCTGAAAATGAACGTCTCCGTCAAGATTTGGCCCTCGAAGTCGCGAAATCAAGAGAAGCCATGCGCCAAGATCTCGAAAGACCTCCGAGGGCCGGTGGACAACGACCTCGAGCCTGGCCCAAGGATATCAACAGCGACTCCAACTCATTATCCACGGAGCTCACCAAGGGACGATCCGAGACGTCTAGCTCTTCCGAAAAGAGCCTACGTACAAGGAACAAGCGCAGGAGGAGCAACTCAGACGAAGACGACCAGCACGATCCTTTTGTCCGACGGATTGCAAGGGCAGTCTTGCCCAAGAAGTTCAAAGCTCCGTCATTTACTCTTTACGATGGAAAATCAGACCCCACTGATCATATCCGTCATTACAAACAGGCCATGACTTTGCATGCAAACAACGAAGCCCTCATGTGCCGAATATTCCCCAGCAGCCTGGGGCCATTAGCTGTCAGGTGGTATTATAAGCTAGAGCCAGCCTCCATCAGAAGCTTTCATCAATTACAGAAATCCTTCAGGGCCAGGTTCATAACCAACGAGGTACAGCCGAAACAGGCCGACTCTCTCTGGGCCATGCAAATTCAGTCAGGAGAAACGCTCAGAGCATACTCGGCGCGATATTGGGAGTGCTTCAACCTCGTCGACGATGCTTGTAACGACTCTATGGCCATCACCGCCTTCAAAATGGGACTACACCCAGATAGTCCCCTTCGCAGTTCTCTCACCAGAAGACCCCCCAAAACGATCTAGGTGTTGATGAAGAAAGTCGAGGAGTATTGCAAAGTGGAAGACGATGCCTTAAGAATAAAGGCCAGTCTAATGTCCAACAAAACGGCCCCCCCTGAAATTGCCCAACCAATAAGTTTCGTGCCACCTTCTAGCCCAGAGCCTCGGCAGCGCACTAAACGTGATAAAAGGCGGGACACTCGCCGATCAAGCGATCAATGTCCCCACCGGACGAATGAACAACTGCAAGTCGACAGCAGACGTTCGAGACGTGCCGACAAAAAGTACACAGAGTTGTCAGAACCAATCGCTGCAATAATGACCAAAGTCCAACACCATCCA
This sequence comes from Camellia granthamiana, assembly GCA_036172215.1. NCBI lineage: Eukaryota > Viridiplantae > Streptophyta > Magnoliopsida > Ericales > Theaceae > Camellia > Camellia granthamiana. Next base: position 8,677,369 of record CM069917.1, read on the forward strand.
TTCTTCAAATGGCTGTCAAAGATGGTAGGGCCGCCCGATACGCGACGAAGGGACCGGCGGTGCGAGTATCACAAAGATTACGGCCACGAAATAGAGAGTTGCTACGCATTAAAAGATCACCTGGAAGAACTGGTGCAAGACGGCCGGCTGCAGCAGTATGTTAAACGGGGAAAGCCAACCAAGGCACTAGCCGTGAGGCAGGATTCTCCTCCACTTGGCATGATCCATGTCATCTACAGCCCAGCCGTGCACACAATTCAATCGTATCTAAGCCTTCAGGGGCAACGTATTCCGGCTGACTGGCCCAAAGAAGCTCCGACAATTGCTTTCAATGACTCCGACCTCAGTGGCGCGACAGCTTCCCACATTGATCCGTTGGTCATTAGATTACGCATAAACCGGTTCATCATTGAACGAATTCTCATAGACCCAGGGAGTACTTCGGAGGTTATGTATTACCAAACTTTTATCAAACTCGGCCTCAACGAGTCAGATCTGTGTCTGGCGCCGCATCCATTGTTCGGCTTTAATATGAATCCCGAATACCCGATAGGGAAGATCGTACTACCTGTCCGAGCGGGCTCCAGAACGGTAGAAATAGAATTCTTGGTTGTAAAGCTCCCTTCCCCGTATAATGCCATCATGGGGCGAACCTGGATACATATTATGAAGGCCGTTCCAAGCACTTATCATCAGCTCGTGCGCTTCCCAACAGCCCGTGGCATCGAAGAAATCCGTGGCTCTCCCCAATCGGCATAAGCAGCGATTTCATGAAAATCATAAACCTCATTGTGCCGCCCTTTGGTGCATGACACCTTAGGGCCGATTAAGTCTCCGGATTCGGAGCGCCCCCCCTTTGGTGCATGACACCTTAGGGCCGATTAAGTCTCTGGATTCGGAGCGCTCTTCGTGGATATCACGATTGGCCATATTAAGTCTCCGGATTCGGAGCGCCTTTTGGTGCATGACACCTTAGGGCCGATTAAGTCTCCGGATTCGGAGCCCCCTTTGGTGTATGACACCTTAGGGCCGATTAAGTCTCCGGATTCGGAGCGCCCCCCCCCTTTGGTGCATGACACCTTAGGGCCGATTAAGTCTCCGGATTCGGAGCGCCCTTCGTGGATATCACGATTGGCCATATTAAGTCTCCGGATTTAGAGCGCCCTTCGTGGATATCACGATTGGCCATATTAAGTCTCCGGATTCGGAGCCCCTTTTGGTGCATGACACCTTAGGGCCGATTAAGTCTCCGGATTCGGAGCGCCCTTTGGTGCATGACACCTTAGGGCCGATTAAGTCTCCGGATTCGGAGCGCCCTTTGGTGCATGACACCTTAGGGCCGATTAAGTCTCCGGATTCGGAGCGCCCTTTGGTGCATGACACCTTAGGGCCGATTAAGCCTCCGGATTCGAAGCGCCCCCTCTTTGGTGCATGACACCTTAGGGCCGATTAAGTCTCCGGATTCGGAGCGCCCTTTGGTGCATGACACCTTAGGGCCGATTAAGCCTCCGAATTCGGAGCCCCCTTTGGTGTATGACACCTTAGGGCCGATTAAGCCTCCGGATTCGGAGCGCCCCCCTTTTGGTGCATGACACCTTAGGGCCGATTAAGTCTCCGGATTCGGAGCGCCCTTCGTGGATATCATGATTGGCCATATTAAGTCTCCGGATTCGGAGCGCCCTTTGGAGCGCCCTTTGGTGCATGACACCTTAGGGCCGATCAAGCCTTCGAATTCGGAAACCCCATTGGAACGAACAAAACAAAACTTTCAATGTCAAGGCAAGACTCAAATAAACAAATTCAGCACAAGACTCAAATGTTTGAAATACAACTTTTTATTTATTCAGACAGTTGTTACATAAACGCAACTCGTATTTACAATACTCATTCCCAATCTGAAATGTTACATAAACGCAACTCGTATTTACAATACTCAAGCCTCGTTTGGGAATAGGCTAATTTAGTAACTTTTTGGCTATTTGGCTAAAAAGGTAGGTAAAAAAAACTTGTATGTTTGGGATGACTTTTTGGCTAATTACGAAAAGATGTGCAAAAAGTAAAGAGAAAAGATAATCTTTGACTTTTTGGTATGGGTTGTTGGCTTTTTGGCTAATTTAGTAACTTTTTGACTTTTTGGCTAAAAAGGTAAGTTCCCAAACGGGGCCTCAATTCCAATCTGAGAAGCTAAAAAGGGGAGAAGATGCACTGATAGAGCGTCAGTGCCGAATTAACTCCCGTCACCCGGAAATCCCCCGCGAATTGCAATGCCTCGAGCCAACTGTGCCCAAATCTTCCCTTGATACCATTGACAATGTCAAGGCAAAGATCCAGGACAAGGAGGGATAAATCCAATGGTTGTTGCCTTTCCTTTCGGGGTGATCTGCTTCGACGACTTGAAGGTTCATGCCAACTATCGGACGCCCTACTTCCCATACGAACGGCCCCTCCGCCATGATCCACGGTAACAACAAGATCGGTTGAACTCTAGCCTCTAACACACACCCCCACTTAGCCCACCTCACATACGCGATTGTTCGTCTGCGCAAAGCGTCCACTCCTTTTATTTTCAGTCCTGGCAGTGATCTCGAGGCCCCCATCCCGAGGTGGTTTCGCTAATGCTAAACGCCATAAACAAAACGTCGGTTGACATTCCCCATGGCATAGTTATCCAAACGACTTTTTGAAGCACGTGCACTGTCCACAAACCTAGGCCCCGAGCCGAGTTAAACCTATCAAGGGCATTTTGCCTGCCCGCTCTTGGCTGCAGGTTGCGATAGCCTGTCGGGAATAAACGGCTATCCCATATGGATTGACCCTGCTGGTCAAACGCTTATATAATCATTCAAACCCAGTAAAGCGAAACGCATACATGCCGAATACAAGCTACAATAAAATATTCGTGACAGAACGTTTTTCTTCATTTATTCAACAAAACAAGCGATAAATTACATATATTTGAACGTAATCCACCTTTCATATTTACAATAATTATCACTATGCGGCGTCACCCTCATCATCACTCTTCTTGACCTCAAAAGCAGAAAACGGGAAATGTTTCCTGTGATAAAGTGGAGATGCCGACTCAATGCCTGCCGCTCGAAGCGCTTCTGCGGCTTGAGATGCCTTGATCCAACCGTGCCTAAACCCACGATTCTCGCATCGGCAAACTTCTTCGGCTAGTTTTTCCTTGGTCTTTTCGATTCCGACTCTTCGGCCTTCGTGAAAACCTTTCTCATAGGCCCTTCCCTTCGCGCTCTCCATCGCAAACATACTCGCCGTCTCACGATCGGCAAGCGCGGAACTGATGAGCCGGCTGGTCACCCTCTCCTCCACGATTGGGTTTCCCTGCCCGGCGGGTTGTGCCTGGGCCGCCTTAATCTTCTTCAACTCCCGCTCTGCCGCCCCCGCGCGGGCCTCCAAACGTCGAATACGTTCATCCTTCTTCTCCATTTCTCGGCGGGCAGCGCGCAACCGCATGTCGATTTCATAGGCAGTATATAGCCCCTTCACCGCCCCGTGAACGCCTTCGCGAAATACTTCATAGTCCTGGCGACCTACCATCGATTGCTGAACCTCCGGCGGGAAAATTTGTCGAGCGAACTCGACCGCTACATTCGGGTCTCGAACTATCGAGTCCGCCTCCGTCATGGGTCTATTCCCCACAAATACCGCGAAGCTTAATGGGCGCGGATTCGTCTCAGGTGCCCTCTCGACTCGAGGTTGGGAAGTTCTGCCCTGCGACTGCTTGTCCTGCGTGGGTGACCTGCTTCGACGTCGAGGCGACTGACGCCTCTCTCGATCCCTGGAACTCCTACTCCCTGTACGCGGAGGGTTACTACCTCGATTCATGTCTCCGCCCAGCTCAGCCAGCGTCTTCGCTTCCCCTCTGCTGTTAAAGGCTGTTCGACATTCACTCGATACCCTCAAGCACTGGAGTCAGTCGTCTACTATGCTCATAAAAGCTTTAACTTTAATTATTTATGCTGTAAAGAGGCAACAGCCTCGAGGCCATCTCATTAATTGAAAAACTTCAAACCCCCGGCGCCCGAATGATCGTGCACCGCCTGGGGCAAGGGCAGATTCATCAATCTCTTCGGCTTATGTACCCCAGTCGGCCCACGAATCAATCCTTCACCAATCTTAAGGTCATTTCATACGGCGCCCGAATGATCGTGCACCGCCTAGGGCAAGGGCAGATTCATCAATCTCTTCGGCTTATGTACCCCAGCCGGCCCACGAATCGATCCTTCACCAATCTTAAGGTCGCTTCATACGGCGCCCGAATGATCGTGCACCGCCTGGGGCAAGGGCAGATTCAGCAACCTCTTCGGCTTATGCACCACAGCCGGCCCACGAATCGATCACCAATCTTAAAGTCGTTTCATACGGCGCCCGAATGATCGTGCACCGCCTGGGGCAAGGGCAGATTCAACAACCTCTTCGGCTTATGCACCCCAGCCGGCCCACGAATCAATCACCAATCTTAAGGTCGCTTCATACGGCGCCCGAATGATCGTGCACCGCCTGGGGCAAGGGCAGATTCAGCAACCTCTTCGGCTTATGCACCCCAGCCGGCCCACGAATCGATCACCAATCTTAAGGTCGATTCATACGGCGCCCGAATGATCGTGCACCGCCTGGGGCAAGGGCAGATTCATCAATCTCTTCGGCTTATGTACCCCAGCCGGCCCACGAATCGATCCTTCCCCAATCTTAAGGTCGCCTCATACGGCGCCCGAATGATCGTGCGCCGCCTGGGGCAAGGGCAGATTCATCAACCTCTTCGGCTTATGTACCCCAGCCGGCCCACGAATCGATCACCAATCTTAAGGTCGATTCATACGGCGCCCGAATGATCGTGCACCGCATGGGGCAACCTCTTCGGCTTATGCACCCCAGCCGGCCTACGAATCGATCACCAATCTTAAGGTCGCTTCATACGGCGCCCGAATGATCGTGCACCGCCTGGGGCAAGGGCAGATTCATCAATCTAATCGATTCGACTCAGTACCCACAATACGCGGCACACAACTGATTCAATCTCTGAAAGCTAAAACACAGCAATGATTTTACCCAAATTCGTGAAAAGTAAAGTATTCTTCATTAACGTAACTTCATGAACCACGAACAAAATAGTGGAGAAATACCAAGGCAGTTTTCATTAATAAATTTAGCGCAAATATTAACCAATTTATACATGAAAACTAGCCAAACAAAAACTTACATCAAAATCAAAAGTCTACCAAACAAAAGTTTAAATCAAAATCAAAGGAGATGATTCCCAGATCAACCCTCTGGGTCAGACTCAAGTGGCTCAACGTCCACTTGCTCGTAGGGAATTGGCAAGGCCAATGTAACTCTAGCGGCCGCAAGGGCTTTGAGCCATCCATGTTTGAACCCTCGATTCTCGAATCTGGGGACTTCATCTACATATTCCGTAAGGGCGGCGCCTTTTCCTACCTCAAATGTTGTAGAAGCTTCAGAATCGGCTTTCTCCTTGGCGGCCTTAAGCTCCGCTAACTGAACCTCTGCCTTGGCCAACGCCTCCCTGGCTAACTTAAGCGATTCTTCGCTCGCATTTGCTCTACCCTCAGCCTCAGAGCGAAGCTGCTCAGCTGAGCGAGCCCTCTCTTTTTCTGCTTCAGCTCGCGCACCCTCCATCGCAGCTCTCATACTTTCAAATTCGGCCCTACTCCTTTGACCGTCCACCTCCGCTTGCAAACGATCAACTCTGCTGAGGGCATCATGGAGGCAGCGACCTAGGTCCGCTATCCTACCAACAGCTTGCAAAACAAGTTGGGATTGTCAGATATCTGTAATGAAAGCAAAGTCAAGAGAATTTGAGTTGGTCACTAACCAGCAACGCTGACTACGCAGACAGGGCTACGGCCATAATATCTGGCACGGCGCGAAAGGCTGCGACGTCAGCCGGCAAGGAAATTGAAGCCGCAAGGCTCAACGCCATGGCTGGATCCTCAATAACCGAAGCATCGGAAGGAATCGGTGTATCTTTGATCTTAGGCCGAACAATAAAAGGCGCAGCCACATCCGACTCTTCTAAACGAGGCCGTTTGGAAGCAAGGCTAATTTCCAACTCGGCCTCTCCCTCGGCGCCACGCTTTTCACCACGCGCCTCTGAGACCAACCGTTCTTCAATGACCTGTTCCTCAACCTTTCCCCCTGTTTCGGTCTCAGTGACCTAAATCGTCCCTTCAATAGCGGGTACGAAATTTTCACTCAAGGTGGGCTCAGAATGGGCGGCCTCGGCCTTCTTTCGAGCAGCCATTCGCTCGGCATTTTTCCTTCGCGCCATTTGCGTAAGGCTCTCCCCAGCCATAGCTTCAAAAATATCGCCGGGTAGGTCCCCCAAATTTGCAAAAATATCTTCTGACGAAAACTCTGCCCTGCTCGAAGTGGACGGTGAAGGCCGGTTAAGTCCCGCAACTTCAAACGCCGAGCGTATCGCTTCGTCGACCTCTTCGGCCCTCTCAGCAGCCTCCCTGGTTGGTTTGGCAACTACCTCTACCTCCGGATCAGCCTCTGCCCTCGGATCCGAATCTTCGAGGCCAATTTGCCTAAGGTTCTTAAAGCTGGGAAAGATAAGAGCCGAAAGGTGTTAGTCGCCGGATGGAATTGGAATGCCTTCCGCAGCCGAGTATGTAGTATAAGTCGGTTCATATCGGAGTAGTATGTGAGCCGCTCTCCCTTGCTTTTGTACGTTTGGACGGCCGAAGTATCTGAGCGCAGATTCGATCTCCTCAAGAACCGCCTCGTCGGTCGACGGGAGAATTTTCTTCAAACTGTTACCTGCAAAAAACGAAGAGTGATTAAAGCGAAAGTAGCCGAGTGAAGGGCAAGTCAACAAACAACAAGGCGTTGCACGGCAACCTGGGTCACCCTTGCGTCTAGGAATAGGATCTAGGCGGTCTTCGCCTTCACCGAACTCCCAGTTGCCTTGAACATTGACCATTATGTCGTCAACCCTCTTACCAGAGCTGGCAAGCATGGTTATCAAGTGATGGTCAGTATCCTTGGCCCTGAGAAAGTATCGCCCCAGCCGACCGGAAGATTTGGCCAAAGCATAGCAGTGCCGAATCGCCGGAATGCCAAGGTTGATCCTAAGACGCTGATTCAGCTCAATCACCCCCATGATGATTCGAAAGAAATTAACGTTGGGTTGAGAAGGAATCAGACTCCAATAGCGAAGGACGGCCCTGAGCAGAGGGTGTAGGGGAAAACGGACTCCGCCCTCCGCTATGGATAAGAGAGGAAAGACGATCGTATTCTGATCCTCCCTCTCCATGTCAAGGGAACTGTCCATTACAAGAGATAAGTGGACGTCGTTAGGAATGGAAAAATGTCTCCAGAATCCGGCAATACGACCCTCGGAAAGGAGGTCTTTCAAGTGTTTAGCCATGTTCGCAGGAATTTAAGGTTTCGCCAGAATCAAAACACAAAATAGGATCGTAAAGAAGGGAGAAGAAGACTTACGAAGATTAAACGGAGAAGAGTTGTAGATCGTGCGAATTAGAGAAGGGATATCCGCTGGCGGTCTAAGAGCCTTGAATACTCGACGAACTCTGCATTCGAAAAGACCGAAGTTTCAAATCACAATAAATGTGAAATGCACGATTGAGGCGGGAAAGCGTAATGATAAACGAAAAAGTGTGCACGCCCTGACATCTATATTGGGATACATGGAGCCGCCTGACCAGTTCCCCAACTTTTCCAATTCAAGACCAAACACGCCGATTAACTACCGTCAATAGGGAGTTCGGGGGGCAATTGTGGGAGCCGAATTATCGGAAGAGTCGGGAGACGCTTACCCCAGAAACTGGGTACTACTCGGCTTCGTATTGCGTAACTAGGGTGCCGAATACGTTAATAGAGCCGAATAGACGAGGGTCAGTAGATCCGAATGAACGTAAGGCGAATAAGATAAAGGTAGGCACAGGCCTGGAGGACTAGGAAGTGAGTAAAAATATGAGAACCGCAAATTCAGAAAGGTATGTAAGAATCACTTCACTTAACTTAAAGAGGAAGTTATCTTGAGTGTCTGAACTAACTTGTCCGTCGGAGTGCTAATCCTGGCACCCCCGACCGGAGTTTTCCTCTTTTTAGGCGACTAGCTGAGGATCACCAGCGCCTCCCAGGATCTGAAGAGTATTTCCAAACCACTTCTCCACAACCATGAACCACCCACCAACTATGAGGATCCATATCACATCTATCTTCAAGGGAATCAATGTCAGCAAATGGCCCCTCTTTGGTTGAGAACTTGGCATACTCCAAATTTGCTCTAGTGCGCTCCATTGGATCGTCAAAGAACCTTTTCAAGCACTTTTTTCTCTCAAGGCAGACCTCCTCACCCCTATGTAGGGGAACTCGACTTGGATCCTCATGAAGCCACACATCACTATAATTCCTTAAATGAAAAAAATGTATTACTCATTATAAATGTGAAAGAATAATATTAAGCTTAAATTAATAAAAATAGTAAATTGTGTTGTAATCATCTTGGATTCAACGAGTGTGCCAAGCAATGAAATGGTGTGTTCTTGTTCCACCGGTCTACAAGAATATGATGTACTACATTATAGAATGTAGACTCTTCTTTTAGTCGCTTTCCTTCATGCTTATATATCACCATCTTTACTTTTTCTATCATTGTATCCCACATGTCATATACTAAGTGAAGAGGTCTATCTGTGTCACAAACTCTAATCATGTCATAAATAGGAGTAGCAAAGGAAAAGTCATCCAACAACTTATTCTTCACAAACTCGGCCTTACCAATATCATCATCCTTATAACAACTCCATTGGTCACTAATTACCATTGTTTGGATACCTTGCTGTATCAACTTGACCCTCTTAAGCATGACAATGGAAGAAGCAAAGCGTGTCTCGGCAACTGAAAGAAGCTTCAAACTCACAAACTCATTGTACATTGCCAACCTCATAGAATGATTACAAATAAAATTCTTGATCATCATCACATCACCCACAATCTCACAAATCCAATTACATTCTTCAAATGCAACTGAATTATTTTCCACATTCTTGGCAGCACAAATATTCTTCAAGGCAAGATTGAGGGTGTGTACAACACAAGGAGTCCAAAAGATGTGAGGAAATTGCACTTCAAAGAGGTGCCTCAACGCCTTGCAATTTGGGGCATTATCTATAATGACTCGAACCACATTTTTAGGCCCAACCTCCACGATTACTTCTTTCATCAAGTTGGAAATAAAATACTTGTCCTTTGTTTCCCCTGAACAATCAACCGCTTTAACAAACATAGGCCCACCTCCGGTAACAGCCATAAAATTTATTAATGGCCTTTGTTGGGAATCACTCCATCCATCACTGGCTATACTCACACCCTTCTCTCTCTATGTGCCTCGAATAGGGTCTAACAACCTATCAAAGGTCTATCTTTTCTTTTTGAAGCAATGTAGTTCTCAACATGTTATACCAAGGTTGTACATATCCTTGTATGTTGTTATTTGTAGCAAAAGTAAATACACTAACATAGTAAGGATTTTTTGCCAAATGAAATGGCAAGCCTGCTGAATAAAACATTCTAGCTATTTTACCATTTAATCGTTCTCGAGCCCTAATGTTAAATGCTTTCATAATAGGGTCACTACTTCCACTCCCTATAGTAGTTGACCTCTTCTTTTTTGATCCATAGATCTCGTCTGGGTCATTTAAACATAAACCTAATGATGCACTTGAACTAAGAGGAGGCAATGGGACTTTATTCAACCTAGAGTTCTCCAATTTTTCAATTTCAACTCTACTGCTCCAATTACTCTTTCAAATTCAGCTTTATCCTTGTTATTTTTGGGCACACTTCTATCCCTTGATTTTTAATTTGCATCAAATGGGCTTTTACTCTAGTGTATAAACCTTTATATATAGCCTGACAAAAGTTAGATTGAAAAGTATAGTTCCCCCCCTCTTGCACCAGATTTTTCTAATCTAGTCACATATTTCCGCAGTGGCTTATCATCTTCAGCATCAAAGGCAGATAGTGTGTTATTGGCAGAATTTGAACTAGACATTTTCTTATAAATTATAACCATTATAAATTAACATTAGAAAAAGGAGGAGGGGGGGGGGGGGGGGAATTTTTACATACTGTGTATTTATATATAAACTTATAATTTTTTCTTAAAAAAAATACAGTTTTAGAGATATATATACATATATATATAAACATATAATTACAAAAAAATAAAAACAATCTGACATACATATATATATAAATGTATAAAAAAATAAAAAATGAACCCCGGTTTACGAATACAAGAGAGAGAGGCTTACCTACAAAGTCGTCTGGATGGAGATCGACTGATGGGGATCTTCAGCGGTCTTCGATCGACTTGATGGGGGTCGGGGGTCTTCGATCGACTGGATGGAGGTGGTGGATCGACTGGTTTAAGTCGGCGATAGGTTCTCCCTTTCACTCTATTCCTTCACTCTCTATCGTTTGTTACGATTAGGGCAAGGAATGATTTCTGTGTTGATCTTTTACATCGTTTTTTTTTAAATATTTTATTTATTTTATTTTTACTTTTTAAATATTACACTTTGACTCCAAATAAATATAACAAAATTAAAAATGAGCCTCGCCGTGTCTCATGCCGTGTCCCAATATGGACACGCGTGTCCCCGCTGTATCCCCTACAAAAAATTTATTAAATTAAAGGGACATGTCATCTGGTGTGTCCCCGTGTCCCCCGCGTATCTGCGAGTTGGACACTGTCACGACACTGATTTTGGAGTGTTCATGCTTCATTTGGAGTTTTCAGAAATAATTTTCTGAGTTTTTAATTCGTATTTTTATATTTTTAGTATTTTTAAAAATATTTTAATCAATTTTTTGATTTTACTTTTTAGATCAATTTAATTTAGATATACTTAAAAAGTATAAAATTTGTACAAAAAACTTAAAAAATTCATTGAATATAGCAAAATATGAAAATGTATTAAATTTTTGTATTTTTTTTGTATCTATTTTATTTGTTGAAATTTTTTTCACTATTATTATACTTTTTAAGTATATCTAGATTATGTGTATTTAAAAAATAAAAAAATTGCATAAAATATTAAAAAAATTCAATAAAAATAAAAAAACTTGAAAAACAAAAAACTTAATTTTTTGACTAGTGAGTTAAACCAAACAAGGTGAACGTATCTTGTGTGGGAGCTTTCAAAAAGTGTTGTGATCTTTTAAGAAGATTGTTACTCTGATAAGAAAAATGCTAAAAACCCTAAAAGTTTTACCAAATTTTTTACTAAATGTCTCACGTGGAAAACTTTAAGGTGTATAAAGTTTCATATTTGATTTGTAGTCGGATCGATAGAGACTTTATCTCAGGTTTGTTGATTTACGTTTTGGAATCTTTTATATAATTGACTAAAGCTATGAGATAGTGAGGTTATCCAGATCTGGCAATCATCTGGCATTGTATTTGAGACTCCTTAACCCTGCCAATACCAAACCTCTAGGCCCGATACTTTATTAATAACCGTTGTGTGGGGGCAACTTAGCTTACCAGGAAAGGGCGATTTCAATCCTTTAAACCAAACCCACGACCTGGGGCAAGAGCTGCACATGTGAGATATTTGGTAGAAAATTTAGTAAAACTTTTGGGATCTCTAGTATTACTCCTCTGATAATTAGTTTGAAGTATGTGAACACTTCTTTTTAGGTGATCATTAGCTTGACTGGGAGTTGTTGACATGACATGTAGAGTTTGGGGAGCTACTAAGCCTCGTACCCAATGCACTTTAGAGTGAAATTTTTTTGGTTATGCCCGTCAAGCATTGATTAAGGACGTGAGCTTGGTCCTAAATCCCATCTGCTTGCTTTTAAAAATTCTACCTATCATTTTATACTTGGAATTACTACAAATATTGATGTGTCATTTGTTTGATATCTTTTTGGAGGATGCTGAACATTTATCCTTTTGGTCTTTTTTTGGGGGTCCATAGTGTTAACTTACAAAAATTGGCAAATTGTTGTGGATACTTAGCAAGCATTGTTTGTCTGATCTTTTGCAGGCCTTTATGCTGGGTGGAACATATGTCACTGGACAATGAAACTGGGCTGGACCCTCCTGGTATAAGGGTCAGGCCAGTCGCTGGACTTGTAGCTGCTGATTACTTTGCTCCAGGGTATTTTGTTTGGGCAGTTCTGATTGCTAATTTGGCTCGAATTGGGTATGAGGAGAAAACCATGTATATGGCTTCATATGATTGGAGACTTTCATTTCAGAACACTGAGGTATTTTTTTGACTTTCATGATCATGTGGGATCTTATTTAAACCGCCCCTCTTCTTACACTGTTATTCAATGGATTACTTACATTGGCTTTTAGTTTAATGCTGAACCCAATTGATTAGGTGCGGGACCAAGCCCTAAGCCGGATAAAAAGTAATATAGAACTGATGGTTGCTATAAATGGTGGCAATAAGGCTGTCATTATCCCACATTCAATGGGTGTTTTGTACTTTCTGCATTTTATGAAGTGGGTGGAAGCGCCAGCTCCCATGGGCGGTGGGGGTGGACCAGGTTGGTGTGCTAAGCATATAAAGGCGGTAATGAACATTGCTGGACCATTTTTAGGTGTTCCCAAAGCTGTTGCGGGGCTGTTCTCTGCTGAAGCTAGGGATATTGCAGTTGCCAGGTATTTATCCACTTTTTTTTTTTTTTGGTCCCCTGTTAACAACCCAAAAAAGAAGAAAAAAAAACTAACTATACACTTCTGGACTTTGTTTAGTTTTGACAGAGCAATCATCTTTCCACTATGGGTGTGAAATATTTTAACATGATAATTTGTGAGCTTGGATATCCTCCTGTTGACCTATTGTGAGATGTTGACACACATTGTCAAAATTTGTGTTTTGGGAGCACAACCTATCAAGTATCAACCCACCAACAACGAAAGAGAAAGCATACCATGTAGCAACAAAAGCTTAATTTAGGTTCTTAAAATGTTTTCTTTTCCAAAAACTAAAGCCTATTAGTAGTGGGGGAAAAGTGTTCAACTACCCTGTGCACCGATTCTACAGACTAAATTATATTTTCATCAATGTTGTTTCTTTTCTTTAGTTGTCCTAACTTTGTTTGCATCCATCTTCTAGTCTGGTACCATATTTGTAGGAGCATGTTTTATGTTCTGGCAAACCTATTTTATTACATATTTATTAAAGGTTTTAGAATGCATTTGCTCCTCTGGATATACTCAATATTGATAATATACTTAAAAAACTCAACGTTGATAATCCGTTACTGAAGCTTGTTAGATTTTTAAGATATGTGCTTGTCTTGCATTTATTGAATTCTAAAAAAATCTCACCTAAAATGCAGAGCCATTGCACCAGGTTTCTTGGATAATGATTTGTTTCGTCTTCAGACATTGCAACATGTAATGAAGATGAGCCGTACATGGGATTCAACCATGTCAATGATACCAAAAGGTGGGGACACTGTTTGGGGTAGTCTTGACTGGTCACCTGAAGAAGGATACGTCCCTGGCAAGATAAAACAAAGAAACAGCGATACTCTGGTTTCAGGTCAAAATGAAACAGGCAGTATGGTTTCTCAAGTGAAATCTGCTAATTATGGCAGAATTTTATCATTCGGTAAAGATATAGCAGAGGCACCATCATCTGAGATTAAGAGGATTGACTTTAGGGTAAATTTTCTGGTTTTCTAAATGACTAATTATTCCATTAGAAACTAGTGGCTCTTTGTAAATTTGTTTTAAATTTTCCGATAAGTAAGCAGCAAACTAAGATCATTCTTCAATGATATGGAATATATGGGTTTGAAATGAATATGAGCAGCAAGTAACATGTCCATTAAGTTTCAAATGCAGAAAAGGCATCTTCTTGCTGGTATAATCAATCTGGGGCATTAGGCTCTGGGTGAGGGAACCTTAGAAGAAAGATGCTCTTCTTCCAATTATTCTTTGTTCAGTTTAGAAATAAAGAATAATTTTCTGGTCCATTACCTACTAATTCTGCTTTTTGTAATTTTTTTCAACATTATCTGGGTGAAAATTATTTATTTTCTTAAGCTTTTTCTAGCCTGGGCCTGAACAGAATCGTAGATTAGAATTGAGTTGAGACCCTTATTATCCTGTGAAAGGACAACTCTTGAAGTATACCTTGATGATTCAATTGCATCACTCAAGCCATTCTTGTAATATGGTATACAGGAATGAGGGGGTGTCACTTGATTCTTGCGTTTACGGCCCAGAGGACCCTGCTAGGACAGGGTTCCTGATTATCATTTTTTTTTTAATGGCATACTGCGTAGTTTATATCAGATATGAAACACTCCTTTTATTTTTATGGCACCTCCTCCACCCTAGTGTGAACGATGAACTGTCTTGAGTTGCCCCAATCCACCTTCAATGAAGGAGAAATGTACTTGAAAAGGAGCAATGAGCTGAGTCACTTCTTTTAATAAAAAATTGGGAACAATTAAAAGTAATGGTTTTTATGCAATAAGATTGATATATTCCTTTTTATGCCCTCCATTTAAGTTTAACATTTTACTTTTCCACCCCTTTTGTGACTACAAACAAAACTGGTTCAAGTTTTCAGCTGTGTTTGCTGATATATTATATTAATTAATATCATGTTTGGCGTATAATGTTCAAAGTTCTTGCATTTTTTGTGCTGACTTGTTCTTAATAATTTGCAGGATGCTGTTAAGGGTAATAATGTTGCAAATACCACCTGCCGAGATGTATGGACAGAGTACCATGACATGGGATTTGGGGGTATTAAAGCTGTTGCAGATTACAAGGTTTATACTGCTGGAGACATTGTGGATTTGCTTCACTTTGTTGCCCCAAAAATGTTGGCTCGTGGTAGCACTCATTTTTCGTATGGCTTGGCTGAGGATTTGGATGACCCGAAATACCAACATTACAAATATTGGTCAAATCCATTGGAAACCAAGTGAGTATTCTCATTCTTGTTATTTCATTCTCATAAGTTTTGGTATGTTTTTTTGTTTCCCCTTCCAGAGAATAGTGTGTGAAGTGTGAACCCTTTGTCCAAAGAAATGCTTACAGAGTGATTATTGTAATGCTTTTCAATTATAATTTATAGCTGTTAATACTAGGAAAAACTCGGTTAATGGAGAAATTAGAGGTTATATGATAATAAGATTGCATTTGGTGCTTCGAGAAATTAGATTGGAGGACTTGTTATGGGATATTGAAAATAATTTTTCTTTATTATCTGCAACACAAGATTGATACCTTGTTGATGACAAATTCTATCAGTCTCCATAATGGAGAAAATTAGTGGTTATATGATAAATTGATAATCAGACTGCGCATTCGAAGCTTTGAGAAATTAGATTGAAATACTGGTTCTGGATCTGGAGTATTTTGTCATTGCAACGTGATATTTGTTCCTTGATGACTATTTTCATTGGTATTAACAAGAGGGAAATTAGTTTCATCAATTTTTTTTTTTCCTCTCCAGATTACCGAATGCTCCAGACATGGAGATCTTCTCAATGTATGGAGTTGGCATCCCAACTGAAAGAGCATATGTTTACAGGCTGTCTCCTTCTGCAGAATGCTACATTCCATTTCAGATTGATACTTTGGCAGATGGTGAAGACGAAGATAGCTGTCTAAAAGGCGGAGTTTTTACTGTTGATGGAGATGAGACTGTGCCTGTTTTAAGTTCAGGCTTCATGTGCGCAAAAGGTTGGCGCGGGAAAACCAGGTTCAATCCTTCAGGAATTCAAACTTACATTAGGGAATACGATCATGCTCCTCCAGCTAATCTTCTCGAGGGCCGTGGCACCCAGAGTGGTGCTCATGTTGATATAATGGGAAATTTTGCTTTGATCGAGGATATCATAAGGGTTGCTGCTGGGGCTACAGGAGAAGATTTGGGTGGTGATCAAGTCTACTCCAACATCTTCAAATGGTCTGACAGGATCAACTTACCAGTGTAATTTCAGATGGTGAGGTGAGTACCTACTTTTTTTTAATGGTCATTTGGATGTAACCTATGAAGCACAGACACCTCTTAGGTCGCCTACCGGTGCCCGACACGTGTTGGATATGCTAGAAAAATTGAACACGTTGGGGACACGCAAAGTCCCATTTTTTTAATTTTCTTTTCACTAGAGTAGCATACCCAAGGTTGATAAATTTTATGAATATAATAAATTTAAATACTTATCAAAAAAAAAAAATTATGAATATATATTTATATATATATATATGAAATAGAATAAACGTATAATATTCAGAAATATGCCATATAATAACAATATAAAATTATTTGTTTTTCACATGTCCCTAGCATGTCATGTTATGCATTTTTTAAAAATGTGTGTCCGCGTGTCTATGTTGTGTCACCTGTCCGTGCTACTTAAGATATAACAACTAGTTTGTAGTTCTTATTTTTTTAGAAAGTAAATTTTGAAAACGAAACTAAACAGATCCATTCTTTAATGCTCGATTGGATATAACAACAAAACCATTTAATTTCCATGCTTGGTCTTGAATGCCCAGTTGCATCATATGGTGGCCCATTCTTCAACCAAAATACTTCTATCACAGATGCTTGTGCATTCAAACATTTCTTTTCTTTTCTTTTCTTTTTTTATGTCTTTACTTTTCATGACAACTAACTGTCCTTGTTAGCTCATGGAAGACAAGATCCAGAATGTCTGTTGCTGTTATTTTATCGTTCTTCCTTGTGGATCCTTCACTAGAACTATGTCAGCTAGAGGCTGCTGCGAGTTGTACTTTTTGTTTCCTGGTAATGAATAACTTGGTGGAGACACTGCTCATCACTAAGGTGCCCCGAGCGAACAATTATGTTTCTGAACTTACTCATTACTTGATTGGCACGAAAGTCAATTTGGTTACTGGAATAGAAGCTGCATATTGGCTCGTCCGGTTGCCTAATTTTCCTGGAGATGGGAGCAGTCCTGGATTCCACAATTTTTTTTGAGAATAGAAAGTGTTGAAATTTATATATATTTATATTTAATCAGAAAATAATTTGTTTAGTATTTGGTATTTGGCTCAACTTTGGCATTTTCACAATAATGTAGTGTTGTTATTTGGGAATTGCAACTTGTTTGTGTATTAGTACAGACTTTACAGAATTACATTTCCTGTGAGGACAACTTCTATTGGAACATGCCCAGTGCCATTGTTCTTCGATGGCATGTTAGCTCATGTTGGTCATAGTTGAAGTTGATGCACGGATGAACAATTTTTTAGTGAAAAAATGAATACTCTGATCAATAATGCTTGTGTTGTGCTTCTTGTGCGCTTGTTGTGTTGTTGTTTTAGGGGTGCTCACAGACCCGATCGATCAACCAAAACCGACCGATCCAACCCAATCAACTCACTTTTAAGCCATTTCGATAGTATGTACAGATGGATACGGATAGAGATTTTTCAAATCCGCTTATGTTTGGACGGATGACAGATGAGAAGTCACCTGACTCAACTCAATCCGTCAACCTCCCTAACAAAATGATGCTATATTTTCATGTTTTTGTATGTTGAAAAAAAAGACATTTTATTTAATAATAATATTAACTATTTATGAAATATAAAACTTTAGCGTTTATTTTAATTATAAAAATGAAGAATAAAAAATTTGGATTCAAATAAGGTTCAAATTAGTAAAAAATTATTTTAAAATAGTTTTTTAAAAAAGCATAAAATAGTAAAAATTAAATCGTCAAATCGATCTGTATTCACTTGTCAACTTACACAGCTCGCTCAATCTGCATCCGCTAACTAAGCGGATGGATGCGGATTAATTTTTTTTAATCTGTTTAAATTTTGACGGATAACAAATGAGAGATTATCGGATTCAACCCAACTCACGAACACTCCATAGGCTTGTTTTATTTTTGAACAGGAAAAAAGGTGGGAATTGTAAGACCTACAATCATATAAAACAACCTTGGGAGGGTGCCATGCGCACAACACCATGTTGCGAGTATGTGGAGGTGTTTTCTAAATCTGTTGTAATGATTCAAATTGTTTATATTATAGGGTTCGTTAAGTAAATCATTTATGAAAGAAATTAAATTAATTAGACATCTATAACTCATAAAAAAAAATAAACGATTAACATAATTTTAAAACATAAATGTAATATTGTTATGTTAACATAAATGTAGTTCGATCATGGGACTATACATATCCGATTAACCTCATTTTTTATATGAATAACATACTATAACGGTTCAAATCATCAAAATAAAATCGAAACGAACCTCACCATATAAAAATCATATTTAATTTTCATATAATTTTTAATAGAATCCTAATCTTGCTAGTTTGGTAATACTGCTGTGTCACCTCATGTTGATGTTAGCTTTTTACCCTATTGACGGAGATGTTATGTTTCTGGGTTTTCCCAGCAGCATCGTTCAGTTCAATTTCCGGAGCGCTTCTTAAACCATTCTTTTCTCTTGCTAGTTTAAGTGCCTACGTCCACTCTTCAAGGGTCTTCGCGTTTGTGCTCCCATGGTATCCAACTCAAGTTCCTCGATTCTAATGCAATGCTCTTTGGTAGTAAAGTTTTTATGCCTTCCCTATTTAGTTGTTATGTTTTTCAGATGATCATATTGTTTATGAAGTTGTTCATTATCGTTCTTTCAATGCCGTAATTGAACTGTAACATATTAACTGCCATAATATATCATTACTTGTCATATGGGATTTGTCATATATATTTCAATTTTGTTGCTACAGTAGTAATGCAACAGATTTCAACAAACAACGTGATTAGTTTTCCTTCTTGTTTTTAAAATTATTTAGATTTTCCACAAAGGTTTTAAAGTTGTCATGATTCATGGATGAGAGCTTGTTCTTCTTGTCTCCTATTCTTTCTTTGAGATAAAAATCTGTGGTTCAGTGAGAATTTGAAATCATGGTTTAGTTTGTAATTAACACACCACTATGTTTGATATCCAAACACCATTCTATTCATAACAAAAATAAAAAAAATCATTATGAGTCATAATCAAATGTCATTATGAATTATTATATAATATAGCTAGATTCATAACTTACTTGATTTGACATTTAAGTGTTCTCAAAATCACTTCAAATCAAAATGAGACATAATCAAACACCATTAAAGATGTGAACTTTCTCCCGTGTTAAACTTGTTATTCTATGTTTTTTTTTTATTTATTTATTTATTTTTTTTCAATCATTCATTTATTAATTGAATTTAAATGAAACGCCATACAACTACTTTTGTCAGTATAATAATTCATTATTTTACAATTGCTCTTGTGGTTTTGTCAAGTTTAAACATCGAGTTTTTAGTTTTAGTTTTTTTTTTTTTGTCTTTTGTTTTTGGCAAACTATTTATGTTACAGTTGTAGTTTCATCAAACAATGTGTAAAAGAGGGGCAAATTTTTGATTGATGCTCACGTGTGAGAGATAGGGCGGGTATGAACCACTTTCTACTACATTCTTCACTAGCAAGGGAGGTTAGTTTTTGTTTGACATTGGTTTTTTTAGTTGATTTTTTTGTGTTGAAATTATTTTAACTTGACTTTTTTAGTTTCGTTTGGTTTGACTTTTTTAGTTTTGGATATAACATTTTATCTTATTGACTTATGTAATTAATTTTGTCTTTTTATATTTTTTAAGATAAAAATCTAAAACCAAACGAAGGCTTAGTGTTTGGCGTGGATTGGGTGATATGCCTTATTGGGTTCGGGAGTTGGTTGTTTCTTAGAGTAGAAGCTATGGGTGGGGTAACTCTTTGAAGGCGTGGTGCTTATGGTGTGAGAGGAATCGGAAGTCTTTTTAACAAGATCGGCTTTGAGGGCAAACTGAGTAAGCGGTCGCTTTGAGCCTCAAAAATTGTTTAAAAAAAGGTTCCAAATTTTTTTTATGTATTTTTAAAAATAAATCAAAAAGTTAATTGATATAGTGAACTTTTTAAAACTAATATATGATTGTTTCTCAAATGTATAAATTATGTATAGAATATTATTGACCACAATTGTTAAAATTGCTTCTACAAAACAAAAAAAAAAAAATTCAAAATTAAAATTGATTAAATCTTATATTAAGTTAACTATGTAACAAGACAAATTAAATAGATTTGTTTAAAAAATTGGATAAAACAAGCTTGATTAGTAATTTTGCAACTAATGTAAAAATTATCATGTTTAGCTGATACAGTGTTATAGTTTGTTCATTTTTTATTTAGGACGTTAGCTTGGATTATTACTTTGATCTTTAATCTCAGTCTATATTTGAATGATAGTAATCTTGGGAGGTAATGTAAATGTGAATGTGAATGTGATTTCGGATCTCCATAATTCCAGCTTCTGATGAGTCACACTTCTTATAAAAGCATCTCATGACAATCACAAATTCATTTATAACAGTTGGCTTATTCACGTAGCTAATAATTTGAGTTTTATACACATTCATATGAAAGTTCAAAAATTTTAAATTAAATTTAAATTGCTAACTAGTCAAATTTTGACAGAAAAAATTTAAAATCGGTTCATATTAGAAATTTACTTTGGAACTTTTTTCATTTTTTAGTATGTATAGAAGACCCCATGTTAAAAGCTTGCTTTAAGTCCCAAAAAAATCAGAGCCAGCCCTGCTTTTGAAAGTATTAAGAGGTCAATTTTGTATTTAAAATGCTCAATACTTGTCCCCTGAATTTTTTTGACTTGGAGGAACTTGTTATTTCTCTTCATATGATGTTGTTGACCTTTTGGGTTGTATATCTCTCTAGATAGTAGGAGGGATCCGTTTTTGTTCACCATATACTGCATCCCCTTTTGTGGCACATTGTTTTTCTTATAAAATTTTATTTCTTAGAAAATATGATATTATGGTTAGAAAATGAGAATATGGGAGGGAATGCCGAAATGCTAGCGCAAGGACTAGAACGGCTTCTTAATAACACGGTTTATATACTGATTGTTGTCTCATAATGATTTGGAGCAGGAGATCTTGAACCATACTAGACTAATAAAAGTCATAATTTGTTTAAATAAGACAAGCAACTTTGATACCCAATACTAGTTGTGTTTGTCAATAAGGATTAATCTAATGAGAAATTTATCCAGCATTTTATCTAATTAAAAATAAAAATTGTTGTAGTAATAAGCAAAACAGTAATACCTCAGATCCCTAAAATCGCTCATAAAAAAGAGTACTAAAGCCAATGTGGCTCACACATAATGCAGGTGGGCCAACAACCAAGTGGGGAGGGGATTTGATTTTCAAAGTATGGGTTGTTTTAATCTAGTTTTATTGGCCAAGATCCTTGGCTACCAAAGCCTGACTTTCAAACCTTTGCACATCGCGAATATAGATGATGATATGACAGTTGGCCAACTAATTGATCGGAGCTGTTGGAGATGAAATTCGGAATTCGTACAGAGTCTGTTTAGGTCTCGTTTGGAAACCTTCCTGTTTAGTTAAAAAGTCAAAAAGTTATTAAATTAGTCAAAAAGTCAACAATCTATACCAAAAAGTCAAAGATTCTCTTTTCTCTCTACTTTTTGCACATCTTTTCGTAAAAAGTCAAAAAGTCATCCCAAACATACTAGTTTTTTTTTAGCTTATATTTTAGCCAAACAGCTAAAAAATTACTAAATTAGTCTGTTCCCAAACGAAACCTAGGCAGAAGATGGGATTTATTCGGGGATATGAAATGACATTAGGCTTGAAGCAGAATGATTTTCTCAGTAGAATGAAATGAGAATTCTAATTATAAATAATTATTTTTATAAACAAATTTAAATTTACTTGTATTTTTTTTTTTTTTGGTAAGAAATTAAAATCTTAATTACTACTATAGATTATACATGAAATTAATTTTCTTATAATTTTCACCACTTCATGATAAATAAACAAATAGTATAGATATAGATATATATATATAAAATAAAAAATTGTGTAAATGATAGACCTCCCTTGAAATTTAAGAAAATACAATAAGTACCATAAGTTTGCTATAATTACACTAGGTTCTTTTAAAATTTTAATTCATATAACACTTAATCCTCTTTTCATCATAAATTCATTAGTTGTATGAATAAAAAAATAACCAGCTTGTTTGGTTTTGGTTTCCAGAAAACACTTTTTAAAAAATTCTATTTTTTTATTTTTCGTATTTTTTTTTTTTTGTTTTCAATGAATTTTTTTAATATTTTACAGTAATTTTAAAAATTTTAGACACATCTATCATAAATACACTTAAAAAATATAATATTTGTGAAAAAATCTTTAAGAAATTCACTAAATACCAAAAATATTAAAAAAAATACAAAAATTTAGTACATTTTTCATATTTTTGTGTATTTATTAATTTTTAAAAATATTTTTTCACAATATTTTACTATTTAGATACATCTAAATAAGGTGCATCTAAATAAGTTTAAAAAATTGCTTAAAATTTTAAAAGTATTTACTAAAAATAAAAAAATTACGAAAAACCAAAAACTCAATTTCCACAAAACTGAATTCAGAAAATTGAAATCAAGCACACTGAATATTATTATCTATTTTACATTAAAATAAATGTATTTTGCTTTATGTATTTTTTCCCCGCATACCATCTGCATTAATTTTGGACGCTTTAATTTTACTGAAAAGAATCAATATAATTATATTAAGATTATAAGGCATGTTATATTTTTTTTTTTTTTTTTTTATATCTGCTAAGTAAATATAATTTACCCTAAAAATGATTGGCAGCGTTTAGTAGAGTTTTAGAATTATGATTTGATAATAGAGTTGTATTTTGAGTCTGTGAGTTTTGGAATTATGATTTGAATGAGAAAATTTTGTTTGATTATGAGTTTTGAATTGAGTTTGAAATTTTTGATGTGACATTTTATATTTAATTCAAAAACTTATAACTTATAACCAAACACACAATTCAAAATTTTATTCAAGACTTATAAAAAAAATAAAAATTTCTAAATATTTTTTATTTAAAATATAAAAATAACAGTGTAAAAAAAAAAACTGTTCCGGTCAACCGGCCAAACGACTTATTGGACGTCCGAGAGGATGACTGAGTAGACGAGATTTCAAACGCGGCTATTAAAAATGATTTTTGAAAACTAAAACTAAACGTAACATTCAAATCAGTGGGTAAAAAATTGATTATAAACTTCCACCAAACACAGCCTTATTTCTCTCACTTTCCTCCTAACTAAAGTTAACCCATAATCCCCTTTGACAATTCTAATTGACAAAGTGTCTGTTTGGCAGAGCTTAATTACAACTTATTTCAGCTTTCAGCTTAATTTAAGTTATTTTGATGTGTTTGGTTTAGCTTATAGATCATAGCTTATAGCTTTTTAGAAGTCAGAAATCAGCTTATTCTTTGAGTGGGGCAGGAGATGCTTTAAGAATAAGCTGGAAATCAGCTTATGGTCATAGTTATAAGTTATAAACTGTTTAGGCATAAACTATAAGTACTTTCCCACAGCTCTACCAAACAGGGCCCCCGATTGTTTTTCCATTTACTGAGATAGATGATTGACATGACATTGTTGAGTTTGCATTGAAGGACAAATATATATGTAGGTTGTTGAGTTTGCATTGGAGGACAAAGGTCCCGTTTGGTAGAGTTATGGGAAAAGTGATTATAATTTATAGTCTAATAAATTATGGCTTATAATTGTAAACATAAGTTGATTTTTGATTTATAAATTAAGTTTCTCCTCCCCCACTCAAAGAATAAGTTGATTTTTGACTTACAAAAAACTATAAGCTGTATTGTTAAGCTGAACCAAACACATCAAAATAACTTAAATTAAGCTGAAAATAAGCCCTATCAAACAGGACCAAATACATGTAGAGCTTATTGATTCCAAAGCTTATTGATTCCGATTTGGAAAATAAGTCTTGAAACGACGCCACGGAGCCACAAATAGATAAAGGAAAAGATTTTCCCCCCGAATCCCCCCGCCCTGAATGCCCCGAGAGAGAGAGAGAGAGAGAGAGAGGGGGAGAGAGGCCGCAGCTCGTCGTCTCGCCGCCCCGATCGTCGCCCGCCGACGCTCGTCGCAGCCGCCCGATCGTCGCCCGCCGTCGCTCGTCGCAGCTCCGGCTCTGCTTCGCCGCCCCGGCCTCCGCCTCTGCCTCATCCCCGAGTTTGTTGGCCCACTCCCCTCCCTCCTCTCCCCTCTCCTCCCCTTCTCTTCTTCTTCTCTTCTCTTCTCTTCTTCCTCCTCCTTCTACTTCTCTTCTTCTGAAATGGAAAAAAAAAAAAAAAAAAAAAAAAACATGAAACGACGTCGTTTCGTCGATTAGGGGCATTCGGGGGAAGAGGATTCAAGGTCCCAATCAAAACTCATAGATAAATTCTATTTGGTTCTCCTTTATCCGTTAATTTTGTTTTCTTTTATTTTCATAATTTATTTTTAATTTTTTAAAATATAAATTAATTTGACAAAAATAAATATTAAAAATATTATTTTTAAAATTTTAAATTTATTTCTATGCCCAAAAAATATTAAATCATGTAAAAATGATAAGCATTATTTTATTTTTTATCTTTTGTGTTAAGTTAAGTTATAATTTTTTTTAAAAAAAAAATCTAAAATCTAATTATGATAATCAAACCAAAGAAATCTGAGTTACTGGCCAACAAAATTTTTTTTACTTACAATTGATTCTCAAAGTGAAGGCATGAAAAAAAATAGAAACACTGAATTTATTTATTTTAAGACAAAAAATAAATAATTTTGTCATTTTTGGACAATCAATTTAAAATCTTTAATTTAAAATAAAGTATTTTGCAATTGGCCACCCATTTAATTTGATGGGGCGAGTTTTGGTTAGATGCATCCACGAAATTTTGTAACTTATAGAGAATGAATGTACATAGTGTATCGGTTCAAAAATAAAAAATTAAATAAAAAATACATAGTGTATAAAAATACCATTGATGGGGAATATTTAAATAACAAACATGTACATTAGGTTGTTCATAATTATTGATGGAAGTGATCATTTCACCCTTGGTTTTGTTGTATTTAATATTGTAAGTGAGTTGAGTGGTTGGTTTTTTAAGTTTTACATAAAAATGTAATAAGGTGAAATATGTGTTTAAAATTTAATAAGTCTCAAATGAATTTTAATTAATATGAGATCTAACTAGTTTGAATTTTTTTTTTTTTTTTTTTATAGTTTATGTAAATTTTTAGAGGGTTCGTTTGGGATGTGGGTTGTTTTTTTTTGACTTTTTTGCTATTTTAGCCTGGGGTTAAAAAGTCTCATTTGGAATGGACTTTTTGATTTTTTTGAATTTTGTGAGAGAAAAAATATAATGATTATGAGTTGGATGTGATATTTTGTCTTATTGAGCTAAAAAACCTATTTTATTTTTTTGTGACTATTTAGCCAAAAAAACCTGGGGCTTTTTCTTTCTAAATGAGCTCAGAGTCAAGTAGTAAATTGTTCAGTGTTGGAATAAAAACTTAACAAATTTTAAAATGTATTTAAATTTAATTTATTTATGTAACAAGTTGATTTTGAACAAAAAATTTTGGGATTTTTTTTCCTAAGGTCCCTGATATTAAGATTTTATAGCATAAAGGATACCAAATATTTTCATAATGTCTAAAGTCCCTCAATTTGATCCAGAAAAATTTCATTCAGAGAATTTCCCTGGACTTCCCAGAAAAATTCCCATCCAGAGAAATTTTTCCCCAGAATTTCTCTGGACCTCTGAAAGAATTTCTCTCCAGAGAACTAAAATTTCTCTCGGATGTTTCTCTATTTCTCTGGACCTCCCAGAGAAAATTCACAGAGAAAATGCCAGAGAAAATGCCAAATTTCTCTAGACAACAATGAGGACTAGTGCTTTGTTTCAGAGAAAATTGTGTAAAAAAAACTACACCTCGATATGCACATGTGAACAATTATAAACCTTTAAATTTAAATTTAGGTATAAAAATGCACTGTGCTTCACATAGTATGCATGATTCCTTTATTTCAATATAGTTAATCCATAGAAAATGAACATAGTAATAATCAATCAGAGATACTTACTGGACAATAGCTCTTCTTGCTTTCTAGAATTATTTCTGACCTATGACTCCTACAACATCATCTGGGGATATATCCACACCTGATATAGATTCCACAATGGAGTTGTCTGATATATTGCCATTTCTCTACCTTTTCCACTTGTAAAGCCCCACACTAATCTTCATGGCAATTGCTGACATTTTCAAGTCTACTGGAACTTCCATGATTGACATTTTCAATTCTCTAGTTTGGACTGAATTTTCTCTGGGTTGGTCGAGAGAAATTCTCTAGTTTGGACTGAATTGTCTCTAAGTTGGTCCAAAGAAATTCTCTGCTTAGAATTTCTCTGAATTTTTTAGAGAAATTTTGAAAATTTCTCTGACCTTCCCCTAACCTTTCCACTCTCTAGAGAAATTAAGGCCTTCTCTCTCTCTAGAGAAATTCCCCTTTCTATTTACACAATAATCATTAATACAAACAAGAGAAATTTAGTCCACCCCAGAGAAATTTACTCAACCCCAAAGAAAATCCTTTCTCCGTGAAACCAGAGAAAATTCAAATCCTTTACCTAATAAATGCATTTAAACATGCTTGCAGACATTTGTAGACACCCCATTTTTGACCGACCTTAAGACTCAGACGTCACCGATTGAGCGCCTGGTGATGTTGCATATCGTGCCCATTCAGAGGTTTCAGAGTATCGGCTGCCAGCCTTGCCTCCGGACTTCCGGACTCTTTCGTGCCTTGCCTCGGTTTGCGAACCAGGCTCCGTTTTCTCTGTTTTCTCTTCCTGAAGGGAGGGAGAGGTCTTGTAGATCATCTCTCAGTGGCCGTAGGCTACGTTTCGTGGTCGTAGGCCATTTTTCCCATTTCGGAGCCCGATTCCCGATTTTCGGAGCCGTCGGCCGTATGCCTTGGTTCGGGACCGCTTAACCACCTCCGTTTGCTCCGATTTTTGGCATACATCTTGTTTACTCCCTTTTGAGGGACACTATGGTCCGAGAGACCAACTTCGTGGTCGAACACCACTCCCGGGGCCTAACAGTCAGTTTTCGGGGTCCCGGGTTGCGCGTTTTGGCCTCCGAACCTTCATTTTGCATCGGTCTGGGCTCATTTTTGGCAAGGACCTTATTTTCATTATTAGGAAGGTCGTAGAAGGGTGGGAGGCCAGTAATTGTTCTGACAACCAGTTTTATTTCTTCATCACCCTCGGTCGCCCGTTTTTCTCACCAGAAAGCCAATGTTGACCACCCTTGGGCCACTTTTTCTAGTCCTAAACCACATATTTGTGTTGTACACACCTGGGAGGCCACCAATATGATATGGCCGGCCGGTAATTGCTTCTGACCCTTTTGAACCCCTCTAAAAAATGGGTTTTTCTCTCTCCTGGTTCACTTCTTCCAATTTTTGACTACATAGTTGTGTTGTGCACACATGGGAGGCCACCAATTTGAGGTGGCCGGCCAGCAATCTTCATTGACCCTTTTGACCTTTGGCCGACCGGCCATGGGGAGGGCCGGCCGGCCACCTAAACCCTAGATAACTGGCCGGCCATGATCCTTGCACCCTGTTCCTTCCAGCTGTGACCTCATTTTCCCCCCAGATTCTGTATCCGAGGGGGGGAACTTTTGGGGAGGAAACTTAAATTTGAATCTCCCCCCCTTTTCTCCACTCTTGTGCCTATATAACCAGCCCCTCCCCTTCAGTTTTGAGGGTTACAAAAAACCTTTTGGAGCTCTTGCATACATCCCCCCCTCTTTCCCTCTCTTCCAACCTTCAAACCCTTGAGTCCTACACCCTTTCTACACCAACCCATAGCACCACACCCCCTCACTCAATTCCAGCAGCTTGGGGACCATTTCCAGAGGCTAGGAGCTCCATTTCTTGGACCAAAGATTGTTGAAGACAAAGACTACAAGGGTGAGTTACATTTTCCCTCTTTTGTGCATTTTTTTGGCCTATATCTTAGCTCCTTGTGCTTACATTTTTGGGATCCGACCCTAACTAAAAATAGTCTTATTTTGAGCTCTTTTTCATGTTTGATTAAGGGCCTTTCTCTGTTTGAGGCCTCCTTCTTGCCCTTTGTGTTTAAACTCCCTTTTAGGCCTATTTTTTGCATAGTATTTTAGGCCTATTTGTGAGCTGTTTTGGACTTTTCCATAAACTGTAAAATATTATTTTTTGGGCCCCTCTTCAACATTGTTGAAGGGCCCTCCTCTGTTTGAGGTCTCCAGCTATCACTTGCTTCTTTACCCCTCTTTTGGCCTTTTTCTTGCATAATGTTTTAGGCCTACTTGTGTTTACTTTTGGGGCTTGATGTAAACTGTGAAGTACCATATTTTGAGCCCCTCTTTAACTTTGTTGAAGGGCTCTTGGCCATTTGGGACCAGATGCTGCCGCTTTCCTCTATTCTCTCTTTTAGGCCCATTTCTTACATGATAGATTAGCCTTACTTGTGTTTATTTTCGTGACTTATTGTAAACTGTAATGTGCATTATTTTGAACCCCTCTTCAACTTTTTTGAAGGGCTCTCTGCCATTTGGGGCCAACAGCTACTACTTGCCTCTTTATCTCTCTTTTAGGGCCATTTTTGCATGCTAGTTTAGCCCTATTTGTGTTCACCTTTTGGCCTTGCTTAAAACTGGAAATATGCATTTTTTGGGACTGGCTTGCTTCTGTCTTCACGCTTCATGATCAAATAATGCATGATTTGTATAGCTATAAGTCATTCCATGTGCATAGTTTTGTGTTTCGGGACCATCTCATGCATCGGGTGCCATATTGCCACGCTTCGAGGCTGTTTAGCATCATGTTTTAGTGCTGAAATTTGCTTGTTTGCATATCATATTCCATGTCTTGCCATGCTTTGGTAGAGTGGCCTTTGTGCCTTAGGTTCGGTCCTCGGTTTGCGTGCATGTGTGCACGCATTTCGAGTGTCTCATTTTCATCTCATGGCTTCCTACATGAGTGTGGCTGAGGTCCACTTGTGTTGGTGTAAGTCCATTATGCATTGTGTATGCCATTTCATTTCATAGCATTGTGTATGCTAGGTTGCATGTTAGAGCATCGTGTATGCCATGTTACATCGTGCATCGTGTATGTCATCTCATAGCATTGTGCATGCTAGGTTGTATATTAGTTGCATTCATGCATGTCATCTCATTTGCATTGTGTTTGGGATAGTAGGTAGCCCGAGCACGGGAAAAGAGAGACGTTTCGTACTTCGAGTGACGGAACGTGTCTCAATTCCTTGTCGCCGACACTCCAGATTATCCATGATGGAGTCTCGGTCTTGTTGTGTTTATATGTGCATTCATTTCATATTAAGTCATGCAATTCGATTCCTCGGCCATCATGCATAGATATGCATGATTGGTGGCACGAGGATCAAGACATGCACACATATGTGAAAATACATTGACATGCCCTTTTCTTGCTCTCTGTTGCAGCAAATCAAGAATCAGCAGCCTTCCGGAACTTGGCACGCATTCCAAGAACAATTGCAAACAGAGGCTAATCGGGGCATCGTAGTGGATTTCCGCGCAAGGCAACTCAAAACATACACCATCCATCACCCGGAGCAGAGTCGAGGCAATCCCTAGCTTGCATGCTAGTTTACCACTTTCCTTAGTTAATTTGTTAATTAATTAGGATTTTGTATTTATACGGACTGTAATTTTTTATTTGGGACTGTATATTATTTATTCGGACCCTCCGAACGAGGGCAATGTTATAATAAGTGTGCATGTGTATGATGTATGTCTTCCAACCCCCACTTCTTTCTCCCTTTTATTTACCAGCTTATGATGGTTAGATTAGGGCATGTTTCAATTAGCATACAGTATGATAGCATGTTTGCATTCATTCATCTGTTTTGCATGCACCGGGCTCGGCGCATCATAATCCACTGCATTGTATTTCAATTCCGAGTTGAATACTTGTTAGCTGTAGCATTCCATATGCCATATTTAGAATAGCCGAGCCTATCGTAGTTGCATTATTGCATGTGTTGCATTAGGCATTTCTGTATAGTTAGGATCATGCATGATTTCTAATTAGCTTCTGTTTTGGCTTGGAGTACTCGGTAAGTTTTATGCTTTAGCATCCTTGCATGTGTGTGAGTGACTGCCATGATAGCATGCTTACCATGAGGCTATTTGCTTATGTGATATACCTGCTTGAATGCCTGTGGGTGAAGGTTGGGTTACTTAGATTGGAACAAATCATTGACTGTGAGTCTTAAGCCCACTAGATAGTGGCAAAACCATGTTTTTTAAGTCCACCTGAGGGTGGCAAAATCTGCATTTTAAGCCTACTTGCGAGTAGCGAACCACTTTCAAAAATAAGCAGGAAATGTTTCGTTCCAATTCAGGCGACCGAGTCTATACTTGTATGTTGTGCGCATCACATAGTAAATCTAGGCTAATAACCAGAATAAGAGCACATAATGTTTTCAAAACTAGATATAATGGTTAGTAGAGGCCGATCTTTGATCGGGCGAGCGGGGGTGCTCACGAAGTGACCTTCCCCAATCGTACCCAAGTTCCCGAGCCGAGGTAACTTTGGTGATGACGGACACGTGGCCTTTGGCAACGAGCCAGGGTTTCCTAAATTTCCCAAAAATAAAACATTTAGGTGGCGACTCTGTATCTGGCAAAGCAGTCCATGTTTAGCACTTCTTTCAAAAATCTGTTTTCTCAAAACGATTTGCCAGATTTGGACTCTTTGGTTTAGATTGAGAACCGTGACACAAATCGAGTCCGAGCTGTAGCAAGGTCCCCCGCGGGCTTGTTACAGTTTCTGGCGACTCTGCTGGGGATTTAGAGAACTTAACTCGAACTCGTAATATCTGGTTTTGACTACACTTGTGTGTTTCTTTGCATTGCATTTGCATTGGTGCGCCTAGGACACCGTGTTTGCCATCTGCTATTCCTGAACGGTTTGCCGGAGGCTTGTCTTGTCAAGGCATGACCATAAGGCTAACCGGTTGTGGGCTCTGCCAGTATGGGAACACAAACCCCGGTTTTACCGGGGCACCCTTTTTGACCATTCAACCTAGTGCATATCGAAATCTGTAGTGACCATTCCAAGCTAGGACAAGTTGCTTACCCGATATAGGTTGTTTGAAACCGCTGCGTGCATAGTGAAACCCTAGCTCCTGACAAAACAGGACAGGGAAACCCTACCCCAACATAGGGGTGTTTTGGCTCTCACTTATCTGCTATGTGCTTTTAGAGTGCGTCTCTACAGGAATGCATGTATGAGTTTATAAGTTTGGGCATCAGGCCTGTGGGCATCAGTTCAGTTCTTTTGGGAATCAGCTATCTGCGGGTATCAGATTCAGTATTGGGGAACAGTGATTCAGGGATAATGATCAGTGTTTGAGGACAGTGTGTATTTAGCTTATCGACCATGTGTTGTTATGCCCAGCTGTGTGTTGTGTGTTTATTTTAAGCTGTTATGCTGTTCGTTTATCTGGTTATTTATTTCTTTATTGCTTTATTTATCTTTTTGCTAGGACAGTTTTAGCACAATTGCTTCCGACCTAGTAGATATTCCCCAAGCACTTTGGACAAGAGGTCGTCGGCTCAATCGATCTGAGGATCTGGTTGACGGACAGCCAGTGTTCCATTCTCTACCCCCGGTTGTTAGAAGAAGGCCAAGAAAGCGCAGTGTGTCTGAGCAGAGGTTACCAGAACAGTGGTCTACCCTAGCAGTGAACAGTCAGGTTGAGGTTTCAGTTTCCGCCATAGAAATACACATACCAGTCAGTCGGCAAGACCAACAGAATATGGCCGGGATGGAAGAAATGATGCGCCAAATGCAGGAGAGCATGAGACAAATGCAGGAGGACGCTGTCCGCCAAGCGGAGTTCTCTAAACAGCAGGCCACAATCATGGCCCAGCAAGCCGAGCTCATCACTAGACTCCAGCAGCAAGCCGGAACATCAACCTCACACCCAGCTCCTCCTCCGCCGGGGGTCCCGTTACCCAAGCAGGCACCCACTGTTCAGAATGCCTTGCCGAACACCCAGAACACCTTGCCAAATGTCCAAAACATCCGGGAGGACACGGACCTTCCAACGGGGCCGGCTCCGCCCCCACTTCCGCCTCAACTATCCAAAGCACCTACACCCATCAACCACCCGGACTCTCCCTTCGAGTTCGAAATAGACCCCACAGCACTGAAATTGAGCAAGCTCGAGAAGCTTTTTAAGAAATCCCAAGGGGTAAAGGCTATTCCGGATATCGAGAACGGATATACCGATGTGGCCGTGACATTGCCAGATAGATTCAAGATGCCGCAGATCGATCGCTTCGACGGATCTGGTGATCCCATGGTCCACTTCTGACTATTCTCATATATATTACGGCCAATGGGCCTCACCAGACCCCAAAAGCTTTCACTATTCGGCCGGACCCTGTCAGGTGTGGCCGCCATCTGGTATGCTAAATTGGAGGATGACGTCAAGCGGAGTTGGGATGAAATGGCTGAAGCCTTTGTTGCGCAATACTCTTACAACACCCAGATTGAGATTACAACCCGAGATCTCGAAACAACAAGGCAGGAGCCCAAAGAGAGTTTCTCGGATTTTATGACCCGGTGGAGGGCGAAGGCCTCGATGATGACTTTAAGGCCCACCGATAAGGACCAGATTCGGATGATTGTGCGCAATCTCCAGCCAAAACTGATGCAAAAGATGATTGTACTCCCCTTCCCCACTTTTTCAGATCTGCATGAGATGGGGGTACAAATTGAAGATGCAATGAAACAGGGTCTGATTGACCAAGATAGGGAACAGCCCAGGAGGACTTTCAACCGTAACAACAATGCAGGCCCAAGTGGCGCTGCAACTGCAAGAACTTCAGAGGTGAGCATGGTCACCACCATTCCCCCTCCCCTTCCGAGACCCATGGCAGCCACGCCCTTCTCCGGTGCATCCGGAAGCAATACGCAGACCGCTAAATACCAACCCAGAGGCCAAAGAACCTTCACACCCCTATATATGCCCCTGTCCAAAGCTCTGGGGGTTTTAATCAGGAAAAAGCATTTGAAGCCCTTGGAGCCAAGGCCACTACCAAATCCACTCCCTCCCTCTCATGACCCGGCAAAATACTGCGCGTATCACCAACAGCACGGTCACGACACCGACCGTTGTTTTAGATTGCGTCACGAGATCCAGGATCTTATTGACAAGCAGGTGATCGCGCCTCCCGACAAACCCAATGTCACAACTAATCCTCTCCCACCATATAACCAAGCTCCCCCTCCCAACAGAATCAACTTTATCCAAACTGGGGTCGTGTCTTACGATCCTAGTATCTATATCACCCCATCCCACCTACCTAAGCCGGAGGTGCTCCTTCCCGACTGCACCGACTCTTTGTGCATGTTGGACATCTCCACAACCCAACCAGAGCCGATAGTGGTGACCATCGAAGATGGGACAGGGCAGATTTCAGAAAAGAATGGAATTATTGAGTCTGGGATTGGACAGTCCGGGAGTTTCGCTGGGGAAGCCTATGATCCAAGTGAGTACATCTTGTCAACGGGCCAGGTCGAGCCAGGTATAGAATTGCCAGAGAAGGCAGAGCTGTGTGTGATCTGGGGGGATGGATTTGAGCAAGGGGCAAATGATTTGACGGCTGTGGAGGAGGACTTTGCCAACCTACAGTTTTTCGATGACCAAGAATCAGGGGGGCGCGACAATCAACTGGTTTGATTATGAGGAATCGGCAGAGGCCACTGGATGGCTGGATGATCAACCAGATGTGGTGGAAGAGTTCCAACTAAAACAGAGCCCACCAGGGGCAGGAATATTAGCTGTGGCCGGAAGGGCCGGAAGTCAGAGTACACTGCCGGAGAGCGCCGGTACGAAGAATTTCGCTCGGAACTGGGACAGTGTGAATGCAGGGAAAGCTGAACAACAAACTGCGCTAACACAGGCAGAACAAGAAAAGATTTGGGATTCTGAGAGGATCCGGAAAACCAAAACCCATGAAGGAATTGAAAGTGCTGTGTGCACAAAGACAGAAGATGCTGCGGGCATGTGGACCGAAAATACCGAGAGTACAAACATACTGGAACCAGACAGGTGTCTGTCAGCGGCCGATGGAATGTGGTGGGAGAACGATGATTTATGTCTTGCCCACACAGATGAAGATTGGGGAAACCATCAGCCAGACGACACCTGGTATGTCGGAGAGGTCGACCATATGACGAGAAGCAGGCGGTATTTCAAGCCCCTGCACTTGGACCAGCCAGAGGCATCTGGAAAGGATAAAGAAGCCGAAAAATAGAAGGAGAAACAGATTGAAGAAGAAGCCGTACTCAAACAGTTAAAGAAGATACAAGTAGACATCTCCATCTGGGGACTGCTTATGGCTTCACGAGTGCATAGGCAAGCTGTCCTATCTGCTATGGACAAGGCCAAACTCTCTATAAATACCACACCAGAGCAGCTGGTTGGACTGGTCTTTCCGGGAGGAGGTTCCCCGACGTTAACCTTTTAAGACAAGGAATTACCGCTTGAGGGCGTAAATCATAACAAACCCCTTTACATCTCTGTGGAGTGTAGAGACAAGTGGGTACCAGTGGTTCTTATCGACACGGGATCCGCCATTAATGTGTGCCCGTCAAGAACGGCATATGCAATCGGGTTGAAGCCCGCGGACTTCGTGTCGACTACTCAAGTGATCAGAGCCTATGATAACACCAGCAGAGAGGTGATGGGGACTGTCAAAATTCAGACCCAGGTTGGTCCAAGACAACACAACATTGAATTCCATGTCTTGGACATTCCCGCAACCTTCAATCTACTCTTGGGGCGGCCGTGGTTGCACCAAGTGAAGGCAGTCTCTTCCACTTTGCATCAGATGTTGAAGTACCCTCACGGGAAGGGGGTGGCTATTGTTTTTGGGAATTCATCAATCCACCACTGCCAGAAGTGTCTACACCAGTCTTGGAAATCGAGCACGGCATGGAGGATGTGTTCTTATCAGGGTTTACTCCGGCTGAGGCTCGGGTTATGCAGAATATCATGGCTGTCAATGAAGGAGTATATGTCAGTGCTCAATCTGTATACCTCATGAACAAGCTACAACACATCCCCGGGATGGGATTAGGAAGGAGCGGCCGGAAGGGCGTCGCAGCATTGGCCGAAGTGCCACACAACCCTCATACCTTTGGCTTGGGTTATCTGCCCACCAAAGAGGACTGGGTAAGGAAGGGAAAGGAAATGGCTGGAAGAGCCAAAGCAAAGCAGGCTGGGAAGCCTTTTGAGCTGATGCATAGGCCCATTCAGGGTACCCTGAACGGACGCTTCGTCCGGGAGGGGGAGGACTTTCCATTTTGCGGCTTCCCAGAGCCGTGGCTGAACGAGGAGAAGAAGCGCGTGCCAGGCTTCGAGATCTTCTTCGACCTGCAATTATCCAGGGATGACGTTGCCGAAGAGCAGACAGACCCATCAGCTGAGGTTGAGCAGTGTAAGGCAGTGGACTCCGAGGGCGCTGAAATTGAAATGGGGGTAGCACTGGCATGTCTACTTTCAGATCCTCCGATCGACCAAAAGTGCTTGGGGGATAACTTCTCGGTTTCCATGATTGGGGATGAAACGGCTGCGGGCCTACCAGTGACTATTTTGGATGCATCTGTCGCACCCTCTCTCACTTGGCAATACGAAGAGGGATTTTGTCCAACAGCACCGGGTCAGGTAGTGAGCCAGAATCTGATTCCACCGAGTCTTGTGAGTCGGAATCAGGTTCCAGCTCGACTGAGTCTGAGTCTGGTAATCCTGGGGATGATAACCCGGATGCCACAGTCTTGTCCAGGTCGTCTTTTTCTTTCTCATTTGAGTCTGTTGTAACCGAGGGATCAGACGATTTGGATGTGCGTAATGAGAATCAAATATCTGTGGTTTCTGAGTACTTTTCTGTGCCCTTGATTTATTGCATGAACTCAGACTTTCAAAATTTTGATGAAAACGACGAGGAAGAAATTCCTCCGGTTTTGCAACGCTTAATTGAACTAGAGCAGGAGAGATTTGTCAAACCCCTAATGGATGAAATCATTACCGTGAATGTTGGTACTGAGGAGGACCCGCGGCTGGTCCAGATCGGGTCCACATTGTCTTCGAAGGAACGCGAGCGCTTAGTCGCTTTATTAAAAGATTTCAAAGATGTTTTCGCGTGGTCCTACGAAGACATGCCTGGAATCGATCCTGAGATTGTACAGCATCGGATCCCTCTCGACCCCGAGGCCCGACCCGTCAAGCAGAAGCTCAGGAGGATCCGCTCGGATTGGGCTCTCAAGATTAAGGAAGAGGTCACCAAGCAAATCGACGCAGGCTTCCTGCTGGTATCAGAATACCCGACTTGGTTGGCCAACATCGTTCCAGTGCCAAAGAAGGATGGCAGGATCCGAGTATGCGTAGATTTCAGGGATTTGAACAGAGCTAGTCCGAAGAACGACTTTCCCTTACCGCATATTGATGAGTTGGTGGGTTTCACAGCAAGACACGCGTTGCTTTCGTTTATGGATGGCTTCTCAGGCTACAACCAGATAGTGATGGCACCCGAAGACCGAGAAAAGACTGCATTCACCACCCCGTGGGGGACATACTGCTGTAGAGTCATGCCGCTTGGGCTGAAGAATGCTGGAGCTACTTATCAACGGGCCGTGACCACAATATTGCATGACATGATCCACAAAGAGGTTGAGGTGTACGTGGACGGCATGATTGTCAAGTCCAAAGAAAGAGAGGGCCACTACACCGCCTTGCAAAAGTTTTTTCAAAGGATCAGGGAATTCCGGTTGCGGTTAAATCCTCAGAAATGTACATTTGGTGTTACAGCGGGAAAAATGCTGGGGTTTCTGATTACATAGAGAGGCATCGAAGTCGACCCTTCCAAAATCAAGGTCATCCTAGAAATGCCCCCACCAAGGACTGAAAAGGAGGTGCGAGGCTTTCTGGGTAAAGTGCAATTCATAAGACGGTTTATCTCAAAATTAACCTTGACTTGTGAACCACTTTTTGGTCTCCTAAAGAAAGGCAAGAAATTCCAATGGGACGGCCGATGCCAAGCTGCATTTGAACAGATCAAAGAATATCTACAGAACCCGCCCGTGTTGTCGCCACCAGAGCCAGGGAAACCGTTGATATTGTACCTTTCAGTGACTGAGACCACAATGGGCTGTATGCTTGCGCAAGAATCAGAGGACAAAGTAGAGAAAGCCATCTACTATCTGAGCAAGAAAATGCTAGAGTATGAGACTCGCTACACACCGTTAGGGAAGGCTTGCTTAGCTTTGGTATGGGCTACCAGGAAGCTGCGGCACTACCTGTTAGCTCACTCCGTAATGTTGGTTTCACGACTCGATCCCATCAAATATCTTTTTGAGAAACCGGCACTTACGGGTAGGCTAGCTCGTTGGTTGCTGTTCACTACTACAAAAGTAGTTAAAGATCACACTTTGATAAAAAAAAAAGATCTCACTTTTACTGGAAGTGTGATAAAAAAAAATTAGATTGATATTTTAATCACACTTAATTTGATTGAGTGTGATAATATTTATTTTTTATATCACTTTTTAATTAAGTGTGATTATACATATATTTTTTAATCACACTTTCTAATTAAAGTGTGATTATATATATATATATTATTAATCACACATTTTAATTAAAGTGTGATTATTTATATATTTTTTAATCACACCTTCTAATTAAAGTGTGATTATATATACACTACTACTTTTTAATCACACTTTTTAAATAAGTGTGATTATGTATATATGTTTTAATCACACATTTTAATTAAAGTGTGATTATTTATATATTTGTTAATCACACCTTCTAATTAAAGTGTGATTATATATATATTATTACTTTTTAATCACACTCTCTAAATAAGTGTGGTTGTATAAAATATTTCAATTTAATTTTTATATAAAATATATAATTCCCAAAACCCTTTCACTTTCTCTCCATCGTATCGTACCATCTCCTCTCTCTCTCTCTCTCAGGTCTCTGCAAAAAACTCTTCAAACCCCTACCCTCTCTCTGCATCAGACGCCAAATCCCAAACCCTCCTCTCTTTCTTTTGCAAAAACTCTTCAAAACCCTCACTCTCTCTCTTCTTTAGACCCCAAATCCCAAACCCAAACCCAAACCCCAACCAGCATAACAATGAGTGAGAAGGAGAAGATGGACAAAGAAAATACACACAGACAGAGCTCTGAACTAGAAGAAAAGAACAAAGAAAGAGAAGTAACGGAGAGAGAAGATGGCTGAAAGGAGACGGAAGAGACGAACGCACGCAAAGAACACTTCCACCCTTCAACCAGGTTTGTAGATTCAAACTAGGGTTTTGATTTGGAGATTTTCACTAAAAAATCAAGGTTTCGATTGAGCAATTCTAAAATTATGTAAAATTAGTGAACCTTAAGGTACTCTAGTTTCTTGAATTAATTTTGAAAGCATGTGATTATATTGTTTTAGATTGTGAATTTTTCTCTTTTTTTATAAACTTCTTGAATCTGAGTTGGGAAAAATATCTTCAATGTCAATTGCTTATTGTGAAATTGGGTTCTTTAATGGGTTGAACACAATTTTTTTTAATTTTTTTAAAAATTTTTTATTCTAAAACAATTGATGTTCTGTTACAAAAATTAGGATACTTTAACTTAGTTGTGATTCTATAAAAAAAATTTATAAATTTTTTTTTATTGAATCTAAAATTAGAGAGTCCTAGGGGAATTCCAAGTTCTTGAACTAATTTTGAAAGCATGTGATTGTATAAAAATTAGTTTCTTGAATTAATTTTTTTTTTCTTTGGTTTAAGTTCATTTTAATTTGCAGCGAGTTGAAAAATTAGCTTAAGTCGTTAATGCATGTTAGTTGAAAATTCTGCTTCAATAGTTCTTGCTTATGAGTACATAATTTATTTGCTACTAATTTTCTTCACAAATCTCTGTCTCTCAAATTATTATTTTTGTTGTGAAATTATTATGTTTCTTATTTTCATTTGAACTTGGACAATTAGGGATTTAGATTATTGCCATTGATTGATTGCTGTAGCTCCATTTTAACAATAAATTGGTACAGACACACTTTGGTTATACCTTAATGGGACTGTTGTTTTGGATAAAACTAAAACCTATATCATAAGTATTCTTGAAAGGGAAGATATGTACATTTAACAATATTTACTTGCTCTACATCTCTAATCTATTAAAAAGTTTAGCAATGAAACTCAAATCCATTTGCCTGGACTCAGCTAATAGTGTCCTTTCTCCTCATTATCTAATGTTATTCTCCATGAAGTCAGCCTGTGTATTTGTAACCACTTGATACATTCTCTTTTTTCAAGTTCTCTCTTCTTTCTTTTTTTAAAGCTTTGCATTAATAAATGTGTGGGGATTGTAGGAAAAATGCTTAAGCTCCAGACCTAAAAACCACTTCATAAGCATGTGGTGGTTGTAAAACAGAGTGAGTGAGGAAGGTCTAAAGATGAAATTTCATGGTCAAATTCAACTTTGTCTGCTTGGCTGACTATATCATAAATGTTCATATTGTCACTTCTTTCAGCTCTCAACTAGGTAGATGAAAAATGTTTATCTTTAGCAAAGTTCTTTTTTCTTTAAAATTTATAGAGATATGGAAGCCTTTTCTTATAATAATGTTTTCTTTTCTATTATTTTTCTTACTTGGTTTCTTGTGGTTTAACAGGTCATAGGGAATTACTAGTTTCAATTCGTTTTAACGAACCTGGATGGCAATGGTCAGGATGCTTTTTACCAGATCATCTAAGTAATACTCAGGTGAAAATGCAGAATCATGTTTCTGGTGCAGTCAGTATGATACGTGTAAGTACCACATTATGTTGAATTAGCTTGTGTATCGTTGGAAACAGTGAGTAGAAGCTCAACGATGAAGAGATGCAGATCTGCTCTCTCTTCGATCAGATCTGTTCTCTCTCTCTCTCTCTCTCTACAATCTGCTAACATGGTAATATCAGATCTGCTTTGTCTCTCTCTAGTCCATTATTTTGCCTTTTTTTGGAATCTCATTTTGGCATATCTTGCTTTCTAACTCTTCTAATAATCATTTTGGTGTAGTTCCCATGTAAATTGATAAACTTGCATCTTGGTATGTTCTCTGAGTTTCCTTGTTTTTCAAGCTGCTACACATGGGTGGTCCTGTTATTATTATTCCCCCTTTTTGTTCAAAAATGTAGCTAGAATCATGTGTAGACTGAAAACCACTTTGATTTTATGCAGTTCAATCCATTGATTGTCTTTTTAAGTTGTTTATTTATTTATTTATTTTTAATTTTTTATTTCAGATGAAGCATGCTGCATTGATGTGGAAATCCTATCAAGGTGCCTGGAAGCAAAGTTGACAGTTTGTTGCTGCTCTTTCAGTAGAGACAAAGAGGTTATATATGTTGACATTAAATACATGTTTAGGACGAAAATACACAAAACATTGCTCTTACAACCACCACTTATGGGTTCAGCCTTATAGAAATTAACAAATAAATTATGTGTTCTCCCCTTTGTATGCATATATGTATCCATATGTGATAAATGATGTATACATATATGTGTTCTCCCCTTTGTACTGCTAAGTTAATATAATTTCTCTTTTTGGAGGGGGGGTTGGGGGAATTTGTTTCAAGAATTTTGGATAGTGGGCAGAGATATGCCAAGAGGTAATGAATTTGTTCACTAATTTTTAATTTCTCACGTTTCTAAATCTATTAAGACATGATGTGATTTGGTGTTGGAAATTAGTGAATAATTGTAGTTTTTAATTGTTTTATTAACAAAACAATTGATGTGTTCTAATTGATGTTTTGATGCTGATCCAAACGCAAGTAAAAGCTTTGTTTGTGCACATGATTTTTTCATGTTTTTTGCTTAGGTTTGTGTGGTGCTTGTTATCATGCTTTGTGAAATTGACTCCTGAAAGATGGAATAATTATCAATTTTTTTTTACTCCTTATATCAATAATTGGCTCTGATATATATCATTTCAGAAGTTATGATTGCGACCCATTTGTTAATTCCTTTATGTTTGTAGGCAGTCACAGGGAAGATGACTGGACCTGCCCTAGCTGTGGAAATGTCAAATTTTCATTTAGGACGACTTGCAATATGCGCAACTGTACTCAATCGAGGCCAGTAGATTACAACTCAATAAGATCTGAAATTCGATGTGATATTAACCACCCATGAATCAGTTAACTCACTTAAAGTTCCTTATAGGAGTTGTGTAGAGATTCATGTTATAATATGCATGTGTCATTTTTGATAAGTACTTTAATTTTGCATATTTATCCAGATCTGTTATTTAATAGGCAACTTAATGCTTTCACAGTGTTCTTTGTAAGATTAAAAGTTCTCTTTTAAGTCACAATGGCAGACATGTTAATTATATGTGTGAACATTACCCTGAACGTATTTATGAGGTCTTTTAGTTATATCTGGCTTGTTGGTTGCTTGAATTCTCATTAATGTCCTGTCTGGTCGAAGTTTTCATTTTATCAGCTCTTCAGTCTGTGTATACTTTCATCACATCATCCTTGTTTGCCATCTTCATTTTGCTTTATCATGGTTGATCAACATGTTTCATGGTTTGGTGGTGTTTTGCAGCTAATTTATTTTTTCTGTCTACTATATTATTGAATTCTTTAAACCAAATTTTTTTTTTTTTTCTTATCTTTCAGAAATCTGCTGCAAAACCCATACAACCCATGCATGTCTACTTATCCTTAGCTCCCTATGTAGGCTTTGGTGCACCCTCCTCGATGTATATGGGTGTGCCACCTTATGGATCTTCTCTCTTCAATGGATCATCTATGTCTCCTTATGATGTTCCATTTTCTGGGGGTTCTGCCTATCCTTATAACTATGGCAGCCGCCTTTCTGGAGGCAGCCCGTATAGACCCCTGCATATAGCTTGTCCAACACCTTATTCTAGTGGATCTATGATGGGAAATGGTACGTGTTTCTCTTGTGCTTCTTATTGGTTGCATGATTTAAAATTTTTTTTTTTTCTATAAAGCCTGTTTTCATTGTATCAGTTTCTAATTACCTTTTTTATTCCCCTTACCTGGTTAACTATTCTGTCATTATGCATCCCTTTATCTACTCTACTTTTTTCCTTAGAGGTAACTTTTGTGAATCTTTATCTCTTTTTATAGGCTTCATAGGAGAGCTCTGTATTGGTGTAGGCCTGTGATTAGTTATGTATGCTTTTTGGTAAACAGAGATTTTTAATGTAGTTTATTTTATTTAGAAAAACCTGCACCCCTATACCCATCCACCCACATACGTGAGAAAAAGGTGATTTGTAGTATTAGAATTTTTTTAGGGTTTATTGAGCATATAAAGATATGATAATCGGCTTATGATTCTTGAAGGCTGGTGCATTCTACAGTCTTACTTATTCAGTATCTTCAGCTGATGCCCATTTGGTCTTTTTTTTTTCTTTCTTTTTTTTTTTTTTTGATTTGCATTTGGCTTTTATTTTGGTGTAGCATTTATGAGGTTATGTTTTTCTTTATTATTATTTTTGTTTGTTTTAGGCGGGATGTACGGTATGCCACCCCTGATGGACCGTTGTGGCTTGGGTATGGGTATGGCCATGGGCCATGCTGACATGGTATGTGCAAAATGTCCATGTCTAGAGCTGTTTACTAATTAATTTATTTGCAAGGAAACATAGTACTAGAGAATAACGTACATGATGCCCGCATAATCATGTTTAAGTTGACAAATATTTTTAAAACCATACTCTTTCTCTATGTGATGGTTTGGGAAAATTTTCTCTGAACTCCTCTCCTTCTCTACCTAGGTTCCCATTATTTGTTTTGGTACATGAATTATTGAAAGCGCTCTCACCTCTTAGTATATTTTCTTGTATTAGATGTTTGGTGGAACGAGCTCATGACTGAATTTTTTTCTGCCGGGCCCAAGGCCTGGATTTTTTCCAAATGATAAATATCAAAAGAAAGGTGCAGATTTTGCCATATCTAGGCTGTTTTTGAACTTCTGACCAATGATTTGACTTGATGCTATCTCTTTATATACTAACTTGTATCTCTGTGTCTTCGAATATTACTTTGTTGAATATGTAGGCTGCGAAATCTGATTCCAATTCTAGTAAGTCCTTTTAAACCTTCCTTGTGGTTGGCTGCAATTTCTTAGCACGATACTTGTGGAACTCGTCTTTCAGAACACAAGATGCCCTATGGGAGCTGGAAGTGTGAGAAATGCAATAACATAAACTACCCTTTTAGGACCAAATGTAACAGACAAAACTGTGGGGCCGTTAAACCATCTGAGGGACAGAAATCCCCTTCAGAACCAGCAGATGAAAACGATCAGGTCTGTCATGAGATACATTTACTTACTATGTCCATTTGTTGCTTGAAATTTCCATTAAGATTGTTAACCATCTATGTGTATAGCACAAACAAAAAAAGTATTAAAGTTCACGATATATCTTTAGTTAATGATCTTTTGGTGGAACTACTATTTTCCCCTCTTGCTCGTCTAGGTTAGATCTTGTAGTGGTTGCATCTGTGATTTTCCTATTTTGATATTTGCTGCTTCTACCTCCTTGAGCATTTATTAATTTTGCAATTGTCTAATTTTCCAGTGAGTTCTATAGGAAATGTTTATGGGTTGAGAAAGGTCCAGAGTCGGCGTCATCCAGCTATGCTCATTATGGGTGTCTGAAAGTCAGTCATGTCGTCATATTGCCGCACTTGTCAAGTTTATTCTTCCTTTTCGTGATCTATGTCGAGGTGTATTAATAAACTGGGATTTGGTATTTTTGGTCTAGTATGGATCTTTATTCATATTATGCATTGTGTCTGCCAGTTTTGTCTGGTAAGAATTTTAAGGGAGGTTATCGTTACTTTTTAAGACAGGATTTTGCCTATCTGTTTTAATGGGTTTGTTGAC
This sequence comes from Camellia granthamiana, assembly GCA_036172215.1. Lineage (NCBI taxonomy): Eukaryota > Viridiplantae > Streptophyta > Magnoliopsida > Ericales > Theaceae > Camellia > Camellia granthamiana. The sequence goes on from CM069917.1 coordinate 8,721,417, forward strand.
AAATATGCATAAGATTGAGCTATATATGCTATATATAAACTATATATAAGTGTAGGTCTTAACTGCATTCTTCCTCTTTCAGGATTATAATTAGGTATTTGTATCTTACAAAATTTGGGGACTAGGAAAGTGTAGTCAGTCAACTAAGTTGGGGTTTGACAATTGTTTTTTTTTTTGGTAGTTTTTTTTCCTCCATTTTTTTGCCGGATATAGAAATAATGGAGATAGATATCGAGTTGGACTTTGGATGTCGAGAGTAGTGTACATTCCAACTTTATCGCAAGGATGCAGTAATAGAACCAGATGCCCTTGATTATTGAAATATTGCACTACTTGAACAATTCTAACATGAAAAATTGATGGGAAATTGATGTGAAAATCGTGCTTCTTAGATAGCCAATTACTTAATGTCAACTAAATCAATCAGTTCTCTAGTCACCTCAGGTAAGAATTTTGGTTCTTGATGAAGCCATTGCTTCAGTTGATTCACCTACAGATAATCTTATCCAAAAGATCATCTAAACAGAGTTTAGGGACTGCACTGTGTGCACTATTGCTCATCGTATCCCAACTGTTATTGACAGCGATCTAGATCTGGTCCTTAGTGATGGTGCGTACGCTAATACTTCCCATTTCTTCTTCTATTTAGTGGACATAAGTGTTGCTGCAATCTGTAGAACTTTTTCCTAAGAATTTTAGTATAATCTGCATTTGGTAATGTTATTAATTTTCACGAGTATCCAAAAAATTTTCATTTCTTTTTCTTTTAATCTTTTGACAAGATAAATTAAATTAGTAAAAGGCTCTAAAAGAGGAAGCCGCCCTTGTAGATTTGTAGGAACAATATCAACACCCACAACTCTGTAGATATCTTACAATGAATAATTCCCTGACTCTGCATCTTCTTTTTCACTAGTAACACTAACTAAGCACAATGTGTTTGCATTGAATAAAATTTTCCAAGACTCATCAAATTTTTTTGATGTTCTTGAAATGATGGAAACTCAAGGAGATTATGGTATACAAGAGTATATATCTAATCTTGATCCTCAGGATATGCAGGTGAATATATATCTTGATTAAGAGTTAACTTTTAGAATGTAAATAAGGGTTTGAGAGAGTTGTTGGTCTTCGAAGTCAAAGTCTTAGGTTTGATATTTTACACTGTAAAAATATTAGAGAGTTTTGTTTCTCATTTCTTAACTTTACTATGATGGTATGGCAAGCATTATCTAAAAATGATTCTGTCTCTTTGGCTCACGGTAATTGCTGGAAGTTGAATGAAGGCTGTTGCTTCTTGATCCTCTTGTGACTTGTCCCATCAAATTTATTAACATAATGTTTCTACAACTCCAAGGTTGTTTGTACAGTCGATCTTTATTTTTATTTTCATCTCTCTCTCTGAAGTATCTAAGTATCAAAGTCACTTATAGGTCATTCCATTGCAGTTCTATTTTCATTTTTCTTTTCGCCTTTCACTTCTATGAATTTATGCATTTAAAATACCCAGAATTTATTAGATTTGGAATCCATTGATGCCAAGTTTTAACTGGTAATCTTTCTTATAGAACATCAAAACTTGAGTCTAATATTTTGGAATTTGTTTTAGAACAATTTCTCAGTTTTTTATCATTTAATTCCCAGTGAAATTTTAGTCTATGTTGTGTTTCTGCTGCACACACCAACAGAAAGCTCATGAAACTTAGTTTTGCAGGTCAAATGATAGAGTGATAGTCCAGCAAGGTTATTAGATGACAAGTCTTCCATGTTTCTTAAGTTGGTGTTAGAGTACTCATCTAGATCAACTAGTGCTCTTTGCATAACCATTTAGCCTTGTTTTATAGATGGAATCCTTCAATAATAGCTTGGTTCTTTCTTTCCTTTGATCACTTGAATTTCTAAATTCTAGGGCGTATTTGGTTTCTATTTTAGTCAACAGACACTTCACCCCTCAAGAATTCAAGTTTCTTTTTTCATCAAAAATTGAGTATATATATTTATTTATTTCTCAGTATGTATTTCTAGGTAATATGAAGTGTATTGAGTGAGAATTAGCTTCTTGTTGTAGTAGATGTATTGGTTAAATTATCAATTTTAGTGCTAAATCTGATTCTCTGGCCATTTCTATTGTTGTTTGTTATGTTTAGCCATTTGTTTATTTTGGGTACTTGGAACTTTAACTTGTTTATAAAATACTCTCTTTGGTTTATTTTTCTGTCACTAGTTTGCTTTTTTAGGTGTGCTATTGATGTGTAAGTAATGGTTTTGTGACATTCATTTCAAAGGTTGTTTCTTGTAGTGATTGATTTATCTTAATCTATTATGGTGTAATAGTAAGGGAGGGTGATAACAGCTGACTATTTGCAAAAAAATTGTGCTCTAGGTAGTAATGTTAATGTCTGCCCTTTTTGTAAAAGTGAAGTTGAATCTAGCAACCATGTTCTGTTACTGTGCTCTAAGTCTGAGCTACTAAATTGGTGGGTTTTTTAGTGAGCAACTCCAGATTCACTTGAGGGTGTGCTCCAATGGTGGGCTGGAGTGAAGCTCAGTAAATTGGAAATAAGTGCTAGATGTGTATATAAATACTGTCATCTTTATATATGGTAATCCAAACATTTTATACTAGTAACAATCAAAGTTATTCATTTTCTATTGATGCAGGAGATGAAGAGTCAGTGTAATGAGAAAATATCCGATTTTGTCTTTTGTAAGACAAGAACCATCTCTACAAAAATAGTAAGTTTATTCATATACTTCTAGCAGTTTCTGAATTAATTTCTGTTTTATTTTTCAGGTCAGAAATTTCTTAGAGTGATGCAAAATATGGTCAAAGAATTCAAGAAATTAGTTTTTTCAAGTTTCTTCATTTTTTAATATATGTAATCACAGTTAAAAACTTTTTATTAATTTCTTTGTATGTACTTTTGAACATTTAACTTTCATTTATGAAATATATGACGTTATTCCATTCTATATATAGTTGTGATTCAAAATGTAGTATATAGTGTGTATTACATTATTTAAATACGTGTACAAAAATAATATTATCATCGGTTTTATTAATTATTAATCACATTTAAAAGGTGTGATCTAAATGTTATTAATCACACTTAAAAAGTGTGATCTAAATATTATTAAAGGTGTGATCTAAATATTTTTAATCACACTTAAAAGGTGAGATCTAAATATTTTTAATCACACTTAAAAAGTGTGATCTAAATGTTATTAATCACACTTAAAAGGTGTGATCTAAATGTTATTAATCACACTTAAAAAGTGTGATTAAAAATGACATTAATCACACTTAAAAGGTGTGATCTAAATATTTTTAATCACACTTAAAAGGTGTGATCTAAATGTTATTAATCACACTTAAAATGTGTGATTAAAAATGACTCTTTTTAATCACACTCCCAAAGATCACACTTTAATAAAACTTAAAAAGTGTGATTAAATAACATATATCACACCAAAAAAGTGTGATCTTTATTTGTTTTTGTAGTAGTGGTTGCTCTCCGAATTTGATTTGAAGTATGTAACATGCAAGTCAGTCAAAGGAAAAACAGTAGCAGAATTCCTAGCCGACCATCCAGTAGAAGGGGGTGAAGCAGTCGAGTACTTATTCCCAGATGAGGCCATTTTGCACATCGACGATGAAACTTGGACGATGTACTTTGACGGAGCATCAAATCAGTACGGGTACAAGATAGGAGTGTTGCTGATAGTGCCCGACAAATCCCGTATCCCTCTAGCCTTCAAACTCCGATTCAAAGTCTCGAACAACGAAGCAGAATATGAGGCATGCATTGCTGGTTTAGAAGCAGCCCTGGAACTAGGGGCAAGACGGTTGGACGTCATTGGGGACTCGAACCTTGTTGTGTCTCAAGCAAAAGGAGACTGGAAAGTCAAAGAAGAAAAGATGATGATGTATCACCAGACCTTGGACTTGCTAATTCCTCAGTTTTAAGAAGCTAAATTTTGCTCATCTACTAAGAGAGAACAACAGGTTCGCAATTCTTTAGCAACTCTATCTTCCATGATAGACATCCCGTTCGGAGTCTGAATGCGTCCAGTCATCATTGACCAGAAATTTGCGCCAGCTTATGAGTCAATTGCTGCTATAAATGAGGTTTAGGACGAAAACCCCTGGTACTACGACATTTGGAATTTCCTGGAGAATGAAGCATACCCGCCAGGGGTAAATGCCAAGGATAAAAGGGCAATCAGAAGGATGGCCGTTCAGTTCATCATTTGTGGGGGTAAGCTGTATAAAAGAGGTCATCTGGGAATACATAAGCTGTGTGTCGATGTCGAAGAGTCAAAGCGTCTAATGGAAGCCATCCATAGGGGGGAATGCGGCGCGCACATGAATGGAGTAATGCTAGCAAGGAAGATCCTCAGACAGGGTTATTACTGGTCCACCATAGAGGAGGATTGTATCGGTTTTGTCCGGCGATGCCACAAGTGTCAAATTCATGCAAATCGCATGAACATTCCGTCGTCGAAGCTGTACAATATGACTTCGCCATGGCCATTTTCAGTCTGGGGGATTGATGTGATCGGGGCTGTCACTCCGAAAGGGTCGAATGGGCATAAGTTCATCCTGGTTGCGATAGATTACTTTACGAAGTGGGTCGAGGCCCAATCTTATGCGGTGTTGAAGGCTTCGCACGTTGCAAAATTTATCAGAAACAACATCATCTGTCGTTATGGGGTCCCAAACGAGATAATTTCAGATAACGGTTCCCACTTCAAGAAGGAAGTGATTGACTTGTTGGAAAAATACAACGTGGCTTTTCATAAGTCATCTACCTATCGACTGCAAACCAATGGAGCGGTTGAGGCCGCCAACAAGAATATCAAACACATATTGCAGAAATGGTGGAAATCTACCGGGACTGGCCAGGTAAGCTGCCGTTTGCTCTGTAGGGCTACCGGACTTCAATCAGAACTTCGACTGGGGCGACTCCGTATTCATTGGTTTATGGGATGGAGGCCGTTCTACCTATTGAGATTGAGGTCCCGTCATTGCGAGTATTGGCTAAGTGTCAAATAGCCGAGGCAGATTGGCAGCAGAGCAGGTTTGAGGAACTCATGCTCTTTGATGAAAGAAGACTGAAAGCACTGTACCATGTTCAAGGTTATCAGCGCAGAATTGCCCGGGCCTTCAACAAGAAAGTTAAGTCCAGGAATCTAAAGGAAGGAGATTTGGTGCTCAAGGACAACCGAGCCCCCATCCACGACCCAAGGGGCAAGTTCAGACCCAATTGGACTGGTCCCTACATCATTAAGTCTATCTGGTCAGGTGGAGCTGTGGTTCTGATGGACCTGGATGGCTTAGAGTTCTCACAGCCGATCAATATAGACAAGTTGAAGAAATATTATCCTTGAGAGGCTCCCTAGGCCGAAAACCCGAAAGGGCGACCTAGGCAAAACTCAGAGCACAAAAAATTTGAAATTATAAAAACTGAGCTCGCAAGGTTAAAAACCCGCAAAGGACGACCTTGGCAAAAGTTAGAGCGTAAAAGGAGAGTGAAAATACCCGAGCGAACCTAAGCCTGAACTACGTAAGGCTTGATTCCCATCTTTAGAATACATAGGCAACTTCATCTTAGAGTTCAGCCATAAACTTTTCCCCGATCAACTTTGTCTATTTTGATCATCTCAGTCATCTTTGTCTATCAGCATTCATCGTGATCTCCGGTACAATGTTTTTCAGACTAGGGGCAACTTTCCGTTGCCATGCAGTGCCGCGGTACTATGCAGACTAGGAGCAATTTTCCAGTTGCTGGAATCTGGGGTTGTGCATCTCAGCGACAGATCTCAGGCGTGTCCAGTTCTGATCCATATCGAAAATAGTTTTGAAAAGTTTTAATAAAAGTTGACTTTGTTCAAATTAATCTTTTTACAACTAAGACCATTTTTTGACCAAAGCGGAAAATTTTCAGTATCCACAACCTTCAATTTCATTGATTTCAAAACAGAGTTCTCCTGCTCTTACATGCAAATTGAAGTTGCTTTTTATTACATTCGTGAAGAAAACTTGAAAGTACTAGTAAAGCAATAAATCCGGGGCATAGATGAGTCAGGTGTCCCTGCGTCCCCTCCCAGAGCTGGTAGAAGCCTCTGATGCCAAGCTGGGTCCAATCTGTGCCTCTTCGTTGAGCCAATCCAAGCACTCGTCAGACAAAGTGCAACTGAAAGTAGGAGCGGGGTCTAGGAGCTCTCTAGTCCTCCAGGCTGTGACATAACGGGCAAGCTGTGCGCCTCGGATCGGGAATGCAGCCGGGTACTCTATCCCCTCTGGCGGGCAAGTCTGATCATGACCAAACTGGCGTTGGAATCGGAACAGAAAGTAGAACACACAGTGGGTCAGACCAATCAACTGGATCCCGATCAGCCGGGACATGCTATAGCTCATCGCCGGGAGATTGAGCCAAGGACAACGCCAAGCAATGCGATCTGCAGACAAATTGCACATCCAATCAAACCACCACCCTTCGTCAGGGACATCAACTAGGCGTTGTCGAAAGAAGTAGCCGTGAGCTGAATAGGCTAGGCAAGAGTCCACAACCTGCAATTTATCCATCAACCATACCTGGGGAGGGATAAAAAATGAGAGAATAAAGAATAGAGAGATGTACGATGAGAGAAAAGTGAGAAAAGGGTTTTGTTAGAAAAAAACGAGCCTAAGGGCCGAGTGACGTAAGCAATATATATGTGAGATTGGGTGGGAAACATTACCTGCAGCAGTAGTGGACTCCCTACAAATCTGGTCGTCTCCCGGCGATAGAAAGCATCCAAGCCCATCAGCGTTTCGGCCAATGTCATGGCAATACAGCTCTTTCCTTCTTTCAAGCCTTGAGCAACTTCAATCAGACGAATGCTAGATCCACCAAAGCCTGGAGTGAGCAAAAAGTGAGATAGCATACACAAGCAAAGAGCGTGTTGCTGAAAACCTTGCCAATAATGGTTGCCGCGGTCGCCGGCATCAGAAAAGCGATGGATCAAGCCGAGGATGTCTAGTTCCCCGTTGCAGATCAGAGACCGAGCGTCGTGCATGGTGAGCCCACATATCTGCCCTAAAGCTTGGGCGTGGCCGAAGCGAAACTGAGGCAAAATCTCTTCACAACGTTCAGATTCCATCAAAACTTGAAAATCTTCGAAAGTTGGACATACCTCTTGCCCGCCGAAGCTGAAAACATGCGTTACCGGGTTCCAAAACCTCGCCGCGGCATGAAGGAAGGGGAAGTGCAGCGGAGTACGGCTCAACGTGAATAGTGCATTCAAGCCGAAACCCCGAAAATTCAACTTTTCCGAGCCATCTAAAGAAGACATCCAAACTGTGAGATTTTCGGCGAGAAATGCCTCTATTTTGGTGTAAAACTAAGATGAAATGAATGAGCCCCGAAGTTTGGACTTTTAAAGAGGATAGGGCACTATTCGGGGGACACATGTCAAAAATTTGGTGGTTGCTGAGCTAAGTGGCCGGCCGGCCACCTTTTCTAGCAGGCCAGCCACCTCTCTCCCCTCAGATGCAAAAAATTGGCCGGCCAACTCCCAAAAGTGGTCGGCCATGCTGCAAAGTGTGCCATTGGTCCTGTTTTACCCTCCAGAAGAAAGTTCCAAGCATTTCCATGCACCGGGTGTGTCGAAGGCCTCCATTTCCCTCTGTTTCGGATGCGTTCCGTTGCCCAGATCGTCCGAAATACACTTTGTTTTGTTAAGCTTTGCTTATCGAGTTGTCGTTTTGCTTATTGAGTTGTTGTTTTGTTTGTCGAAATGTTTTGTTTATCGAGTTGTAAGTTTTTGTCGAGCTGTCGTGTTTCATGTTCTGAGTTATTACTCTTTGTTTAAACAATTTTGTTGAGTCTTGTTTATCGAATTGTTGACTTTGTTGTGTTTTGCTTATCGAGTTGTAAACCTGCTAAGATTCTGTTATTTCTTAGTGAGTCAAGTTGTTTAAGTTTGTTGCGTCGGTTCATTACCTGACTTGGTAAATACACAGTGCACATTTCCATTCAAATCTCATTTTTGTGCAAAATAATGCGATACGATGCTGAAAGCATAAAATGCAACATTGTTTCAAAAAGCTGTTTCATCCCATCATGCTTCCTTTGTCACAACATTTTACAAACGAGGGTACAAGTTTTACAGAAAGTGAAACTGCCGAATAATGTACAATGTGCTACAAACTACTAGTAAAAAGGAAAATAAAGCAGGGAACAGCTGCGTCAATGCTCTCAAGAGCAGGAATAAGAGGCCCTCTTCGTCCTCTTCTGTGGGACAGCCTCTGCACCACCAGCACCATCTGAGTCGGAACTGTCGTCCTCGGGATCCCCCTCGGCCTCACCTCCACTCCCGGAACCGGGACTGGAACCCTCATCCCTGCCAGCAGATGTCTCTGACTGACGATCTGCAGCCTCTTCCTCCTCATCCTCACCGGGCTCCTCCTCTATAATGTGTGCTCTGCGTCTGCAAGACGACCCCCCTCCCCGGGATCCTCGAAAAGGCCTAGATAGCCCAGCTCCTCGAAAAGGCCCAGATGATCCGCCTCCCGGAGAAGGCCTAGGTGGCCCGGTCTGCGGCTGAGCATATACCGGAGGCATCTGAAAATAAAGAGTTCAATTTGAATACATCAGCTCAAACATGTATATCAGATGCAGATACAAGAAGATCACATGAAGTGGGTGCATATAAATACAGTATGTAAGTGGGGTGTGTGTTAGATGTGCTCTACACAAGCAGCTTATCAGTACAGTAGAATGTCCAAGATCAGCATGTCATCGGAAATGTGATAAATGCAAGAAAACTGAACAGTACCTGGACACCCATAATGGCCAACTGTGCCTCCCTCCGCAGGACCATGCCCTCGAGTGCGGCCATCATCCCGAGCATCTCATCCACGTACTCGACAGGAGGCTGTAGATACGAATGCAAAACTATCAGTAAAGGAATGAATATCCAAGTATCCGACTGATGAATCAAAGCTGTAAAGCATCCCGGTGGTGAATCAGGATCTCTGACGTATCTATGGTCAGGAAGGGGAGGCTCTATCGGAATCGGGTAGGGAGTCCCGAATCGTCATCCCGTCAACTCGGTCGGCATGTCTGGCCACCCAGCATAATGATGAGTCAAAGGAATCGGGGGAACCAATCCACCCCCACCTCTAGATGTACCAGCCCTACTGGTGGAAAGGGCGTCTGCAGCCCGGGCCCGGCTCGAAGATGGCATACTAGCAGGCCTCATCACTGGAGCACGAACTCCCGTCAATGGAGGCATCAAGTAGGTGTGACGGTAGGTCGTGCAATCCCCCTCCACAAGATGTAGTAAAGCATCAGTACCCAGCATGGCACTAGCAACATCCCGGGAAGGGAGCCTATCAGGGATCCGCATATCGAGCGGGGGTGCTGAGGGAGGGTCCTGAGAAGTGTAGCCCCATACCTGACGCAGGAAGCGGTTCCCCAAAAACCAGGCCCTACCAACGGGCCCCTCGAACAAGATCCTATATCGGGAGGCACCCCATGCTTCGGCGAACTGAAATCGAAGATCTTCCCCTAAAGGCGCCCAGGGCTGCCATGTGATCTGCGGATAATCGATGCATAAACCAATCAGAAATCGGAAATGTGCAAAGTAACTCGAAGAGTGGAAACAGAAAGAACTGAGAGTTCTGAAATACTTCCGTCGACCGCACCGTATCAAAGTACTGCCGAAAATAAATGAGAGACTCCCGAGGTCTCAGCCGGTGCTGGCCCTCGAATACGAGTGAATACGGGGTCATGAGGGGCCCCTCCACCACCAACTCTGGAGCTAATGGCGGGAAGTACACATAGACCCATAATTGTGGAAAACAGTGCATAATGTAAACACAAAATGCTGAGGGCAAAGTACAAGATACAGAGTGTAAAGTGCGCCATGTGTGCAATGTACAAGTAATGAGGAGTAGAAATGTAAATCAAGAGGGCAGAAAGTACCTTCCAAGCTCTCCAATAGCCGCCGAGCAAGTCCCCCCGCCCACGAGAGGTCGCGCTCATGTAGCAATAAAGGGTAGCCAAGCCGGCGCCACCCCAGTCATACCGTCTGACCTGTGATAGGTCCACCAAAGCGCTCAACAGATACAGCCCGACAGTGTTCCCCCTATCGGCAAACAAAGTGGTCCCGAAGAGGAACATCAGAAAGCCGCGAGCATACTGTGCTGCCTCCGCAGGAGTCTCAGGCTCCATCTCTACCCTCCGGAAATGAGAAGAGAACCAAGTGTATCGGACCCTGCCCGAAGATCTATCAACAGGCGGGCGAGCCCCCAATAAATATATCCAAGCGGCCTCCCACTGGCCCATATCCTCGTCGTAAGGGATGGCCCAACCTCCCAAGTCAAGGCCGGTCAGTACGGCAAAGTCAAAAGGGGTCATAGTCAGGTCTCCCGTGGCAGAGAAATGGAAGGAGTTGGTGGTGTCCCACCATCTCTCCACCAAGGCGCCCATCAACGTCCTCCTGGTAGGACAACGAGATAGTCCAGTACAGAAGGGCCCAAACCCTGCCAAGTCAACCAAATCCCGGACAGCCTCCGGGAGCTCGGCATACCAGTCTCTCGCCGCGGTAGAGCCATATCCCCGCACAGTGCGAGAAGTCACCTGCATTTAGAATGAATACATGCTTCAGCATTTTAGAATAAAATGAACGAGCTACGTGCAAATGAAAGAAATAAGCTGCGTGCAAATGAAATGAATAAGCTGCGTGCAAATGAAATGTATGAGCTGTGTTGCAAAATCAAATCAGATACAGAATATGGGCTGTGTGTTCAGAAAATCAGAGTTTGGGCTACGTGTTCTACTCTCAATCAGTGTGTGCTGCGTGTTCACCTTCAATTCGGGCTGTGTGTTCAGAAAATCAGAGTTTGGGCTGCGTGTTCTACTCTCAATCAGTGTGTGCTGCGTGTTCACCTTCAATTCGGACAGTGTGTTCAAAAAATCAGAGTTTGGGTTGCGTGTTCTACTCTCAATCAGTGTGTGCTGCGTGTTCACCTTCAATTCGGACTGTGTGTTCAGAAAACCAGAGTTTGGGCTGCGTGTTCTACTCTCAATCAGTGTGTGCTGCGTGTTCACCTTCAATATGGACTGTGTGTTCAGAAAATTAGAGTTTGGGCTGCGTGTTCTACTCTCAATCAGTGTGTGCTGCATGTTCACCTCAACAATGGGCTGTGTGTTCAGAAAATTAGAGTTTGGGCTACGTGATTCTACTCTCAATCAGTGTGTACTGCGTGTTCACCTTCAATTCGGGCTGTGTGTTTAGAAAATCAGAGTTTGGCTGCGTGTTCAACTCTCAATCAGTATATGCTGCGTGTTCACCTTCAATTCGGGCTGTGTGTTCAGAAAATCAGAGTTTGGGCTGCGTGTTCTACTCTCAATCAGTGTGTGCTGTGTGTTCACCTTCAATTCGGACTGTGTGTTCAGAAAACCAGAGTTTGGGCTGCGTGTTTTACTCTCAATCAGTGTGTACTGCGTGTTCACCTTCAATTCGGGCTGTGTGTTCAGAAAATCAGAGTTTGGGCTGCGTGTTCTACTCTCAATCAGTGTGTACTGCGTGTTCACCTTCAGTTCGGGCTGTGTGTTCAGAAAATCAGAGTTTGGGCTGCGTGTTCTACTCTCAATCAGTGTGTGCTGCGTGTTCACCTCAACAATGGGCTGTGTGTTCAGAAAATTAGAGTTTGGGCTGCGTGTTCAACTCTCAATCAGTATGTGCTGCGTGTTCACCTTCAATTCGGGCTGTGTGTTCAGAAAATCAGAGTTTGGGCTGCGTGTTCTATTCTCAACCAGTGTGTGCCGGGTGTTCACAATCAATTTACGGGTTGCGTGTTCAGAAGTTCAAAGTGATCTAACTGTGTACTCGAATGAACAGATAAACATAGCGAAAGCACGAAATGCACGAAAAATACAGAATATATTGCAGAAAATGTAAAAGCGGAGTAAATACCTCTCGTGCCTCATGGGAAAGGTGAGACTCTGGCTCTCGCAAAAGTAGATCCTCGGGCGCTCGATCGTCAAAATCAGTAAAGTGATAGAAAACAGCCCGCGGAAGAATATGTGCTGGAGGGTCGTACTTCTCGGGTATGAAGGGTCGAACCCTCGGGGGCAGAGCCATAATGTCAGGATCATCCCCGGCGCCCGGAGGACCTCCACCGTGAGGGAAATGACCAGCCATTTCAGAAAATCTGCAAAAAGGAGCAAAAATGAGCAAAATGAGCCGAAATTGGAAAAAGTCAACAAAAGTCAACTCTCGGGAAATGAAAAAGTCAACAAAAGTCAACTCCCGAGAAAATCTTCCAAATATTGAGACAAACTCACCTCAAGTGGCGAAAATGAGAAAAGGAGCCTCGAAATCAAAATTTAATCGGTTCAAAGTGAAGAGAACTGAAAGTTTTCGCGAAAACAACTTGCGTGGGGCGTTGGAAAACGCGTATAGAGCACAGATCTGAAGGAGAAAATGGTTTGGGAAGGTAGAGGAGGCTATTTCGGAGCTGCACTTATGAGGAAAAGTGCTTTGGATAAGCACATTTAAAGAAAAGAGAGCAAAAAGACCAAAATGCCCGCGGATTTGACAAAGTGGCTGGCCGGCCACCTTTTCTGGCTGGCCGGCCATTCCTTTTCAAAAAACTGGCCGGTGGCCTCCCCCTTGCAATAAAGCTGGCCGGTGGTGTTCCCTAGGTGGGCCCCAAGGTCCCTGCAAATTTTGGTGATGATTGGAGTCCCCGAGACCTGAAAAAGTACAAGAAAAGTGCACTTTCCGTCGTGAAATCGCCCCGCCGGAACTTCAACTTCAACTTTCGATGCGTGTCTCATCATTACTCGTCAAAAGCAAAGTGTATCCTTCTTTTGAACGTGTTGTGACCCCTCCGGGAGGTGAACTGGAGGCCGCGATCGAGTCGCCCTCGCCGAAACGCGCACCTCCTTGCTCGTTGTTTTGTGACAAACGTGTATTCTAGTTTACACTTGTTCTGCATTGTTGTGCACATAACTTGCATTCTCATGCATATACTTGCACCATTATGCACGTCTTCTTGATATCGTCATGCCTTCTTGCTTAAACTTGCGTTGTCACGCACGTTGCTTCTCGCATTGCGTTGCACTCATCCATCGACACCGTTTTTATCTGCGCTTAATATCACACTGAACATATATTGCTAACCATGTTGTGCTTGTTGAGTTTCTTTCTTTTACAGGCACGATATTGTATGTACGGTTCATTTGAAGCTGGTACGACCAGACGAATTGCGCAGGTATCGTATCTTCTCCGTGTGAGACGCGACGAGAATTGAATAAGTTCTCCACATTCCTAACTGCATGAAATGTAGTTGTTGCTTTGCATTCTTGCTTAAAACTGTTGCATCTATTTGCGAATACTTGCTTCATTACAGCTTGCTGCATTTGCATGGTCATTGAGTTACATCCGGCCTTGTGCATATCACTTTGCATTTTGCCCCCCCTGCCTGCGGGCATGCCTGCGGGCACGTTTATTTGATATCTTGTATGTTTGTCTAAGTCTTCGGCCTTGTCAAAAATGGGTCGTCTCTGGGCTTTGACATTCACTCCCGTCACTTGTGACTTCCGAGTTCTGTCAAAGAGGGGCAACTGTAGACACCACATTTTTGACCGACCTTAAGACTCAGACGTCACCGATTGAGCACTTGGTGATGTTGCATATCGTGCCCGTTTAGAGGTTTCAGAGTCTCGGCTGCGAGCCTTGCCTCCGGACTTCCGGACTCTTTCGTGCCTTGCCTCGGTTTGCGAACTAGGCTCCGTTTTCTCTGTTTTCTCTTCCCGAAGGGAGGGAGAGGTGTTGTAGATCATCTCTCAGTGGCCATAGGCTACGTTTCGTGGTCGTAGGCCATTTTTCCCATTTCGGAGCCCGGTTCCCGGTTTTCGGAGCCGTCGGTCGTATGTCTCGGTTCGAGACCGCTTAACCACCTCCGTTTGCTTCGGTTTTTTGCATACATCTTGTTTACTCCCTTTTGAGGGACACTGTGGTCCGAGAGACCAACTTCGTGGTCGAACACCACTCTCGGTGCCTAACAGTCAGTTTTCGGGGCCCCAGGCTGCGCGTTTTGGCCCCCGAACCTTCATTTTGCATCGGTCTGGGCTCATTTTTGGCAGGGACCTTATTTTCATTATTAGGAAGGTCGCAGAAGGGTGGGAGGCTAGTAATTGTTCTGACAATCAGTTTTATTTCTTCATCACCCTCCGTCGCCCGTTTTTCTCACCAAAAAGCCAATGTTAACCACCCTTGGGCCACTTTTTCTAGCCCTAAACCACATATTTGTGTTGTACACACCTGGGAGGCCACCAATATGATATGGCCGGCCAGTAATTGCTTCTGACCCTTTTGAACCCCTATAAAAAATGGATTTTTCTCTCTCCTGGTTCACTTTTTCCAGTTTTTGACTACATAGTTGTGTTGTGCACACATGGGAGGCCACCAATTTGAGGTGGCCGGCCAACAATCTTCATTGACCCTTTTGACCCTTGGGCGGCCGGCCATGGGGAGGGCCGGCCGGCCACCTAAACCCTAGATAACTGGCCAGCCATGATCCTTGCACCCTGTTCCTTCCAGCTGTGACCTCCTTTTCCCCCCAAATTCTGTATCCGATGGGGGGAACTTTTGGAGGGGAAACTTAAATTTGAATCTCCCCCCCTTTTCTCCACTCTTGTGCCTATATAACCAGGCCCTCCCCTTCAGTTTTGAGGGTTACAAAAAACCCTTTGGAGCTCTTGCATACATCCCCCCCCTCTCTCCCTCTCTTCCAACCTTCAAACCCTTGAGTCCTATACCCTTTCTACACCAACCCATAGCACCACACCCCCTCACTCAATTCCAGCAGCTTGGGGGCCATTTCCAGAGGCTAGGAGCTCCATTTCTTGGACCAAAGATTGTTGAAGATAAAGGCTACAAGGGTGAGTTACATTTTCCCTCTTTTGTGCATTTTTTTGGCCTACATCTTAGCTCCTTGTGCTTACATTTTTGGGCTCCAACCCTAACTAAAAATAGTCTTATTTTGAGCTCTTTTTCATGTTTGATTAAGGGCCTTTCTCTGTTTGAGGCCTCCTTCTTGCCCTTTGTGTTTAAACTCCCTTTTAGACCTATTTTTTGCATAGTATTTTAGGTCTATTTGTGAGCTGTTTTGGACTTTTCCATAAACTGTAAAATATTATGTTTTGGGCCCCTCTTCAACATTGTTGAAGGGCCCTCCTCTGTTTGAGGTCTTCAGCTATCACTTGCTTCTTTACCCCTCTTTTGGCCTTTTTTTTGCATAATGTTTTAGGCCTACTTGTGTTTACTTATTTTGAGCCCCTCTTCAACTTTGTTGAAGGACTCTCTGCCATTTGGGGCCAACAGCTACTACTTGCCTCTTTATCTCTCTTTTAGGGCCATTTTTGCATGCTAGCTTAGCCCTATTTGTGTTCACCTTTTGGCCTTGCTTAAAACTGGAAATATGCATGTTTTGGGACTGCCTTGCTTCTATCTTCACGCTTCATGATCAAATAATGCATGCTTTGTATAGCTATAAGTCATTCCATGTGCATAGTTTTGTGTTTCGGGACCATCTCATGCATCGGGTGCCATATTGCCACGCTTCGGGGCTGTTTAGCATCATGTTTTAGAGATGAAATTTGCTTGTTTGCATATCATATTCCATGCCTTGCCATGCTTTGGTAGAGTGGCCTTTGTGCCTTAGGTTCGGTCCTCGGTTTGCGTGCATGTGTGCACGCATTTCGAGTGTCTCATTTTCATCTCATGGCTTCCTACATGAGTGTGGCTGAGGTCCACTTGTGTTGGTGTAAGTCCATTATGCATTGTGTATGCCATTTCATTTCATAGCATTGTGTATGCTAGGTTGCATGTTAGAGCATCGTGTATGCCATGTTACATCGTGCATCGTGTATGTCATCTCATAGCATTGTGCATGCTAGGTTGTATATTAGTTGCATTCATGCATGTCATCTCATTTGCATTGTGTTTGGGATAGAAGTTAGCCCGAGCACGGGAAAAGAGGGACGTTTCGTACTTCGAGTGACGGAACGTGTCTCAATTCCTTGTCGCCGACACTCCGGATTATCCATGATGGAGTCTCGGTCTTGTTGTGTTTATATATGCATTCATTTCATATTAAGTCGTGCAATTCGACTCCTCGGCCATCATGCATAGATATGCGTGATTGGTGGCACGAGGATCGAGGCATGCACACATATGTGAAAATACATTGCCATGCCCCTTTCTTGCTCTCTGTTGCAGCAAATCAAGAATCAGCAGCCTTCCGGAGCTTGGCACGCATTCCAAGAACAATTGCAAACAGAGGCTAATCGGGGCATCGCAGTGGATTTCCGCGCAAGGCAACTCAAAACATGCACCATCCATCACCCGGAGCAGAGTCGAGGCAGTCCCTAGCTTGCATGCTAGTTTACCACTTTCCTTAGTTAATTTGTTAATTAATTAGGATTTTGTATTTTACGGACTGTAATTATTTATTTGGGACTGTATATTATTTATTCGGACCCTCCGAGCGAGGGCAATGTTGTAATAAGTGTGCGTGTTTATGATGTATGTCTTCCAACCCCCACTTCTTTCTCCCTTTTATTTACCAGCTTATGATGGTTAGATTAGGGCATGTTTCAATTAGCATACAGTATGATAGCATGTTTGCATTCATTCATCTGTTTTGCATGCACCGGGCTCGGCGCATCATAATCCACTGCATTGTATTTCAATTCCGAGTTGAATACTTGTTAGCTGTAGCATTCCATATGCCATATTTAGAATAGCCGAGCCTATCGTAGTTGCATTATTGCATGTGTTGCATTAGGCATTTCTGTATAGTTAGGATCATGCATGATTTTTAATTAACTTCTATTTTGGCTTGGAGTACTCAGTAAGTTTTATGCTTTAGCATCCTTGCATGTGTGTGAGTGACTGCCATGATAGCATGCTTACCATGAGGCTATTTGCTTATGTGATATACCTGCTTGAATGCCTGTGGGTGAAGGTTGGGTTACTTAGATTGTAACAAATCATTGACTGTGAGTCTTAAGCCCACTAGATAGTGGCAAAACCATGTTTTCTAAGCCCACCTGAGGGTGGCAAAATCTGCATTTTAAGCCTACTTGCGAGTAGCAAACCACTTTCAAAAATAAATAGGAAATGTTTCGTTCCAATTCAGGCGACCGAGTCTATACTTGTATGCTGTGCGCATCACATAGTAAATCTAGGCTAATAACCAGAATAAGAGCACACAATGTTTTCAAAACTAGATATAATGGTTAGTAGAGGCCGATCTTTGATCAGGCGAGCGGGGGTGCTCACGAAGTGACCTTCCCCAATCGTACCCAAGTTCCCGAGCCGAGGCAACTTTGGTGATGACGGACACGTGGCCTTCGACAACGAGTCAGGGTTTCCTAAATTTCCCAAAAATAAAACATTTAGGTGGCGACTCTGTATCTGGCAAAGCAGTCCATGTTTGGCACTTCTTTCAAAAATCTGTTTTCTCAAAACGATTTGCCAGATTTGGACTCTTTGGTTCAGATTGAGAACCGTGACACAAATCGAGTCCGAGCTGTAGCGAGGTCCCCCGCGGGCTTGTTACAACATTGTATTAGTTTGTTTTTGGTGTTAGTTGTATGATACATGGTTGTATATTTCTCTAATACTAACTGTAACCAGTCTGATACAAGATTTACAACTCTAACATTGATTACTCATTTTGCAGGATAATGGCTCAAAGCTTGCAGCTTTTACAGCAGAGACACTTGATCCTTCTCTGTGTTCGAAGGTATAAACCATAGAGCAATAATCTGTGTATGTTAACTGACAATTTGACTTCACAGTTGACTTTTGTTGAAGGTGTTACTCTCGAGCCAAACATTTCCTTTGCTTAGAAACACCATTTGAAATCCGACGTTCTAATGAAAACCCTGGATGAACAATCAGGGACCTCAATGAGAATTATGTTCCATCACAAGTTGCAAATTTGCTCCTTGCAGCAGTGACTCCAGGGATTGAAAATGTTGAGGAACAGATTAATGACAATTCTGGGAAGGAAATGATCATGAAGCTCTTATCCATCGGAAACACCTCCGAAATCGCCTCCAAAACGAACCTCACCAGATCGACACAGTCAGCTAGGGCAATCGACATTTGAGCCCTCATTGAGTCCAATTCCTTGTTCCTAAGCGTCCATTTTCGTACACAAATTTCTCAGTTTCAGGAGCAAACCCTCGTCGTCATCAACTTCGCCTTCTCCGCCACTGTTGCTGCTGTCGACGTCGTTGAGAGCGGCAGCCTTACGCTGCTGGACCTTAATCAATATTCAAGTTGCATCACAAGTTCTAATCTTGTTCATCAAGGAGGTTTTGCTCGTGACACGAGAGAGATAGAGCAAGATTCGGTAATTGAGAAGTTGGTAGAGAGAGAAGTCAAATTTCTCTGTATGGGTTTGAAGGACTTTAGATATTATAAAATAATATTGTGGATCTCTTTCATTTTTAATTTTTTCAAATTTTTAATGTAAAATAAATATAAGTTGAGTTCATTCGTTTTATAATCATAGTTTTATTTCCAATTTTCCCGCTACCTTAGCTTATTTTGGGAAGTACGTTAAAAGCCGTTTTTTTTTTATAAAAAAAAACGTATAAGAAAAGTAGAGAGGTGATATGATATGATCCAAAAAAATTTAAAAATTTAAAAATTAACTTTTAACTTAATTACCAAAATAGGACGTTCTCATCAATTTTTTTGAGGGGATGCTTTCTCATCAATTTTGAACTCAAACGGTTGAACAAACCGAAATAATGGACTAAGTCAATGATCGTTGATTAAAAATTATTTAAAAAAATATAAGTATTAAAATAACATAAAAATTATACATAAATAAAATATATAGTATTTAAATGGATAAGTTAGTGAAATATTCTTTTCTAATTTTGGGCACAGCAGATGATCAATATGTTTTGTTTTGTTTTATTTTATTTTATTTTATTTATTAGTTAATATCACTCAATAATATTATTAGAGTTGTTGAAATTTTTCTGTGAAAAAAAAGAAAATTCTCTGTGAAGAGCTAAAACGCTATAAAAATGTTGAGAGATCTCAACTATTATGAAAATATTACATGTTCTTTATCTCATAAAATTCTAATATTAGAGACATTAAATTAAAAACTCATAAATTCTAATAAAATTGTTGTATAATATTACTGATAGTATTTAATAATGTTACAATTGATAAAAATATATTTAGTTTGAGTTTTTTGGATTAAATTTTTGAAAAATTGAGCTTTTTAGTTTTCGTATTTTTTTGTTTTTAGTGAATATTTTTAAAATTTTAAACATTTTTTTTTACTTTTTTAGATGCATCTTACTTGCATGTATCTAAAAAGTAAAAAAATTGTGAAAAAATATTTTAAAAAAATTAATAAATACATAAAAATACAAAAAATATATTGAATTCTCATATTTTTTTTTATATTTTTGGTATTTAGTATTTTTTAAAAGGTTTTTTTACAATTTTTTTACTTTTTAGGTATATTTATATTAAGTATGTCTAAAAAATAAAAACAATTTGCTTAAAATATTAAAAAAAATTCAGTAAAAACAAAAAAAAACGGAAAACAAGAAAATAGAATTTTCTGAAAAATATTTTTGGAAAAATGGAACCAAGCAAAGTGATTATTTTTGAATGGAGTAAATCAATTTTTTAATGCTTCCTCGTAACAATTTGATTAAATTAAATCATTTTTTATTTTTTTTAGATAAATTATATTTTAAATATTAATTCCAATCAATTTTATTTAAATAATTCGATTGAATGTGACATGTGATGTTTATATACATATATAATCTTATAAGTAGGGAGGAGCTTTAGCAACCCCTTCAAAACTTTCAATGAAATTCTTATAAAAGAGACATTTCATAGTCAAATTTTGATGTATATATACGGCAAATATTTGAGTGTGCAATGTGCATATTATATTTGTTAGAACTTAAATAATTTTGTAAGATAATTTACGTATATTTGTGAGAACTTATGTAATTACATATGGTATATACTATTTTTTTTTGTTACAGAAAAATCCTCATATCTTTTTGTAGGCTCAAGGCAACGCCTGTGACAAAATCACTAAGATGTCTTTTTGTTCATTCTAGATGAGAGAGTATAACCTATACAATGCGAAGTAGCACCTTGGTGCTCTCCCCCCAAGCCAACTGCGCTACCGCCACAAATGTATATGGTATACACTCGAACACTTAAAAATTACTCCATACATTAATATGAAAAAGAAAATAATAATGGATTTTTTATTGAAAAATCCTATTTAGAGGTGTTTTAACCCAATAAGTCCAGCAAAGAAAATTATAACTTAATTAGTCTCATGTATTTATATTTTTATTCTATGAGGTCCTTTTTTTCTTGATTTATATTGTTTGTTGGGCTGTTATATCCTTATATCTATTATTGATATGTACTACATAAAAAAAGATATACACATTTTCTATTTGTTGTTATCTCTATTTTGGTATTTATCATTATTTACGTTTTTCTTTTTGATCAGTTTCATTCACATATGTGGTATTATTTTATTGTGCTAGGGTTTTGAAACTCTCTATTTAGTAGGGTTTAGAAACTTTAATTTACCCATAGTGGTGAAATAATATTATGTTCCTCCATTATTGCGGTGAAATTTTGTATTCCTCTATTGTTATTTTGTATTCGAAGTTCTATATTTCTCCATTATTGTAAGTCGAAACTCTGTTTATGTTCAGTCAATTTGGTTACAACCATATCTTCAAAGGTATGTTTGGTTTGATTTGGATTGGTGGAATGGTGAAATTGCATATACTGTTAATGATAGTGATAATGATAAAAATAAAGATAATGATGAAGATGAGGATGTGGGTGATATTTTTTATTTTTAAAGCGATTGAGTTTATTTTTATTTTTATTTTATTTCTAATTCTATTACTGCCATTGTTTCTATTTTTTTTGTCAATTAGTATGAATGTTCACATTTCACATTGTATGAAAATATGTGAAATAAGTGTTGAAATATAGATATAAACATAATTATATATTTTGCAATATGTGAATGTTCACATATCATTGGTTATTTGTTACTATATTTATTGTTTGGACAATTATTTTTTGTTACAATTAAACAATTGAAATCGTCATTTTTCTTTTTCTAATTTTGTTTCGTGTTGCAGTGTGAATGTTTGTATTGATACGAATTTAGTTTTTCTAAGGTTAGTTGTATGTTAATTGTAAATTGTGAATATTCACATTGTATTTTGATATGATTTTTTTTTTTTTTTAAGTTAGTGTATTCTATTGTTTTTTTTTTTTTACTATGCTTATTGTTGAATAATATTTTTGTTACCATTGAACAATCGAAATAGTTGATTTTCATTTTTTTTAAAATTTTATTTTATATTTTCACGTTGCAATGTGAATGTTCACATTGGTATGAGTTTTTTTTTTTAATCTAGTTGTATATCAATTGTAAATTATGAATATTCACATTGTATTTTGGTATTAGTTTTATTTTTTCAAAAATTAATTGTATGTTTGTTATTTTTGTTACTATACTTGTTAGTTAAACAACCATTTTTGTTATCATTAAACAATTCAAATAATCATTTTTTATTTTTTCAATTTTGTTCTATGTTTTTACATTGCAGTGTAAATATTTACATTAGTATAAGTTATTTTTTTTAAGACTACTTATATGTTAATTATAACTTGTGAACATTCACATTGTATTTTTGTATAAATTTTATTTTTTCGAAAGTTAGTTGTATGCTTACTGTGAACGATTATATTTTGATTTTTATTCAGGTTTTTTGTTGCGTTATTTTTAAAATTTTTAAATTATAAAAAGGTTCAAAATTCATAATTTGAGATTTTCTCTATAGAATGCGGGAGAGATTTTTTCCATGGAATAAGGAAAAAAATTTCTTTTTAGAATGAGAGAGATATTTTCTCCATAAAATGAGGGGCTATTGTTATGTATAAGTTTTAAAATAAAACATGTGTAAAAAATTATGATTTGATCATATTACATTAAATATGACTTAATAAAATATTTAAGAAGAGTATAAGTTACTGAAATAAAATACTTAAAAAAAATTATCAAAAAATGACCCAATAATGATAATGATGATGATGGTAATAATAATAATAATAATAAACAAGGTAAGAAGAGTAACTTGATCCTTATGTTAAACCGGACTAGTTTTGTCGGTCTTCACTGTTTTCGAAAAAGACAAAATTTAATAATTTTGTAAGCATCAAATTACCAAAAAAGAAATAAAAATAAAAATAAATAATTGAACCATGCTGCTTGGGCTTGTAGGGCTCATCACAAATCATGTTTTAATAATTTAAATTATTCATTTCTTAGACGACAATGTGTAGATTGTTTTATAAAAAATCATTAGGCCAACCTAATAACTGTAATCACGTTAATTTATTACATTTATCTTTTAAAAAATGAATGGTCTAATTTTTAAATAATATTTTTTGTAAATAAATGTTATAAAATAGCATAGTTATCTTTATCGAATCGATTTGTTTTTTTTCATAAATAATCTATATGTTGTGGTCTAAAAAATAAATGGTTTGGATTATTGAGTCAAGAGCCTCGATGGACCTATAGACCCAAACAACACGTTTGGACAACCTGATGATTGAAAAAATATAATTAGCTTTACACTTTTGATATGATTATACTAACATATTTTTTAATGAAATTAAAGCGATCGGAACTGATGCAGTTAGAGCGTAAATAAAGATAACTATATATTTTAATAGAAAATAAAAGACACATATTTTCCATCTAATCTGATTCTCAGTAAAATTATTGATTTGATACAAATTACTTCAGTTATTTCATTAACTTTTTATTAAAAAGTTTTTTTATTTTTTTTTGGGAATCAAAATTTATGAAAAAAGGAGTGTATCTCCAATACTTCATTTATAAAAAGAAAAGGTTCATCAAATTTAAATTTGAAAAAAGATTCGAAAAGTTCTCAATTTGATGAAAAAAATTGTCTCTAAATTAATTTGATGAATATTTGATGAAATGATTGAAAATAAATTTTTAACACTTTTTTTATTTTTGATTTTTATCAAATTTAATCTTAAATGGAAGAAAATATGAAGGATTAGAGATACTTTTATGTAAATTAAAATGTGACCAATATAATCATATCAAAAATGTAAGATAAACCATATTTCGTGAAAATCTTAAGTGAGGTGAGAGTAATTTACCTTTTTTTTTTTCAATGAATGTTTTAAAAATACAAAAAAATTAATACATACTAACCAAGTAAAAATTATTTACGTGATACTTTTGACAAATAAAATATTACAATACAAACAAAGTAAATCATTATTTATCTTGTAACTACTTGAAGCATTAAGCAAAAGGCATTATATAATAACACAATTAAATTATTAATTATTAATTTTTAAAAATAATTATAAAAACAGTTTTTGGGTTTTCTTTTCTATAATTCACCCGAATCGAACCGTTTTATTTAGGTCAACATTTGAACCGGGCGGTTCAGTCCGGTTTTTAAAAGATTTCCAAATGGTCCGTCCCTTTGTCTCTCCCTCTCTCTCTTCTGAGCGCACAAGCACTCATTTCCTCCGATCTGTGTGTTTCTAAAACCCTAGATCCCCATCGCTATCGATCGACGCCTCGAAGAATCGCAATCGCAGGTAAATCTTATTCCTTCGCAGTTTTAACCTCAAAGCATTGCGGACTGTACTTTCGTGTTTTTTAGATCTCAAGATTCCAATCAATATTCCGTTTGGTTGCCGAGAAAACGGAAGAAAATGATATTAGTGAGTAGGAAATTTTGATTTTTTTGTTATGTTTATGATCTGGTTTTGGAATCATTCCTGAACTTAGCCAAAGATTGTAGGTTCTTGTTCTTTCTGGTTTCAGAGAGAAAATTTTGAGATTCCGATCCTATATACGTGTTTCCGTATCATCTTCTCGGATAGGAGTTTGCTTGACTTGAATTCTTGTTGATGCATGTTAAGGATATAGAATATTTCATTGCCTATTTTTTTTTTTTTTTTTGTTGTATATTTTCATTTGTTGGCTGTAAAATATACATATCCGAACTTATATAACTGTAAAATAAAAAAAAACAGCATTGATTTCCAGAAAATTAATATTTTTTTATGGAGAACATTGATTGCATATACTTAACAACCATCTTAGGGTTTAGAAATCACTAGGTTGACAAAGTCCCAACTACCAGTTATTGAGATAGATGATTGGAGTTGGTGAGTTTGCATTGCATAGCAATGATGTTGTGGAGCTGATCGATTTGAATGTGGAAAAACTCCTGGGAGTTTGAAAAGTCTCAAAACGATGCCATGGAGCCACAAACATACAGTTCTAATTGGTTCTCATTCAAGATCTTCATTAACAACCTAAAAACTGAAACTTAATAAAACGTTTAAGAGTAAATATTTCAAAATGAAAGCATGATAAGAACTATTCATCTCATGGTCAACCTATATATAGTGAGTTATTGCTTAGCAAAAAATTGATTAGTTTACCTGCACGCAAAATGAGTTAAAATTGATTCTTGAAGTAAAGATGGATGAAATTTTTAGTTTTAAAAATAGTGAAATTTCTTTGTTTTAGGATAGAGAGTTTTAATTTTGTCATTTTGGCACCATCAATTTGAAACCCTAAATTTAAAATCTTGTACCAAATTCTTGCTATTGGCAATCTGTTTTGCAATATTTAGGCATTAATTGATATTTTTGTTTGTTTTGAAATAGTAAAATTTTATTGTCCTTTTTTAGTGAAATTTCATTTTGCTAAAATGGTTTATTTTTGATAAAGATAAATAGAAAAAACATGTTTGGTATACCTTTTTTTTAAAAAAGGGTTAAATGTGTCTTACCTTTTTGTAGTTTAATGTGAAAACACATTATCCCCTATGCTTTAGAAATATAACCCCCTTGTGGTGTGAAGCGCAAAAGTAACAGATGTCAAGGTTAACAGTGCGTGTGCAACATGCACAGAATTAAGCCCGTGTGAATATTGAAATATACAAGATACCATTTTTGCTCTCTCTTTTCATCGTTCTTCTTTCTTTCTCCTTCTTTTCCCCTTCAACACTATTCAATAGCATCCCCCCCCATCTTATTTAAAAACAAACCCAACAAGCACACACCCATTTCCACCATTCCTGACCACACCAACAAGCTTCAAAAACAAACCTAACAGCCATCCTTACTAGAGGAAGCTTTCTCCCATGGTTTTCATGTGGCTTTGGCACCATCTAGTTTCAATTGAAGCGGCCCTGGAATTTTTTGAAGATGGAAATTTGGTCTGGAGACTTGCCAATGTGTAGATTTTTAAACCTAAAGGAGGTTATGTGTTTTCGGTAATTAACCCTAAAAAAACTATGTTTGGTGTGTTACCAGATGTGGTGGCTGTAAGGTGGGAGGATGTTCGAAGTTGTTTTTTTTTTTTGGGGGTGTGTGTGTGTGTGGAGGGAATAAGAACTTGTTTTAAAAAAAGCGAGACACAATTTGTGCAAAATAAACAGAAAAACAATAAAAATTGTTACCAAAAGCATAGTTGTTAACTCATGACCTTTTGCCTCTTACATGCTATGAGGGAGAGTGGTATAGAAAGCGGTGAGAAGACCACAATAACTAACTTATCCGTGGTTAACATAAAGAGTCAAGTAATGGACGTAGGGTTTGGGATTAGGGGGTTTGAGTCTGTACTATTGAGCACAATGTTGGCCTCAATGTTCTAGTCTATTCCACTTTGGTTTAGCTTGGTGCGGTTGTGCCCTATAGATATCTGTATGTATATGTGTATTGTATATACATAGAACTTTGTTGAACCATCTCATATTACTCATTTTCTACATCGGAGCCCTGTATTAGAATTGTAATTTTAGATGTCTTGAATGAAGACTGTTGAGTTTAGTTGATATATGGGGCTTGATGTCAAGGCTTAATTATAAAACCCTTGATATGTGGGCCTCCTTGATATGTGAGACTCATGTTATAAAGGTGTGCCCCATCACCATTGTTTGAGTTTAGTGCCATAAACTTGGTTAAAAACAAACCAAGAAGGGGTGTTTTTTCAAAAGACCAGATAATTTAAAGGAAGTGGATCCAATGTGGTCCATTTTTCAGATTATCAAAACAATCCCTTACCTTGCTTTTTAAAAGGTTGATTAATTATAATATTCTTCCTTTATTTTTTTTTTTTTGGCATATGATTGAGTAAACTGATCTTAACTTTTATTTTCAGTAGA